>JALDNG010000111.1:0-517500 GCA_024349245.1 Neodontobutis hainanensis
TGCTTTGCCTCTTCTCTTTCTTATTGTTTATGGTCGTGGTCAGTCTGCGTCTTTTGTTTGTGTTTTTGTATCGAAACAACCGCTGCTGTTGGACTATTGTGTATTGGCGACGGGTTGTTGGGTACTTTTAACAAATACGGTTGTTATCTGTGTGTGCGTGTGTGTGTGTGTGTGTGTGTGTGTGTGTGTGTGTGTGTGTGTGTGTGTGTGTGTGTGTGTGTGTGTGTGTGTGTGTGTGTGCGTGCGCGCTTGTGTGTGTGGTTGTGGTAAATGTTTTTATTGGTGTAGAGTGAACAATTTAATTATTATCGTGCCATTGTAAAAATAAAGGTTGACTCAATGTAACGTGGCTGTCGTATGTTCGGTGGTGAACCTATGCGTGCCTTAAAGGGGGATAAGCAATCTGATTCTTCAGGTGAAATTCCTGAGGTGGCGTAGTTGGACCAAGTAACGTAGTATAGCCTATTGGATAAATTGTAGGCCTATCATTAGACAAGCACGTGCTCGTGTGCACAAGCAACCCTCCTAATTTGACCATCATCTCTCTCTCTCCCTCGCGCGCCACATAAATTTATTGTACAAATTTGGAGAATGGTACAAAGAAATACAATGAGCATTTTTATTTGTAAACTTGTACATACATAAACTAATTATACTGGACCTTTGGTAACTGCACACACCGTGCTTTTTCCAGCTCAGCTCAGTACAGTCAGTATAGCTTGATTCTGCTGTTTGTACCTGACACAATGTTTATTGTCCTGCTGTGATCAGGTGGATGTGTGCGTGCGGGCCAGAGATAAGTTTCCACCAGAAAAGAAATGCTACTTAAATATGGTCCAGTTACCACTCTTTTTGTAAAACATCCTCACTTATTTACATATAATATTATACAAAATAAATAATGTATGTCTATATTTTTTTTATTTATATTTAAACTAGTAGAAATTAATACATTTTAGATACATTATACACAATGTATCTATATTATAATTGTTTTATTTATAAATCTTCAAATACAGATCAACTATGCGTCACTCACTATGAGCCTTTTGTGAGACTCATAGTTAAGATCGGGCCCATGGAATTCTTTCAATATCACAACTGTCTGTAGCCTTAAAATGCTACATCTTGCCATTGACAGATCAACTAAGTTGCACAATTTTTGTCAAGTGGTAACTTGTAACTGTGTAGCAATCTACACAAGGTTTTGGGCTGAACCTCATTTCAACATAATACGCAACCCAAAACTGCGCTGAGGTCTGGTGTCTGATGCAGGACACCAGCGTATGGATGTTCAGGTGTGATGCACCTACAGCATTAATGCAGAGGAGAACTTAGGAAAACGTATTGGTATTGGCAATGCTGGACCCATATTTACTTGGTATTGGATTGATACCAAATCTAGCGGTATTAAACACCATTAATGTTCGGGCTTAGCAAACTCTATGTTCTGCTGGAATTACTAACATGCAAAGAAAAAACTTTGCTTTTGACTGGCTTTAAATAGCACACAATAGGTTGCTCATGTTTTCTCATTTGAAAGACTGTCCTCAATGTGTCCACATTTTTGAGTTGCTCTGTGTGGACTATGGCAACAGAGGTCTCCACTGCACTGGTGATTTTCAGCTGAACTTGTGAAACCCAGGCAGTCATCATTCATGAGAATTTAATTACATGAAGCACAACTTTTTATAATTGCACTTCACGCGTCAGCTTTGTGCCATGGCTCTATACAGCTCTCACTGGGCAGGGAAAGTCATTAGTGCTACGCTCTACTATTCAGGTTTGGAATGGTGTAAACATGACCAATCAGCATTAGTTTCAGATCAAACCCCTCCCTCTAGAGATATATTCATAATTCAAAAAATCTCTTAGAACTACAGTCAAAAAGTCTTCACCTTGAAAACCAAGTCCTTTGCTTTTAGATGACCTGATGACTGAGGAACTTCACAGACATGTTTCAATATGACCATTTCTGTGCATAATAACATAATATCATAACACTGATTCAAACAGTAAAATTACACTCACCTAAAGGATCATCAGGAACAGCATACTAATATTGTGTTTGACCCCCTTTCATCTTCAGAACTGCCTTGATTCTACGTGGCATTGATTCAACAAGGTGCTGAAAGCATTCTTTAGAAATGTTGGCCCATATTGATTGGATAGTATCTTGCAGTTGATGGAGATTTGTGAGATGCACATCCAGGGCACGAAGCTCCCATTCCACCACATCCCAAAGATGCTCTATTGGGGTGAGATCTGTGACTGTGGGGGACATTTTAGTTCAGTGAACTCATCATCATGTTCAGGAAACCAATTTGAAATGATTCCTGCTTTGTGACATGGTGCATTATCCTGCTGGAAGTAGCCGTCAGAGGATGGGTACATGGTGGTCATAAAGGGATGGACATGATCAGAAACAATGCTCAGGTAGGCCGTGGCATTTAAACGATGCCCAATTGGCACTAAGGGGCCTAAAGTGTGCCAAGAAAACATCCCCCACACCATTACACCACCACCACCAGCCTGCACAGTGGGAACAAGACATGATGGATCCATGTTCTCATTCTGTTTATGCCAAATTCTGACTCTACCATCTGAATGTCTCAACAGAAATCAAGACTCATCAGACCAGGCAACATTTTTCCAGTCTTCAACTATCAATTTTAGTGAGCTCATGCAAATTGTAGCCTCTTTTTCCTATTTGTAGTGGAGATGAGTGGTACCCGGTGGGGTCTTCTGCTGTTGTAGCCCATCCGCATCAAGGTTGTGTGTGTTGTGGCTTCACAAATGCTTTGCTGTATACCTCGGTTGTAACAAGTGGTTATTTCAGTCAAAGTTACTCTTCTATCAGTTTGAATCAGTCGGTCCATTCTCCTCTGACCTCTAGCATCAACAAGGCATTTTCGTCCACAGGACTGCAGCATACTGGATGTTTTTCCCTTTTCACACCATTCTTTTTAAACCCTAGAAATGGCTGAGTGTGAAAATCCCAGTAACTGAGCAGATTATGAAATACTCAGACCGGCTCCTCTGGCACCCACAACCATGCCACGCTCAAAATTGCTTAAATCACCTTTCTTTCCCATTCTGACATTCAGTTTGGAGTTCAGGAGATTGTCTTGACCAGGACCACACCCCTAAATGCACTGAAGCAACTGCCATGTGATTGGTTGATTAGAATCTTGCATTAATGAGAAATTGAACAGGTGTTCCTAATAATCCTTTAGGTGAGTGTATATCCTGTCAGCATGAGCAGTGACAGCTAATTGGACCTGAGCGCTGACACTTTACTGCTTCCACCCACATCTTTATTCATTTCAATCTATTCTAGACAAATATCCGACTACAAACTGGAGAAAACTGTTTAGGCTTTTGTCAAATTTGGAGAACGCATCATCAAAACTAATTTAATGAGATAGATTTGTCTTATTTTAAACATTATGCTTCCAAAGCCGACTCCACAATTATAATAGTACAATCAGCTGTCATAAATATGTAGCCCAGTGGCAAACCTGGGCATTATAGTGTAATGGAAACTGGGTGGGGTATGATTAATCCCTCTTACTTTCAAACACAAATCATATGACTATTAAAAAGTAACCATTTATTTACTTTATATAAATTATAGGGGACCCCTAAGTTTTGATAACCATACAATACACGTGAGAGACGCGTGTGAGGAAGAATGGGGAGGCGTGATGTTTAGTCTCCCGGGGGAACACGTTTGGAGACCAGACATTTGCACGTGTGTGGGAAAGAAAAGACTGCTGAAAGATTTTAAAAAGTCGCAGAAACTGAGCGGGAGGCTCATAGAAGAGGACCGCGGACTCATTATTTCAGCGTTCTCAATGTTTTGCAAGACCCAAAAGGCCTGCAATGTTTTTAGTTTTGTATAGTTGTTAATATTGTGAGTTAGGGGAAGCTTTTATATTTTATTTTCAATTTATTTTATTCAATTAAACCAGGGCATTACCCTATTGTTTTTGTTAAACAGACATCATCTCTGGGTCTTATTCATTTTGAAATAGTTTTGTGTAAAACGGCTATGCAACGCATTAGCAAATTATTGGGTTCGGTGTAATAACCAAGCACCCCCCATTCTTGTAAGTAATTCACAGAGTGGTTGTACAGGTGCTACAAATAGTTTCAGTTATTGGTGTGTTGAAGACATGTTTTGAAGCAAAAGTGCGTTCATAAAATGTAGTTTTATTGAGCAAATAATCTCAACACATGCAAGACCTGTACTTTGGACGACAGGGTATGTGATCTGAGTCAAACCACACTGGTCTCGTTCATAAACTGTCCAACTTTAATGCAGCCGTTTTTTCCCCGTCCACTGCTGAGGCCGCTTGCTCGGAGTCCCTGGAGAAGGCATTTTCTCCAACACACCTGCAGCGCATGAGGCTCCTCACTACTTACCTGCAACAGCATAAGAAGCCTCTTCAGTCTTCTGTTACCTTTTGTGGTACACTGTGTCAGGCTCAAAATTCTTGAAGTTTGGATAGTCTTTTTTTTTTAGGAAATTTACCTTAATTTCTACCTTTATCTCTATGCAGAACTCCGTCCAAGCTCCAGACACCTGCCTGGCCGTCTTAAGCTCCATTGTCCACCATCCTCTGGATCTCCACCTCGTGCTCCTGTTTTTGGTTTATTAAAATTTTTGTCTGCCATTTCCACCAGTCCAACAGTTTACTGTTCTTTACAGCAATATTACAACGGCCTACTCAAATCAATTCAGATTTATTAAAAATGACATCTGGAAAGTTAAGCTTATTCCTTTTATGCCCTTTATGTACGACTCTAAAGTGGGCCTACCGCCTGGTCACCGACTGAATCTAATTGACTGTTAAACCTGCTGTGTATCAGCTGCTGTTGAGGGAAAGCTGTCTTTTGTTAAATCAGATAAAGTTGTGTAGCTCTAATGCTGTGTCTTTTTCTGCCTCCACCGAAATGAAGTGGTTTCAGTTTGACAGGGTTAAAGGAAGTATAGCATTGCTGTAAACAGTATCTTTACATTGTTATGGAGCAACTTGTGTGTACAGTTTCTAAATGCTGTTGGACGTAAACAAGATGCTTATTTAAGACCTGTATGAACGTGCAGATGTGTTTATGGGTCCGGGTCAGAACGCTGCCAAAAGAGAGCAAGAAATTTAGAGAGATTGGTCGCTTTATCAGAGTCTGGAGACACTAAGCCTCCTCACTGTCCTCCACATTAGATTTGACCATTTCTGTTGGTCCGGGGCAATGCTCAAAACATTTGGGTCTTAATGGAAAAACGGCCTGTACACACCACTGGTTGTGGTAGCTTAAAATTAGTCAAGTGTGTTACTGACCAAGCATAAATATGTACGGCATTTTGGTTTCTCTGATTTCTTACATACTTTTTTTAATAAACCATTGCAAACATTTAAACTAGGGCTGTGAATCGCAAAATTTTTATCGCAGCTCCAGCTGTAATTAATTGCGATTGATCGCACTTGTCAACTTTAAATATACACAGACTCAGAAGATAATACTTTTTTATTTATCATTTAACTTTGCTATACTTTCACTTTTGTATAGCATATAAATTGTGAATTGAAAAAAATATAAATTTGAATGTTCAGACAGACTTAAACTAAGCCCAGTCTATCAATGCAAAAATAATTTTACAAATAACTAAAATGGTAAATGATGTGCATTTATATTGGGCTTTTTTGTACCTGGCTGTACCAAAGCACTTTATATGATGCTTCTATTCACCACAGTCCAACCACCACCAAACTCCTCTCTACAGTCACACACATTCATACACCAGAGTGGTGGTGAAACAAATGAGAAACCTTTAGAAAATACAGTAACTTAAAGTGCATTACCAATACATTCACTTTGTGAAGGAATGCTGATTGTTCACTTAACTCCTCAGGTTCAGATTGGAAGTGATGATGAAAAAACACTATGATTAAGTAGCTTAAGTTCAAATTTAAATAACAGAGCACATGTAAAGTTAAATGGACATTTACCTTCTGCTTCTCCTGCCATCAGCCCCAAAAATTCATCTGTGCACTGTTTTTTATCACTCTATGCTACACTCCCAGACCCTCCCTCCTCTGCTCTCTCTCTGGAGATGTGCTTCTTTCCTTTTTTCATCAGTGCAACAGGTTTTTCCACCCTTCCCCACTTCATTAGTAGCTTTTAGCTATGCTTCTGCTTTTCCCTATCATTTGGCTGAACAGCACATCCTTTCTCCCTGAGTGTGATACCTGCCTATCTAGCAAACCTTCTGAGTGGAAATGAAACTTACTTATTTAGACAAAACGTGTCCTTATTTGATAGCAGTGTAAAGGCCCGTACACACCGGGACGAATATTCGCCAGCGTTATTCGCCAGCGTTTTTCAAATGCGTTTTTTGTGTTCACACCCAAGCAATTTTTGCTGACGATGAGCCAAGTGAACATGCAAATTCATTCCCTGACATTAGATGGCGCTTAATGTAAATCAGAAATACCCCGGTACACAAGGTGGCACTGCGCAACTTTACGTTTCTGACAATCGCTTGTCACACAGAAGAAGAGAGCAAGTAATTTTTGTAATCGAAGTTCTTGTGTTCCAACACCAACGAGACCAGCAGCTCTACATTCATCTTGCCTTGCATCTTCTTCGTCTTATTTCTTCCCGGCAGTGTAGACGCTACTTGGCGTATATCTTCTTTGCCGTTACGTATGTGTGCTCGGCAAGACCGTTTTGTGTTTGAGCGCCCCTATGTTGTGTTTTACAGTAACTTCAGAAGCTCCAGACACGTGAGCAAAAGCGCTAATCTCATTGGTTGTATAGTTTTTGAAGCAGCGCGTCAAAACCAAAAAAACAAACCCGAGGCGTTTTTTAAAAACTGACGCTTTTACGCATGGCATTTTTCATGTCGGTGTGAACACTCACATTGGCACCCATTGTTTAGTCGCGAGGTGTTAAACGTCGGCGAAATTCGTTCCGGTATGAACAGGCCTTAAGCATGTCAAATCACGCATATTACTTTAGTCTTTTCCAGGGAACCATCTGGTAATCTCTTAAAACAGAATTGTCCATTTACCAGTGTGTCTTTTTTGTTTTCTGTCTCTGACTCGAGTGTGCAGCTGTGTTGGCCACAGGAAAGGTGCAGCAAAAATTAACAATTGCACCTAACCAAAGAAATGAATGCAAATAGTTTGCCCACTAATTTTACCAGCCCTAATTACAACACTGTCAAATAGTCTGGTCAGCCAGACCATTTAATTTCTTAGAAACGTAAGGTAGATCTGCACTCCTCCCATTAATTATCAGCTGACCATTAATAACCATTTATCTAAAATGCGTACTGGGCATGTGGGTACTGGTCCTAAATTCTAATTGGTTGTATGTCTACGTGTTCCACTTCCTGGAAATTTAACTCAAACTGTGGGGTTCAGACAAATTTTTTCAGGCGTGTCAAACTCACATAGGACCCTAAAATGGTCCACCGAGGACAAGAGGCCTTGCCCACACATCCATTAGACCCAGAGAATGGTTTTCTCTAAATGTGTGTGTGTGTGTGTGTGTGTGTGTGTGTGTGTGTGTGTGTGTGTGTGTGTGTGTGTGTGTGTGTGTGTGTGTGTGTGTGTGTGTGTGTGTTTGGAGTCCTGGCAGTGTAATTAGTAATTGATTTTACAATCTTTGCTGACCAAGGCTCGGTCACACAGTTGGATACAGCACAGGTCAGCTTCCTGTTAGCATCGACCACTAACGCTGGCTGGAGATAGTTGTGGAGGCAGCAGAACAATCACACACACTCCCCACTCTGGAAATTCACTAGTGAAAACTTTCTAGAATCTTTTTTTCAGCAGTGCTTTGAAAAGGTGTTATAAATAAGCAGGTCATGAGTGTGTTAAAGGATGCACTAAAAAAACTATATGCAAACTTTGACAAATCCAATCCTTTTTCTTCTCCCATACCTCGGTGCAGTTCTCTGGTGTTGGGTATGAGGCCTGTGTGAGCCGTTAGAGCTCTTTTACAGCTCTGCCTCTGAACTGCTTCCTGTCCAGAGAGAAGGTGTGGCCTGAGCCCCAGGGGCTCTTTGTGATGCTGCTGTTATAACGGTGGAAGCACTGCTCATTCCTAATGGATGCTGTCCTCTCTGGGGATGTGCTTATCCTCCTCATCCTCACTGACCTCCCTTTGTGAAGTCAGAAGTATTGCTGCTATCTTTCCTTTGGGACCTGTGACTGGAACAATAATGGAGCTGCAAGAAGAAGTGGAATCACAATAAAGCAGTAGATAGTGATGTAAGCTACCTGTACAGATGAAAGAGTAATCATAAAAAAAATTCTACACACAGAAAAAGCTCAAATTCTAAGGCTTAGTCAGTCCATACACTGATATTTGCATCCTGGGTTTTCACACTTGCATCCTTGTGAAGAGAGGACTGACAAGACGAACAGAGAACAAAAGGAGAAAGGAGGGGACAGAGGAGACAGGAGGGGGCAGAGAGAGGACAAAAGGAGAGAGGAGGGGACAGAGAAGACAGGAGGGGACAGAGAGAGGACAAAAGGAGAAAGGAGGGGACAGAGGAGACAGGAGGGGGCAGAGAGAGGACAAAAGGAGACAGGAGAGCACAGAGGAGACAGGAGGGGACAGAGAGAAGAGAAAAAAGAGACAGGAGGGGACAGAGGAGACAGGAGGGGACAGAGAGAGGACAAAAGGAGAAAGGAGGGGACAGAGGAGACAGGAGGGGGCAGAGAGAGGACAAAAGGAGACAGGAGAGCACAGAGGAGACATTAGGGGACAGAGAGAAGAGAAAAAAGAGACAGGAGGGGACAGAGGAGACAGGAGGGGACAGAGAGAAGAGAAAAAAGAGACAGAAGGGGACAGAGAGAAGAGAAAAGGAGACAGGAGAGGACAGAGGAGACAGGAGAGGACAGAAGACACAGGAGGGGACAGAGGAGACAGGAGGGGACAAAGAAGACAGAGTGGCTCAGTGGTAGAGCGGTTGTCCCTCAACCTTCCGGTTGAGGGTTAGATTCCCACTCTCCCCACAAATTATACAGTTGTTGTGTCCTTGGGCAAGACACTTAACCCACCTTGCCTCCAGTGGCTGTAACACGTTTAAAAAGAAGCTTAATGTAAGTCACTTTGGATAAAAGTATCTAAGAAATGAATAAATTTAAATGTAGTGGAGAAAAGGAGAGAACAGAGAGGAGACAGAAAAGGACATGATAGAGGACACTAACTTAATAAGTTGGATTATATGAAAATCTTTTAACATCAAAACAATGTGTCATAAATATGGTGAACCATTGTATAGTTTCTTCTGATACTCCTTCCTCAAAAAAACGGTAGAGATGCTCAGGTGGACACACCCTATTAGATTATGGGAAAACATCAACACACCCCCTGCCCATTGAGGGTGTTCATTTATGTCATTATTCCTTTATGCAGCCTATGTTTTCAAGAGGTCACAGCTTTTGAGACTACTTTATGGAAAGGTTATAAAAACAAGACCTGAACTCCAAAGCTTGTGGTAGATTGTGAGATAAGGTTTGTGAGTTGAGAATTACACGTTGTATAAACGTATGTTTTTGCATTTGTCAGATTTAACTTGTGTTGGGACGCAGGTTTGGGTGGTGGATAGGACATAAAACCAAGCTGATTTTTCTAGAAGAACTAGAAAATCTTTTCTAACTTCGTTTCATTACAAAAAATAAGCTACTTAATGACAGTTACTATGGCTTTAGGAATGATAGATCAACTGCATTTGCATTAACTGATGTAACTGAAGAAATAAATAATATTGACAAATAATTTGACTCAATAGGTGTATTCATAGACCTCCAAAAAGCTTTTGTCACAATAGATCATGCAATACTTCGTAAGAAACTAGAAAAAATGGGTTAAAAGGAATTGCTCATAACATGGTTCAATCATATTTAACTGAAAGACAGCAGTATGTTCAAGTGGGTGAACACATATCAAGATGGAGGAGTATTGGGTGTGGGTTCCCCCCAGGGATCAGTACTGAGGGCAAAACTTTATAAATACTCACTGATAATGTTTGAGTCGGCTGGGTTTTGAACTCAAAACCTTCTTGCTGTGAGGCAGGAGTGCTAACCACTCTGCCATGTGCAAATATTATCATGCAATTAAAATGCAATTAATCCAGATTGATTAATTATAACTGATTCCGCAAATAAATGACATTGCTCTGACGCCAAATATGTATAATGTTAACTATAATATTTGATGATATGGGACAATCAAATATATCCTCTTTTTTATATGTACTGTATTTTGTAAATTTTTGTAAATATTGATTATTGTTATTTAATAACATACTTAAGAGATGCCATTAAAGACAGAAACAAAAATCCAAATTTAATAATTTCAACAACAAAATGCATCTACTTTACAAAGCCTGAGTAGGTGCTTTGCCCTCTTCTTTCCTGTTTATTTGTGTCTCTGGCTCCCACGGAAGGATGAAGTATTAAGGTTGTAAATACAAAGATTATTATAAAAAAGTAACAGCTACAGCTCAGAGATCTCTGTCAGCGTTGGGTCAGGACCTTTGTAAAGTTTGGTTTTCCTGCCACCCATTGTTTTGTTTTTGTGAAAAGAAGAGTGGACTTCAAACAGAAGCTCGGGCTCCTTTCTAATATTATGCATTTGTATTCTTCAAACTCTTAATATCCTGCAGCAGATAGTGTTGTCCCGCTGTTATCTGAATATGGCTGATCGGGAGGTCGTGTAAACAAAGCCAGAGCATGAGTGTTCAGATAAAGAGAGCAGAACAAAAAAAGAACTGTGCTCTGCTCAACAAACTGTAGAAGAAAAGTTGCACAGAAAAAGGGACTGTCCCTTGATCATTTTTTTGTCCAGTTTTGAAATGAATGCATCTCATTTTGCCACCTCATCTCTATCACACATCTCTCTGAGTCTCTGTGTTTCTTGGACTGAGGTCTGAAGTTGAATGACACTATGTTTGCATAACACAGAAATTCCTACTGTTGGCCCGAGGGGACTTGCAGTAATCGAAATGATGTCAGCCAACTGTGCCGTTGAGTTTATTGTGTCCTTTCCCTTTTATTTATTTTATACACCAATCATTGAGTCATCATGACAGATTCAGCAACAATAACTCTGAACATGGCCCTATGGTTACTAAATTTATTTACTGGTGAGATTTGCACAAATTTTATAAAGTTCCCCTCAGTCCTACCTTCTGTGCTGAATAGACACCAAGCAGTACAAATATCTGGGCTCTGTCATCAAAAGCAAAATGACTTTTGAACCTCATATTGATGCTGTGTGTAAATAAGCTTACCAGGACCAGACAGTCACTATTATCATAAACTTTGTGGATTGAATGTTGACACATCCTTTATTTGAAAATAAAAAATGACTCTTGTTTTATTTTTTGTTACCATTAGTTTTATCTGTTGGCACAGGTCACATAAGAGTAAAATTACTGCACACCTTCACTTGGTACTCCCTTGATTGACTTTAACAACCTTCATAAGGCCACGTCAGAAAAGGAGGCCAAAACTATTTTGGCTGATCCTAGCCACCCAATCTAGGATGAGTTTTCATTGCTGCCATCAGTACGCAGATACAATCTGCCCCGAACAGGTTTAAACAGTCCTTGTGTGTCCATGTTGTTGTCTAATATGCAAATACAAATACAAATAAATATATAAAAAATACTTGCACCCCTGAAAATAGGGAGAAAGAATCACGAAAGTGATTTACGGAGGTTTCTTTCTTGCAGGAGTTTAATGCAATCAATTAATTTAACAGTATTTTACATTGTATATATTTATACTGTTCAGATATCAAACATTGGGGCAACATTATACAATGAACTAAACAACGTGTCTGCCTTGCTAATTTACACATCTAAACATGTTTCCAACTAAGCAAATGACAACAGAACACTCTTCTATCTTTGTAAAATTATTACCACGTTGCTCGCATGAGATAAGATGGCGGAGGGCAAATTCACAATGCAGTGAAGTTATCAAAACACACAAATAAACATTTCTTTAGCTTCATTAGACTAAGACTAAGCTTACAGTAAACTGTCTTAACAATGTATAGATGATAAGGAAATAACATTGGGTGTCCTTTACCTAAAAATATGGAAAAAGAATCACGAAAGTGATTTACGGAGGTTTCTCTCTTGCAGGAGTTTAATGCAATGAGGAGAAACGCGCAAAACCCCCCTTTACCATTACCAATCAATCAAACAAAATATTCAGGCTTACTAGCTGATTGCTGATTGCACAATTTTCTCAATAACAAAGAGAACATCAGTGTAACATGAAATACAAACATTCCAACAAACGTACAACCACATTTATATTGTTTATAATGCTTATTTAAATAATTTATTACAAACCCTTACAACATCTTACCATTCACTGTTCTCAATCAGTGTCTTATACAGCATGAAATCTATTAACTGCATCACTATATAGTGGCTTGGCGCATGGTGTTAGGACATATAGTACCATTCTCACCTATCACGAGTATACATTCAATTACACAAATATATTTCATCAACAACAATTTTATAATTCATCAACAAACTCTTAAAGCAAAGAGCAACAAGATATAGCCTTTGTTCAACAAAATTATCAAATTAAATAGAAACTGTGTAATATTATTACAGTGAAACGCTTCTGCCCAACATTGGTCTTTTTGTTTTTAATTAAAAAGAAGTTAACTGTTTTCTCAACTGAGAGTTATAACAGGAAGTTGTGAAATGCAAGGCTGGTTTATTTTTACAAATATCAAAGACAAAGATCCGTCCATTGTCCATCAATCTTCAGCAGTCTATGTAAAGATGCCTAAACTCCCCATTCCCCAGACACTTCCTCCATTTCTTCCGGGGGGATACTGAGGCGTTCCCAGGCCAGCTGAGAGACATAGTCCCTCCAGTGTGTCCTAGGTCTTCCCCGGGGTCTCCTCCCAGTGAGACATGCCCAGAACCCCTAGGAAGGCGTCCAGGAGGCATATTAAACAGATGCCCGAGCCACCTCAGCTGGCTCCTCTCGATATGGAGGAGCAGCAGCTCTACTTTGAGCTCCTCCCAAGTGGCAGATCTCCTCTCCCTTATCTCTAAGGAAGCGCCCTGTAGAGAAAGCTCATTTTGGACATCTGTATGCAGGATTTTGACCCACAGCTCATGACCATATGTGAGAGTAGGAATGTAGCTCAACTGGTAAATTGAGAACTTCGCCTTGCAGTTCAGCTTCTTCTTCACAAAGACAGAATGCTACATCGACTGCATCACTGCAGAAGCTGCACCGAGCCGCCAAGATACTTGAACTCCTCCACTTGAGGCAGGAGCTCTCCACCAACCGGATGGGCACAAACCACCCTTTTCTTTTTTTTGAGAACCATGGCCTTGGAGGTGCTGATTCTCATTCCACCCGCTTCACACTCAGCTGCAAAGGAACAGAGTTGCAGAGGCGTGACAGCCAAGAAAGCCCAACAACATCCAGAGACTTGATGTACTCATGGCGTATCTCATCCACCCCCGGTGCCTTGCCACCGAGAAGCTTCCCAACTACCTTGGTGACTTCAGCTTGGGTGATAAACAAGTCCACCTCTGATACCCTTGTGTCTTTTCTACCTCAGTGGAAGACATGTCCATTGTATTAATTATTCCTTCCACCGCCCAACAACGTCCCCAGTTGAAGTCAGCAGATTCCTGCCTCCACAGTGTTGGCAGGCACTGCTTCCCCTCCTAAGGTGCCAGACGGTTTGTCAGAATTTTTTTATGGCCGACAGACAGGCACCAGAGACTTTAAAGGGCCACAGCTCTGATTATGGATGTGGAGGTGGAGACCTAGGTCCACTCAGACTGAATGTCTCCAACCTCCCTCAGGATCTGGACTATACTTGCCAATAACCAATTAATCAACCAATAATTTATAAAATGGATACTAAAAAAAAAAAAAACACTTTAAGTAAAATGGTGCTGAACATAACATAACAAAAGATAACAGCTGAACCATGAGCTTAATGAAATAAATATATAACACTCCAACAGTTGTCTCAGCCTTAATGGTAAACATACTGCAGAATTTCCTGTGGTGGTCAAAGGTCACATGACCTGGGAGGTTGGTAGGAGGTAAAAATAATAATTCATCTAACATATAGCCTACAATTTCTTCTATCTAAAATATCTTAATGTTAGGGTGAAAACCGGTTAGCGGCTGGATGTCAGTGAGGTACGACGAGCAATGAGACACTGGAAGCACGGAGTTGGCGTAGACCACTGTTTTTATTTTTATTTCTTTTTCATTAAATATTCCAAAGTTCAAAAGTGCAGTGGCGGAAGGATGAGCTCAGTTCTCTCCGGCAGTAGACTCATACTGATAATTTGAGGTGCCTTAAATATTTTCCAACCACCTAGATAAAACCAAAACCAACCCCACAAGGACATACATTAACATTAGCTTTCCTTAAAACCATGTTAATATCCTCCCAACAAATAGACCAAACCATAAACTATATTTACAACCCAAAACAATTCACAAACTCTAAAACCAAACACCTATAATTATTTAAAACCCATAAACCATAAAACACTGTTTCGCTTCTCCCCTCTCCATTCACCTGCCTTGGTCTGGCCCGGAGCCTTTTTAATGTTGGTTGTTCCCCCGGGGACTCTTTAGGACAGACACCTGGAGACAAGGAACAGAGCGGTGAGTAAAACCAACACATGGCACCAAACAACCTTTCAAAACACCCTACACCACACTACACCCAACACCAAACACAATTATACACATCTATTGCACATTTTGCTCTAATTGTTTGTTCTCCCCGCAGACCGGCCGCCATCCTCTAACGCGCTCCACCAGATCCACAGGTGAAACTATAAAACAATCAATAAATTATTTCTTAAAAACCATTGTGTGCAATGTCCTTTATTGTTTAAAGTGCTGTGTGCTAGACAAGTGCAAAGTGCATTTCCAAAGTGACCAGTGCCCTTCAGTGCGCTATTCCCCATTACATTTCTGTAACGAACAGTCTGTTTGTTACACTTAATACAGAAATGAAATGTATGCAAATAAAAAGACACAAAATATTTTAAACTCTTATTTTGTGTTTTAGGATGTGTTCTCCCCTCCTTCTTTGTTTCCTTTTTCTTCTTTCAGCAGTGCATGTGTGTGGCCGGGGGTGTGGCTGTTTTTTTTTCTCAGGACTGCAGACAAGACACCTCTCTTTCCACTCGCCTCATTACCCCTGGATATAAGCTTGCTTTACTGGTTTATATCCAGGCTAAATGAATGTGGCTTTCCTTCATCTCACTGTTAACAGGTTACTTTCTGAACAACGTTAAAAACACAATATATCACAATCTACCTTGGTTTCATCTGACTCTGCTCTCTGTGTGCTCTGTGTCTGAGTGCGCAGCTCTGAGTGCTATTGGTAAAGCACACATTAACATTGACATGTGGCTCAAGTGTATTGATAATTGATTGTGAGAAAAAATGTGATATATTTCCATATCAATATTTTAGCCAACCCCTATTTACACAATAAAAACTACTTATCTTCATTTTCCTGCTTCTGGCTGTGCTCTAAATGCCAACCCTCTCTGAGCCTCCCACTCTCTGGCTTTACTCTAGTAATTATTGTGTTTAAATGGGCCTAATAGACTGATGGTTATGCATGTGACGGTGCTGCTTTTGCAGCCAGCACTGTCATTTAGCTGAGAGGACCACTTGACCACTTCTGACAGCGCAAAAGCTTCAATTAAATCAAGGGCACCAGCACACCCCCACATTCTTTCACACATGCACACAAAAACATGGAAAGAAAGCAAGTAACACACAATTCTGAAAGACTTGTTTTTTTGACCACATAAATAAAATGCACAAAAGGTATGCTCTTAAACGCACGTAGCATTGTGTGCCTCTTGACAAGAAGTAATACTAAAAGCTAGCCTCCCACGCACTTGACCAGGATGCCAAAGAATGTGGAGAGCTTTTGTGTCTCATAATGTGCTGCACACACATCGACAGATGTTTTGGTCTGAGCAATCTCGGATACGGAGAGGCTGAGATCTGAAGAGGGTCAAAGAGAAAATACATTTGGACAATTACACTTGTATTTGCAGTGTGTTTTTGAACAATGGGGAACAAGAGTTTAATCACTAAAAAAATGTGTATGCGGCACATTTGTGAAATGAAAGGTGTGAATATAGTCTCTAGTTCAGCGATTCTGTACATTCTGTATGTACAACATGTACTAAACAAAAATTTGAACACTTTTTTTTTTACCCCATTTTCCATTGACTAAACTCAAAAATCTAAGACTTTTTCTATGTACACAAAAGGCCCATTTCTCTAAAATATTGTTCATAAATCAGTGTCAGTAAATGCTTCTCCTTTGCTGAGATAATCTAGTGACCTCAGGTTTTGGCATATCAAGATTCTGGTTAGAACACCTCACCTTTCTCTGCACTGTGTCACCTGAAAATGCAGAATGACTGGTGGAGCACACAGACACCTCACTGTGTCTCCTTCTCTAATTTCTTGTTTTTTGAAGATTTTGACTGAGTCAGTGTTCTCCATGGCTGAAACCTGCTTACTCCTCTTCTTTCTTCCAGGGCAGAGGTGTGGCTCTGCTGCTTGAGCTAGCAGAGGTGTGGTGGATGTGCCACCACGCCCTCCACCCGTAGAGGCTTCTCTTCCTCTCTCCCCTCTTTCAAAATGAACAATGAATTATCCACTTCATCATTTAAGTCCTCACTGTCCAGCTCAGACTCCGGCTCAGACTCTGGCTTCGCATCTCCATCTTCTCCTTCCACCGTAAAGAAGAGCTCCAATGCTCTGTGTCTTTGCTCTTGGTCTAAAGAGACACTATATATATATATATATATATATATATATATATATATATATATATATATATATATATATATATATATATCCTGTCTTGGGTTAGTGAAAAATCCCCCCACAAAACTTCACTGGCATAAACTCATCCTGGAAATCTTCCACCTGGACTATTTAACATACTTTTTCCATTCCAAAAAATGAAAAAATAATTGGAGGCATGGGCCCCATACATCTTCTTTGCTGGTGCTGTCCTATAAAAAAAAAAAGAAATGTGGGAGTTGTGCTTTTTACAGTTATTGTGGTTAGAAGTTCACATATGTTTAGAAGTATACATACAGAGTTGGGTAGAGTAGACTGTAATTGTACTCAAGTAAAAGTAGTGTTACTTCAAAAATATTTTTACTCAAGTAGTAGTAAAAAATTGTCATTCAAAACATTACTCAAGTAAAAGTAAAAAAGTATTTGGTTAAAAAACCTTTAAAATTAATCCCTATAGTAGGCCTGTGTGTGAGCGAAATGAGGCCAGGGCTGTTCATCCTCTTCACTTTCAACACTGGAGACAGTAGCCTCAGCCATGTTTCATGTTTATATTGCTCTGCTAAAGGAAAATTTATTATCATATCATCTGTCAGCATTAGTTCCATCTGTAGAATAATTTTTTTGTGTAAGCTTTCAATAGTCTACATAAAAGACTCACTAACAGCAACATCTCCAACAGTTGTAATCCACTCATAATCCTGACCTGGTCTCGGTCTGGCCAAATAATGACATGGTGAATGTTGTTGTGGATTTACTGTATGTAGATGGCTACGTCTGATTGGTTAAACACAGTCATGTCAATTTTTTTCTGTTTTTAAAGTAACCTGTTGAGTTTAGCCCAACGGTCTGTGTACATTGTGGCCATTCAATTTTCGTTTTTAAAAGACAGTAAAGGAAAAGTGGTCCGTTTTCTGTTTTATCGTCCTTAAAACAGAAACATCAGAAATTTTAATTTTTTGTTCTGAAAATGAAAATTGGGGAAAAGAAACAGCCATAATTTGATTTCATATTAAGTTTAACTAAAATGTAAATATGAAATAGAATGACTGGATATTTAATATTACAATAGGTAGCGACCGCCTAGCCTTGTGGCTCCACCGAGAACTGGAGTGGGCTGTGCCGCAAGTCTGGAGCTTTGAACCCCTGAGAGCTGAAGCAGCTACTGTCCCACTCTGTCCCGTGGTTTGAACACAGTGGGCTCACGGCTCTGGATCAGGACAGGTGAATGTGCCCCACCCGCTGTCTCCATAGCTGATAGAGCGGTGGACAGGTGTGGAGGAGTCTTGTGCTTCAGAAAATGCAGCATGAACCTGCTGCAGGTCAGCTACAGGACTTCTGAAGTCCCAAAGCATTAAAATCCCTCTCTACAGCCTCCATTGCTCTCTGTGCTCCGAAAGCATTCCCTCCTGCCCCATTCTGAGCTGCTCCAGCCCCGGTCTCTCTTGCACTAGTCTTGCTGCTCTGGTGAGGGATGCTTCAATGGTCCAGACTTGCGGTGCTCTACCTATTATATATTAAATATCCATCCATCCATCTTTAACCACCTATCTGGAGCCGGGTCGTGGGGCGGCAGTTTAAGGAGAGAACTTCCAAACTTCCCACTCCCCAGACACGTCCTCCAGCTCTTCCGGGGGGATGCCAGGGCGTTCCCAGGTCAGCCGAGAGACATAGTCCTCTCCAGCGTGTCCTAGGTCTTCCTCGAGGTCTTCTCCCGGTGGGACATGCCTGGAACACCTCCCTAGGGAGGCGTCCAGGAGGCATCCACTAAGATGCCTGAGCCAGCTGGCTCCTCTCGATGTGGAGGAGAAGCAGCTCTACTTTGAGCTCCTCCCGAGTGACCAACACAGGATGATAAATCTGTTGGCCGCCATGTAATCTGTGTAAGAGTGGTTTTCGTTTTCTGCGTTTTCAAAAAGGAAATTAAATGGCTGTGATGTACATGAACCCCAAATGTAAATGAGGGGCTGAGTAGAGTTTCTTCTTCACAAATCTCCTCAAGTAAAAGTAAAAAGTATAGTGCAGTAAAACTACTCTTAGAAGTTGTTTTAGTACTCAAGAAAATATTACTCATTACTACCTACCTCTGTATACATACTATATATAGTTTTGTTACACACCTGACAGCCAGAAAAGAGTATTCAGACCACAGTCAGACCGTGGCATTTTTCAAGTTTACTATTTTCATTTTCATGGCAAATATGATTGTGGATCAGAACCAGGAACAGTAAATGCATTTCTTTACAAGAAGCAGGGAACTTTTATCTGTTTAAGTTTTCAATTGTCAAGTAAATATTATTTAAAATATTCCTTGGTGAAAACAGTTGCTTCATGGCTGTAAAGTTTCTCAGTCATCAGCTTGATCAATGCATGATGAAAGAGAGCCATGATGACAACCACACTCATGTATTTGTTTTTTGTTTGGTATATTGTGTTCTTTTATGTCTGCCCCTTTTGTTTGGTGAGTGAGCAAATTGTTTTTTTGCTTAGTGGCTCTAACAGCAGGCTTCAGTCAGCTTTGTTTGCTCTGAGTAAATGTGTGGGCAGTGTTTCTCTGGGTCATAAAAAAGTCAGTATGCAAAGCACAAGACAAAAACCATTGCTCATTTTCAGTGACAATACCGGTAATTATGGGACACGGTTTTAAAACTTAACTATACTTATTGTTAATTGTCATTGTGCACTTCATTTGATACTTCAGATCAGTTGTAACCATCAATCATGTATAATGGGAGTTTACTCCATCCTCACAACTTGAAAGTAAGACATGTTTCCACCCAAAGCAGCTCCAGCCACTGTAATCCATAACAGGACAAGCAGTGGAAAATGATTTAATGACTGAGCTGGCTGTGGGGCTAGCAAGCAGTGGACTCAACTTCTGGTGGAGATGGCAACAGCTCTTTGCCGAACAACCCGTGGAAAAGTTTTGATAAAGACTTTGAATAGACTAATGTATTCTGTGACTATGTATGGTTTAACGTCTGCTCTCTAGATTAATAACTTTAGTCATTAGCAAGCTATTATCCTCTCTGCATACCTCTCACATACAGAACCTCCTTTAGATGTTTGACTCGCTGGATCAGGTCCACCAAGGGAAGCATTAGACATGGGCCGTTTATCAATACTAAGTTTGCAAGATTAACATTTTGTGGCGCAGTGGCTCAGTGGTACAGCGGTCATCCTTCAACCAGAAGGTAGACGGTTTGATTACTGTTGTTGTGTCTTTGGGCAAGACACTTAACCTCCCCTTTCTCCAGTGGTGTTCCAGCTGTAACACTGGTGAATGGAAAGTAATGGAAGTCGCTTTGAATGAAAGCGTCAACTTAAAAATGTAACACTGGTGAATGGTAGCTTCATGTCAGTCGCTTTGGATAAAAGGGTCTGCTAAATGTCTTAATGTAAATGAAATAAAGCCATTTATTGTGGCAATAATAAATGGCCACAATAAATGGCTTCTAGGTCACCCTAGACACCCAAAGTGCATCTAGGGTGACCAGGGGTCTCATTTAAAAAAAGGTTACGTAGGATCTCTACTAAACTAATTTGTATGTCTGGTGGACATAAATGACGCACACCCAAAAATATCCTGATTGATTAAACCGTGCGTACGCTCAAATGCAGCAATTTTCCTTTTATTAAATCATACCTGCAGCAAGAATTTGCGCACATAAATCCACCTCATGTCACGCCCTCTCCACGCCTCTATTCAACCGAAGAAGGACAATGCAAATGGGTCCGTGAATGAATTTTACCTAAACAATTTTGCCGCTGATGAGTGGGTTTTACCAAAAAACACGGAAGTGAGCGGGAGCACGAGCCATTCCACGCAGCATTACCACTTGTGGATGGGTTTTACAGTGATGGCTGCTCTCAAAGGAAAATGATTGCAGCAAAACTGGAACATTTAAACATATTCAGTTATATTTAAACATATTAAAACTATTTTAAATAAAAACTAAACAAATAGTCCTACTTAAGATAGCCTAACACTGATGCAGTTTTCAGCCATAACATGTAAGGAGCATAAGAGGAGGCGAGCTGTTGCAGTGGAGGATCGAGGCTGTTGTACAAACTGTAGAAATGCTGTAGAACAGGAGGGAGATGGAGAAGCGCGATGGTGGTGTTCCTGTGATGCAGGGCTGGTGGGCGGAGGTGGTCGGGGTGTCACAGTGCCGTGCATAATGAGAGGAGTAGTGTAGTGAGCCGCAGTTTGACCCACCTTCTTAAAAACAAAACAGCCCTGAATGGAGCATTGGTAGGAGCTGCTCAAGATCATGTCCAATAGTTTATTTCATAAATGTAGCCTCTGATTTATCAGGATTAGTCCTGCTTCACGTTACACTGCCCTCCACAATAGGACCATGATGCAGAGCCACTGCCATTCAACTGCCAGTGAACGTGCACTGCTTCAGGAAGGTACAGTGCCACTGCGTTACTTTAAAAAAATATTTAGACAAACTATGTTTTTATTTAAAACAATACTTTTGCTAAAATGATTATACCCAAATAAAACCAATATTTTTTTTATAGAGTGATATAGAGAAACAAAATTATATCAAACACACATAAAACAGTCATTTTTAAACCAGCTTCAGATCATCACCTCACCGTGTGTGTTGCTTTTGTGCCAAGTCTCCAGAATGTACATACACCAGGGTCAGAGTTTGCAAAGGGATACACACTGTTTCACGCTTAGATGGACTTTTATTGATCACATCTTTTACGTGGTAGGCGTTTTTTTGAGCATAAGCAACCTTTATAAATAAGACCCCATTATCCTACAAATATAATTGGAATCCAAACTTTTTTAATGCATTGAGTTTTAATTGGAGTCCTGCAAAATGTTTTTTACTGTTTAAAGAAAATATTTTAACTGTGCACTCTTTTGACTTCATGTTTGAGCACTCCTGATGATTTTAAAGCAAAGTGTGGTCTTTGAATTGCTCATCTTAATTTCAGAAGTTTTCTCCCTAAATTAGATTTGGTAAAAATCTGGGCTGACAAATTGAACACCGATATACTGGTTTTGTCTGAAACATGGCTGACAAAATCCATCACTGATAATGACATTGCTTTCCGAGGTTACAATGTTTTTTGCTGAAACCGTCTTTATGTAAGGAACAGATTTTTGGTAACTGTTCTGTCATCGTTGTCTATTAGTAAAAAGTTTGAATTTCTTGCGTTGAAATTAGAACTTTATGAGGGCCATTCTATCACAGTTGTAGGCTGTTACAGACCTCCCTCAGCGACTAATGATGCTCTTTCCATATTAACTGAACAGCTAGCGATGTTAAACTTTAATGAGATTCTCCTTGTTGGGGATTTTAATCTGGATTGCTGACATTTCTGATCGTTTTAAAGTAATTTGTGATTCTTTTAATCTCAGTAATCCAACACGTCCAAATCTTAAACAGACAATAAAATCTTCCATCCTTGATCTAATTTTAACGAATGTCCCGCATAAATATACTGTTGTTGGAATATTTGCCAATGATTTAAGTGACCATTGTGTTATCACCACTGTCAGACAAACAAAAAATACTAAAAGAAGACCTCAAATTGTGTTTAGATGGAATTTAATTTAATTAAATGGAAACATTTTTGTGAACAAGCTTTTTATTATGACTTGTGGATCTATGAACTTTTAAAAGAAAGAGATTGGGCTAAAGCGATTAAAACAAAGTCTCAGGTTGACTGGGTTTTAGACAAATTAGAAATTGCTGCATTTCCCTTATTAAAAATAGTAAATTTGAATATTTCTTGTCTTTAACCACAAGTAATCTAAATGACCCAAAGAAATTTTGGAACGTTAAAAAATCTTCTTACGCAAACATACTCAACAAACTCCCAACATTGCACTATAAATAATTTACTTATTGTCACGGATAAATCTAAAATTCTAACTTGCTTCAACAAATATTTTGTTTCATCAGGTTGTCTACAGTATATGAGACATTGCATCCCATTACAAAAACTTTAATTTAACAAAAAGGGCTTCATCGCCCCCTCAATTACCTTCCACAATTGGCTCATTTGTTTTCAGACCAGTGATACAAAGTTATGTATTATGGCAAAGGTCTTTGAGAAAATTGTTGCTGAACAGCATAAAAAATTCATTGAGGTTCAAAAAATTAAATCAAACAAACAATCTGGTTTAAGAAAACTAGGTGCAGAGAAAAAAATGGCAAACGCTGTGCACAGGTTCTGTGTGTCTGCCTCAAAAACATTATTCAGCGCACAGAAAAACGCCTAATTCATTACAGTTGTCATTGGTAATCTGTATTGTAACGCTCTACCTGCTAGTGTACACTTCTGGTGTTTGTACACTATCAAAGCAGCAAGTTTTTATACCTGCACAAAGAAGCCAATACGTTTTGTACACCAGGTTAACAAATGTCGGCTGCAGTGCTCCATTGGGAAAACTAACCAGCAAACCTGGCCGCTCTGCAGGATTGTTACAACTTGTAATTATACTACTCCTAGCGGGAGATGTGGAACAAAATCCTGGGCCCCTATCCTTGGAAACTATGATCCTATCATCACAGTCGACCAGAGCAGGTGCATTCATGCCACGCTTACAACAAGCCGGGCTCCCACAGGTGTTAGCTGGGATAGCTCTGTGGCCAACTGCGCTTCTAACTCTGGCACTACAACCACAGTGGCCTCTACAGTTCTCAATCCATTTTCTTCAATTGAACTGGCAACTTCGGCAACATGAATGGTTTATTCTTTCACAAGCAACTCAACCACTATACATAGATACAATGGCTCATACAGCCTCTACCCTTTCCACAGCTAATACTGGTGCTGGAGCCTGCTCTGTGGGGCGTGCGGCAGGGCGGCTCGCCGCGTGCTTGGGGCATGGACAGCGGCGGAAAGGTCTTTGAACGATGGAATGGCAACTGTTTGGCGGCCTCGTCGGGGTCCTTTGTTACGCAGCAGCAGTCTGGCCACACCCGTAAGCCATCACATACACGTATAGAAGCTATACATAGGCATAGAAACCCTGTACTGAAAAAGCACCGGTTCATTAAGTTATTTCAAAATCTTAACCAAGCCAGGACAATATGGCACCCACAATATAAAAATAAAGGGCTTTTGGGCGGCCATTTGAATATACGTACGCAGCATGACGCCACAAATAGATCAATTGGAACATCTTCTTATCAACTCTAACATCGATTTCCTGGGGTTAACAGAAACCTGGCTTAATTCCTCATCTCCAGAAGCAGCTGTAAGGCTACAAGGCTATAATGTTTATAGAAGGGACAGGCTTCAGGGAAAAGGAGGTGGTGTTTTGTTATATGTTAAGGATGATATAAAGTGTACACAGATTATTGTATCAGATGAAATTTTAGTCATGTTACAAAGAAATAAACATCTTAAAAAAGCTATAAAATCAGGCCTAACTACTGATGGGATTATAATTTGCCTTAGCGAGACACAAGGCTACTCAGGCTTTACGAAAGACAAAAGCTAATTTTTTTTTCTGGCTGTGATTGATGGTGCAAAAGGAAACTGTAAATTCATTTGGAAAAATATTAATAAATTGATTGGCAAACAAACAAAACACAGTGGAAAAGGTCTTGAACTTAAATTAAATAATGAATTGGTATCTGAGACTGCTGTCCACGCAACTACAAATATTTTCTAATTACTATAAATGAAATTTCACAAATTTACGTAAATCCTTGTAATGCTCAAAATTCATGTAATAATGAGTTAACCAAAGACTTAAATGGAAGCGTCGTGCCTCAGTCTGTAGAAAGGCTTGATATTAAAGCAATCACAGAAGGAAAAGTGTTGAATATAATCTCTTCACTAAGAAACTCTGAGGCAAAGGACAAATTTGGATTTGATACTAACTTTCTGAAGCGTTATAAAACTTGTTTTTTATATCCTGTCACTCATTTTATTCATTTATCAATATCACAGGCAGCTGTTCCACTGAAATGGAAGGTGGCCAAAGTAATTCTCATCTACAAATCTGGTGATAAAGTAGACCCTGCTAATTATTGACCTATTGGCATTATACCTATTGTTTCAAAGATTGCAGAAAAATGGGTGGCCAAATCAATTACAGAACACCTAAACAGTGTTGGTCCACCCCTACACCCTGTGCAGTTTGGCTTCCGGTCTCGTCATTCAACTGAAACAGCTGTCTGCATTTTTATTGAAAAGGTTAAATTATATTTGGATAAAAATACTTTTGTTGCTGCTGTTTTTATAGATTTTAAACGTGCAGTTGACACAGTGAACCACCGCAAACTTCTTACCAGACTCTCTGCATTTAATTTTACAGATCACACAGTCAAATGGATACAGTCTTATTTATCAGATAGAAAGCAGTGTGTGCAGGTGTGTGACAGTAAGTCACCATACTTGGATTATCCAGGAGGTGTCCCTCAGGGGTCAATCTTGGGCCCACTACTGTTCTCGCTTTATGTTAATGAACTGCCTAATGTGTGTAAAAACGTAGACACTATTATGTATGCTGACGATACAATAATTTTCACCTATGCAAAAAATCCACATGAAGCAGCCCAACAACTCTCAAAAGCGCAAGATGATCTACAGAAATGGTTAACTGATTCTTGTTTATGCTTGAATGTTAAAAAAGACTGTATCGATGTTCTTCTCCAAACCAAGAACACCTTTAGTTCCAGTAGGGGTCTATTTGGGGGACAAGAACTACAAAATGTTGAGGTATTTAAATACCTAGGGGTCTACTTAGATTTAAAATTATCCTTTCAAAAGCATGCTCGAAACATTGTAAAAACTACAAATTTTAATCTAAAGAATTTCAAACATATTAGAGCATCCCTGACAGACAGAGCAGCAGTCACATTCCTACACTCAATGATACTGTCTCATATTGAGTATTGCATTAGCAGCTGGTCCTAGACTGGCTCTTCTGTTGTTAAACTTGTTGAATCCTGCACAAAAGGGCGTTGAAAGTTTTAGACAAGAAACCTTTTTCATACCACCACTGCCATTTTCTTAATAAATATAGTTTACTAAGTCTCTCAAATTTTAAAATATTTAAATCTGCCTGCTTAATTTACAAAGTTACTCGTGATTTGGCTCTTCCCACATTGAATGAGTTTATCAAACAGAAATCTCTTAGTGACCCTGGTTCAAGAGTAACACGAGCCGCTGTCAGAGGTGACTATGAGCTCCCGTTCAGGCGTACATCATTTTTTCAAAACGTTCTCTCATTTCTGGGCTCAATGTTTTGGAACAGTATTCCACTCTTAGTGAGGGAATGCACAAGTTTAATTACCTTTAAAACACATTTGAAACTGTGGTTAAAAGACACTCAAACATGTAATCATCATATGTGACCTGCACTTTATAAGCAAATTCCGTTTTGAAAATGGTGGCTTGTGTAATATCCATAATTTACACTTAATCAGACTTGGGTACGGTACAATACAGGCTCTGCAGATGGAAATTAGCTATAATCTGGCATATTTACATTTGTTTTAATGTTCATTAATATGCATTGTTCCCCTTTTATTTTCTTAAATAAAAAAAATAAGCTACACAGTACAATAACTGCTGCAGTTAAAGTAGTGAATGATATCATTGACACACTTTAAGTGCTGTACAGTGTTGTTTATTGACTTGTCAAAGGCCTTTGACACCATTTATCATACCACCTTTTTAAATCGGCTTCATAAAACTGGTCTGTCTGACACTGCTGTTGGCTGGTTTTCTAACTCTCTATCAGGTAAAACCCAGTGTATACACCTTGTTGGCATGTGAATAATCTTTGTCAAAATGTGTCAAAAGCCTTTTTTCACTTTTATGCTGATGATAAAGTTATCTATTGTTCCTCTCCTTCAATTGAACAAGCCTTTGATTTCTTGCAGTCTGCATTGGATACAGTTTAGTCTCATCTAAATCAGCTGAGGCTAGTGTTAAATGCAGACAAATCTAAAGTTATGGTTTTCTCAAATAGAAAATGGCTACCCTCCCTAAAATAAAAACAGCTGAAGGAAAAGAAATCCAAATGGTAACATCTTACAACTATTTAGGCTTTGTTATTGATGAAAATCTTTACTTCAAGTAACATATTGAGCATCTTGTACTGTCATATGCTAACTTTCATTTATATTTCATGTATTTTTGGACTCCTCCCATCTTACCTCTGCACATACATGCGTAAAATCCAACAAGAGTATACTCTGCGTTCTCAAAAGAACATTCTGATGGTGGTTCCCAGAGTCAGAACAGAGTTGGGTAAAGCAGCATTTCCGTAGCAGCCCCCCGTGCATGGAATAAACTGCACTTGTGACTTAAGAGGAATTTAAATCTATTTTAAAGAAGCATGAACTAAATGAGCTCAGTAAAGCTGACTTAGATTTTGTAACTTTTAATTTTAAATATTATTTGTGTTTGACAATGTCTTGTACTTGTTTGAAATTGTATGTAATGCTGTCGTCTTGGTCAGGTCACTCTTGGAAAAGAAATTTGTAATCTCAATAAGGTTTTTCACCTGGTTAAATAAAGGATATAATAAAAAAAAAAAATAATAATCCTATCTGATATCATCCTCCAGGAATCAGGCCCCAGTTACATTTACATTTACATTTAGTTATTTAGCATTTATCCAAAGCGACTTACAGGTGAGGAAAACAATGGAAGCAATTTTAACAACACAAGGAGTCAAAAAGCACAAGTGCACAAAAAACTAGTCAGTTAAAACCTAGCACAGCATACAAAGCTAAGGATAAGAAGTTTTTTTTGTTTTTTTTTAAGAAAAGGAATCGATATAAAGGAAGTAGAATTAAGTATTTGTCAGTCAGGTGTTGACGGAAAAGGCATCTTAAAGATGGCTACAGAATCTGCTGATCTTGTAGCAGCAGTAGATCATTCCACCAATGTGGAACAGATCCAGAGAAAGTACATGAGAGTGATTTTTTTCCTTTTTGGGACGGTACCGCCAGACGTTGTTCATTAGCAGAGCGCAAGGATCTTGTAGGAACATAGGTCTGTATCAGTGAGTGAAGATATCAGGTTGCAGAATCAGTGGTGGTCTTGTAGGCCAAGAGCATAGCTTTGAACTTGATGCGGGCATCAACAGGAGCCAGTGTAACCTAATGAGGAGAGGAGTTACGTGCGCTCTCTTCGGTTCTTTAAAGACCACTCTTGCCGCTGCATTCTGGATGAGCTGCAGAGGTTTGGTTGTGCAGGCAGGGAGTCCAGCCAGTAGAGCAATGCAATAATCCAGTTTGGACAAGACAAGAGCCTGAACTAGGATTTGTGTAGAGTTCTCTGATAGGAAAGGTTTAATTTTCCTAATGTTGTAGAGGATGAATCTACAGGACCCGGTGGTGCTGGCAACATGACTTGTGAAGTTTAGTTGATCGTCAATTACCACTCCCAGATTTCTGGCAGTGCTGGACGGTGTAATGGTTGATGAGCCCATCAGTTACCTTTGGTGCTGCTGGGTCTTAATAAAGGCTTAAATACAGCATCTCTCAGAGAACAGTTACAACAGCTCTCATACAGGTAAAGTGCAAAAGGAATAAAATATTTTGAGTATAAAACAAATACAGGTTGTTCCCGGCAAGGGGACCATTAGCTCTGACTGCCGCTAGCTAGCGCGAGGGGTGCTGGGTCCTCACATGTCAAAAAACCTCAGAACTAATTCTCAAGTAGGCGCTATCTTGCTATAACAATCCCAGAATTGAAGTTAAAACTCTACATTTCAAACCTAAAAAGTAATCTTTTAACTCACTGTTGTGCATTATATCACTCGCCATTGTAGCCATCAAAATGCATTCTGGGATACTGGGCTGTCTCAAGTCTACACAATGCCTTCTTGATAAAATGGGTGTAACAGTACTTGGGCAGCCACAGATGACGTTTCACAATAATACAAGAACAGACAAGAATGCATATTGAGAAACGGCCATGGTCCAGTTTGGCTTTGACTGGAGAAAGCGCTTTCTCTGAAGTCATGTCTAAAGTGGTTTAACGACAAATTCATTTGTTGATTAAATTAAGAAGTTAATTAGTGTTGATAATTGTAGGAAATAATTGTGCATTTCAAGATAACATTTTGAACATCCCACAGTTTGTCTGTGTAAATGTTTTTCTTATCTTTACTGCAATACAATGTGTTTTTGGCTCCCAGCAGGAGGAAGTTCCCTTTGTCAGTTATAATATCCTCTTTCACTTTCCCTTCTTGTTCGTCGCTGTTATGGCTCTTATTAAATTCATATTCACAGAATAGGCTAGTGTTTCACAAAGAGCTTACATTAGAGCCTTTCTTGAATAAAGAAGGACGTTTAGGCAGACCTTGCTGGTTGTGTGGTGTCCCATCTAATCCTTACTTTTACACAAACAGACATAAAAGACTAAAATTCTCACACCTTCACAAGTGCTTTTGTCACAGCAGCGTATTGGACACATCTCTGCTAAAGTCTCAATCTACTCCCACAGTCCGTCTTCATAAAGCTTTTTAAAAACATATTGTTTTACATTCCTCTTTTTTAATGGTGGCAGATGTGTCCTTGTCTTCATTCATGATAAAGAGCACATGAATAAAACATGCCATTATTTCAGCAGGAGTGAGTTTAGTGAGTGCAGGGCGCATGCACTTACAATAGTCTAGTAAGCACAAGTACAAGCTCTTATTTGTATCAAAGCAGATAACAGCTGCACCTCTGTGTGCGACCTCTGAGTAGCAGTAGTGACCTTCATCTCTGCATTAGCGCATACGCTATAGAAGCATAATGTTTTACATACATGTCAAGAGCAATGTGGAACCTTTACAAATGGATATGTTATCTAAGGAATGCATGAACTGCTCTTGCGCCTTTAGTGTGTTAGGGAGAATGCGAGTGGTTCATCTGATCAACACAGCGATATATGACTAATAAAGTGTGAATTGTTTTTTCACTTACGATGAACTATATGAAGCAAGGCTTGTTCGGTATGGCTTTATGGATAGTACGGATGTTATGCTCTGTGTTTACAGTCAAAGCCAACATTTATTGTCCAAACCCTAAAGCTGGGTTTATAGAGTGTAAGGTAAGGCAGTGTAAGACACTGTAAACACTGTAAACATTGTAAGACACATTGTAAGTCATACCTTCCGCTGCAGCTGGATTCTTTTTTCAGATTTGAGTTTACAAACTCACAAAAATCCTTAGTGAATGCTCCAAGCATAGTATTACCAGCCAAGGTCTCCAGTTATCTGGCTGCCATGACAGGTGGCTAATATTAAACTCTCATCTTTCTCTCTGCGGGCAGTCTCATCCATCCAACCTCTGGTCCTCTACCAGAGGCCTGGGAGCTTAAGGGTTCTGCAAAGTAGCTTGATTGTGCTCTTCTGGACTGAGATGTCTGGGGATTACTGCCCCGAGTGCTCCGATGACCATGGGTACCAATGTTGCATTTACTTCACATAATGGTTTTGTGCTTGACTGGATTCTGTCACACACTCAGCTTTTGCAGCAGCTTGGTTCTCACAAGATTTCTGTGTCAGTACGACCGTGGTTTGATGACAAAGCAACCATTTTACTGTTACTAAAGTAAAGACATGGAGTTGCTCTGATTGGATAAAATTACCTGGTGAAAGTATTCATTAGGTGTTTCAATCACCTCCAGGTTTCACTCGGTCTTTTATGGACCTGGCCATCCTCCAGATGGTTCTGTGGAACAGTCAGGTTTGTTACACGGTGCTCTTTGTCATAACTTGATATTGGTTGATGTGGTCTTGTCTAGAGCACTACACCACACTTTATGGCTGTGGCACATACAGGTCATTAGTAGGCTGCTCACATTGTGAACAGAAACCACCTCCCCAGCTCGGACACAAATCCACCTCTCCTCGGTCGTAATTCATCATCCTTTACTTCCTACTTCTTTTTTAAATTCTGTGCATTTATTGGTTTCTCTCCCAACCTTATTTCACCCCTCTGTTTATTCTGGAGGCACCCAGCAGTGACAGAGATGGAGAGCGTCACATTATCAACAGGAGGACTGCAGTAGGGCCATGATATCCATCAAAATGCTAAATATACTTTATCTAGAATGGCATATTCAACAGAGTGTGAAATAAACGCACAGAACAACTAATATTGGTATTTGAACGCTAAGCACGCTGTCAGGTGTAAACAATGGTGACCTGTTGCAAATGACAGCTCAGTCTGAGCCACACTTCAATTAAATTGCAAAACAACTTAAAAAAAAATATATATATATATATATATATATATATATATATATATATATATATATATATATATATATATATATATATATATATGTGTGTGTGTGTATATATATATATGTGTGTATATATATATATATATATATATATATATATATATATATATATATATATATATATATATATATATATATACACATATATATATATTTATACACACAGATTTGTTCACCTTATTGTTGTCCAATAACCAGAAAGTTGGCGGTTTTATTCCCGCTCTCCCTAGATCATTCTGTTGTTGTGACACACAACTCACCTTGCCTCCAGTGTCTGTGGCTCTGGTTTATGAATGTGGGAGAATGTTTGGAGGTGTGAGAGTTTGTAGGTGCCAATGGCTGCCAATAACCAGTATGTGACTGTTGAGTAAATGAATAATGAACTCTGTAAAGCGTTTTTTGCATTGAAAAACGCGCTAAATATATCCAATTCATTATTGATATTGTGAATGTGCTGCTTTTCCATCATGTTTTTGTGACAAATCATACAAGACAACAACATTAAAGTAAGAGCATGACGTAGAAGATGTCTCTCACAAACAGAGCAGATGGAGACAAATCTAAAAGGACACTCTCTGTACCCTTCTGCACTCCAACTCTCTCTGAGTTTCTTTGAAAATGTGAAAAAAGGCGACTGAATGTCAGTGAGAGGTGTGAAGAAACCTGTAATGACTGAGGCACAAATCCTGACTGACTGTCTTAGAGAATTTGTTCTATGCATCAGTCATGTCAATCAGGAGGAGCACTGTCTTGTCTTTTCACAATTCCACCAGACCTGAAAGCAGGAAAAACTGCAACAAAGACTTAACACAGCTACAGCTGCAAATTATACTAGATTGGCTTGTTCAAAGTTTAGATTCCATATAAACATCAGTTTATTGATGAATTATTGATGAAACAAATGCACGGTGAATATTTCAGAGATAAAAAAGGAAAACCTAACATGTTTAAAATTTTTTTAAATGCCATAAACACTGTATTTTAATACAGATATGTATACAGTATATTAGAGGTTTAGCTGTGCACTGTAAATCTGTCAATCTACTATTTGACAGCAAAAATCTACAAACATTGTCTTCATAAACTGAAATTCAGCAATATACAGTTGTGCTCATACGTTTATAGAATTTGTGCTTTTTTTTAGACATTTTTCAGAGAATATCAATGATAACACAAACACTTTTTTCACTCATAGTTAGTGGTTGGGTGAAGCCAAATCAGTGTCAACTGTGTTTACTCTTTTAAAATTATAATGACAACAGAAACTACCCAAATGACCCTGATCTAAAGTTTACATACCCCAGCTCTTATACTGTGTAATGTCACCTTTAACATCAATGACAGCTTGAGGTCTTTTGTGGTAGTTGTGGATGAGGCTCTTTATTTTCTCAGATGGTAAAGCTGCCCATTCTTCTTGGCAAAAAGCCTCCAGTTCCTGTAAATTCTTGGGCTGTCTTTTATGAACTGCATGTTTGAAATCTCCCCAGAGTGTCTCAATGATACTGAGGCCAGTCCAGAACCTTCACTTTATGCTGCTGTAGCCAATGACAGGTCGACTTGGCCTTGTGCTTTGGATTGTTGTCATATTAGAACATCCAAGTACGTCCCATGCACAGCTTCCGGGCTGATGAGTGCAAATTTTCCTCCAGTGTTTTTAAAAAACATGCTGCATTCATCCTGCCATCAATTTTAAGAAAGTTTTCTGTGCCTTTGTAGATCACACACTTCCAAAACATCAGTGATCCACCTCCATGTTTCACAGTAGGAATTGTGTATCTCTCATCATAGGCCTTGTTGACTCCTGTCCAAATGTAATGTTTATGGTTGTAGCCTAAATGTTGTAAATTTTGGTCTCATTACTCCAAATGAATTTCTTCCAGATGTTTTGAGGATTGTCTCTGTGCGTTTGCGTAGTAATGGCTTTCTTGACCATGCAGTCCGTTTTTCTTCAAGTCGCTCCTTAATGTGCATCTTGAAACAGCCACACACGTTTTTTGTATTTTATCTAAAGTTATTTGTGGGATTTTCTTTGCATCCCAAACAATTTTCCTAGCAGTTGTGGCTAAAATTTTTGTTGGTCTACCTGATCTTTTTATTTAATCTTAATTAGAGTTGAAAAGTGCTGATTGACATACCCAGTTACTTGGATATCTTTTTATTTCCCTTTCCCATTTTATAGAGTTCAATTATCTTTTTGTGCAAATTCTTTGACAATGATTTAGTTTTTTCCATGACTTAGAATACAGAAACATCAGTGCAACACTGGATAAGAGATGCAAAGATCGGTCAGGAGCCCAGAAACTCAATGACCTTTTATACACACACTCAGATTACAAGAAAACGTCTCGGTTACGTCTGTAACCTCGGACGCATCGTCTCTTTCCCTTCTCGGGGAACCGAGGTTACAGACGTAACCAAGACGTTCCCCTTCAAGGGAGAGATGATGCGTCGATGACGCTTTGGGAACGAGAATACCCACTCCGCCATCTTACAAGTGCCTGAGTGTCAGCCCGAACACCCAACGCCTCAATAATTCAAAATCTGAAACCCTGGAGTAGCGACCAGGTCTAGACTATAAAACCTGACGAATGTGAGTGGCGAGGACCAACCTGCCGCGTCACAAACATTCTGAAGATGGGCCCCATATAATAAGGCTCTAGAGGCTGCCATACTCCTAGTAGAATGAGCTCTGACCCCCAAGGGGCACGGTAGGTCAGCATACTCATAGGCAATAAGGCCTCAACTATCCACTTACTAAGTGTCTGTTTAGTGGCAGGAAAACCCATCCTAGGTGACCCTTACGTTCATCAGACTTCCGAAAAAGTCCGATGAACGTAAGTGTCCAGTGCTCGCACCGGGCACAAGAGGTTAGACTTTTCCTGGTCCGATGATGCAACCGGGGGAGTTCAAAAAGCCTGCAGAACAATAGGTCTCGGAACCACCGTCAGTACCTTAGGGACGTATCCCTGTTTAGGGTAGAGAAATGCTTTGACCATCCCAGGTGCAAATTCAAGACAGGTGGGAGAAACTGAGAGAGCCTGAAGGTCTCTGACTCTTTTAAGGGACGAAATAGCCAGGAGAAAAGTAGTCTTAAATGAAAGAAACTTCTCAGAAACCAACTCTAGGGGTTCGAAGGGAGCTCTAGAGAGGCCTTCTAAAACTATAGCCAGGTCCCAGGCCGGCACTCTAGTACGAGTTGCAGGTCTCAGCCTCAAAGTGCCACGAAGGAAACGAGCGATAAGAAGGTCTCGGCCCAGAGATACACCACCCACTGGTGCGTGGAAAGCCGATATGGCTGCCACGTAAACTTTTAAGGTGGAAGGACCTAGACCTGCAGTGAAGCGGCCCTGTAAAAACTCAAGAACTGAGCCAACAGAGCAGTGGACGGGGTCACACTGATGTTGGTAACACCAAGAAGAAAAAAAAAAACATTTGAGTCTATAAAGTTTCCTCGTAGCTAGAGCTCTGGAGCTAAGAATGGTCTCCACAACAGTTGAGAGACCACTCTCTATGAGTTGCTCCCCCTCAGAGGCCACACCCACAGCTTCTAAATCTCTGGCCGGCAGTGCGATATAGCGCCCCCTGCCTGAGATAGAAGGTCCTTCCTGATCGGGATCTCTAAGGGAGGACTGTCAAGGAGATGAATCAGGTCCGCAAACCAGATTCGACTCGGCCAGTGTGGAGCTACGAGAAGTAGACTTACTCCGTCCTGGCGGACTCTCTCCAGCACTCCTGGGAGTAGAGCTACCGGGGAAAAGGCGTACAGACGCAGCCTCGGCCACGTCTGTACCATAGCGTCCAACCCCAATGGGGCTGGGTGAGAAATGGAGAATCATAGTGGACAGTGCGTCATGTACTGAGACGCAAACAGATCCACTTCTGCTCAGCCATACGATTCCGATATGAGCTCCACCGCCTGAGGGTGAAGCCTCCATTCCCCTGGCCTCAGCATCTGCCTCGACAGGGTGTCTGCTCCAATATTCTGAGTCCCTGGTATATACATTGCCCTCAGAGAGCGTAATTTCCCCAGGGCCCATAGTAGGATCTGGTGCGCTAATTTGCAGAGTGGGCGTGAGCGCAGACCCCCCTGACGGTTGATGTAAGAGACCACCGATGTATTGTCTGTGCGGAACAGCACATGATGGTCCCTCAGGTCTGGCAGGAAGTGCCTCAGAGCTTTGAAGACAGCCATCATCTCCAGGCGGTTGATGCGCCAGGAGTGATGATGGCTCTCCCACAGACCCTGAGCTGAGCGGCCTTCCATTACTGCTCCCCAGCCAGTAAGGGAAGCATCTGTCGAGATGGTCACCCGATGACAAAGAGCTCCCAATACCGGACCCTGGGACAGGAACCATTGTTCTCTCCATATGACCAAGGCCCGGAGACACCGCCGCGTGATCTTGATCAGATGAAGTGGGTTTCCCCTCGGGGAGAACCCTCTGGTCCTGAGCCACCACTGTAAAGGTCTCATGCTTAGCAGGCCCAAGGGGATCACATTGGACGCTGCTGCCATGAGACCCAACAATCTCTCGAACTGTTTTACGGTGCGTAACTGACCTAGCTTTAGCTCCGATGTGACTGTGAGGATGTTTGCCACACAAGCGGGTGATAGAGTGGCTCGCATTGTGACCGAATCCCATACCACCCCGAGAAAAGTGGTCCTCTGTAATGGAGATAACACGCTCTTCTTGGTATTTAGCCTCAAACCCAACTTCTGCATATGAGCGAGGACGACATCTCGATGCCGAACTGCCAACTGTTCTGATTCTGCTAAAATTAACCAGTCGTCCAGGTAATTCAGAATACATATGCCCTGCAGCCTGAGCGGGGCCAGAGCTGCATCTACGCATTTTGTGAATATGCGGGGTGAGAGAGCTAGACCGAAAGGAAGTACCCGATACTGGTATTCTTTGCCCCCGAAAGAAAACCTTAGGAACTTCCTGTGCTGAGGGCGGATGGAGATATGGAAGTACGCATCTTTTAGGTCTATTGTGACGAACCAATCCTCGGATCTGATTTGAGTCATGATCTGTTTGAGTGTCAGCATCTTGAATTTTAATTTCTGAACTGTACGATTCAACAGACGAAGATCCAAAATGGGACGCAGCCCTCCATCCTTCTTTGGAACAATGAAATAATGGCTGTAAAAACCCGACGCCCTGTCGGGAGGATACACCTGCTCTATAGCATTTTTCGCTAAAAGAGATTTCACTTCTTGCTCCATGACCAGAGCCTGCTCGGGATGCACTATTGTGATCAGCACCCCGTTGTAGCGTGGGGGACAAGAACCGAACTGGATTCTGTAACCCTTCTCCACTATCTGCAGGACCCAGTAAGATATATCCGGCAGGCTTTTCCATCCTGCCAGACATTCTACTAAGGGAACCAGCCTCTCGAGGCTGGGCTCTGGTGCCATTTGAACAGCCATTTCGGGGACCTGAAGGCGAAGCGCAGGAACCACCTGAGCTAACTGCTCTTGAACCCCCCTCAGAGGGAGCGAGCCTGACACTGCGTCTGGGAGACACAGCGCCAGAGACCCGTTGGAGACCACTGTGCCCCGAGGCACCAAGGGTGGCGGGGTTAGCAGGACTGAAAAACCCGATATGACGAGCATGATGGCTGGGGCTGCCTTGCACGCCCAGCAGCCTCAGGTTGAGGTCGACGAGGGAGAAAACTCTTAAAAGCTTCAGATTGCTTTTTATTTTCTTAAAATCTTTCCACCACTTCATTCACAGTATCACCAAACAGACCTTTATGAGAAATGGGCGCATCTAGAAGAAAAGACCTATCTTTATCCTTAATTTCTGAAAGATTAAACCAAAGGTGTCTTTCTGTAGAAACCAAGGCCGCCATAGATCTACCAATAGCCCGTGCTGTTTCTTTAGTCGCCCTAAGACATTAATCCGTAGCCTGACGAAGTTCGTGAATTTCGTCACTGCTGGCTCCCTCACTGTTATCTAACTCCCCCAGCAGCTCAGCCTGGTAAGCCTGAAGCAATGGCATTGAGTGAAGGCAAGCTCCAGCCTGACCTGCTGCTGTGTAAGCCTTACCCACTAAATTAGATGTGATTTTTAAAGACTGCGTGGGCAAAGTCGGGTTCTTAATATATGGCGCTGAACCAGGGAGAGAGATACCTCGCGAGCGTCTGTTCCACCGGGGCATCGCTTCATAACCATTTTCTTTCAGCCCTCTTATATCAGAATAAGTGCACACTTGAGGACTGAAAAGACGTGATGAATATGGCTTATTCCACGATCTAGACAGCTCACTGTGAAGATCAGGAAAAAAAGGGAGACCCCGTGATGTAGGCGATGTTCTAGAAGACAGAAAACTCTCGTCTAATTTGCTTTTAGGATGAGCGCTCTGTTTATCAGATGGCCAAGATATATGTAGCTTATCTACAGCTCGTGTTAATACGTCAGCCAACTCCTCATATGCTGGGGAAAGAGATGGCGAATCCTCTTCCCCCCTGCTTGTGTCACCTCCACTGCCCATTATGTCTAACTCCTCGGAGCTAGAGCAACGAAGCAATGTGCTCTCCCCCCGGGCAGAAGAATTCGCGAGGCGGGCTTCTGACACCGGCGTTTGAGCTAAGGATCTCCCAGGTAAGGGAGGAGAAAAAGCCCTCGGGCCCGTTTCCAACCCCGCTGAGAGATCCATTTGTGAACCCCAGGAAAGTATTCTCCGCTCTGCCTCGGCAGAAGAGGGTCCTGCCCCCTGAGGAGCACCACTCCTAAACAAACCACACAAAGTTTGTGTATTGTCATTGTATCTTTCTTTCAAACTTTGCACAAGACAGACAGGTTTGACACAGATCGCTTGCTGAGGCACAAGAAGCTAACACCGGCTATGCCGGTTGGGGTTTATATCAATTCCTGGTCGTGACGTCACTCATGACGCTCACTCCCGCCATTGGACTAGTTGACATAGAGGCTTCAGATGCACTCACGCGGAAGGTTCCCAAAGCGTCATCGACGCATCGTCTCTCGCTCGAAGGGGAACAGATCACAGGTGAGGAGTGTTGTGTGTAACGCGTTACTAACTAATGCGTTACAGTAATGTAACTACTTTTTCGGGTAAAAAGTAGTGTAACGCGCTACTACTGAAAATTTGGTAACGAAACGTAGTTCATTTTTTAATTCGGTGCAACGTTACTTTTCCCATGGTTAGATTTGACAGCGACACTGCCATCTGCGTGCTTGCGCAATAGTTACAAGCTCCATACGGTATGTGACAGAGGCTGGTAGCAGTCTGCAAAGCAATCATAAATCATGGCAAGTGAGAAGCAGCCGACGCTAACTTTTGAGGGATGGAGGTATTCCCACTACTTTGAACTCGTTGAAACTAAGGCGAGGAATGTGAGTGTAAGGTGTACACTGTGTCCTGACGAGAAACTTTTGTCCACTGCCGTTAACTCAACTGCCAACCTCACCAAGCATTTGAAAGGAAAGCATGCTAACATGAAGCTTGTCGCTCAGGATCCCCAGAGGGGAAATGATGATATGTCGAGTCCAACGCCAAATAAGCAGCTAAAACTTAATTTTCACCACCAGGAGGTAACTAAACAAGAGTTGGACAAACTTGTCGCTTCGTTCATCGTCGATGAAATGTTACCCATCAATACTGTCGAATCTCCAACTTTCAGAAAGATACTTAGTAAAATACCTACAACAGGAGAAAGGCGCCCATGGTCAGATTGTAAAACTTTCATGGGCTATCTGGACGAATGTTATCTAAAAATGGAGACTGAATTAAAGAAAACGTTCGAGAGTTTGCAGTATGTTTCAACCACTGCGGATATATGGAGTAGCCATAACCGAAGCTTTCTGGGAATCACTGTGCATTGGATCAATCCGCGCAACTTGAATCGCGAGAAAGCTGCCATCGCATGCAAAAGAATAAAGGGCAGGCATACATATGATGTCATAGGCTTTGAAATGGAACAGATTCACTCAGCGTTTGGCTTTTCGAATAGGATCACCGCCACCGTAACAGACAACGGGTCGAATTTTGTTAAAGATTTTAAGATGTATGCTCCCCCTGAGCCTGACGAGGAGGAGGATGAAGAGCAAGATGAGCAAGGTGTAGTTTTCACAGATGTGGAAGAGTTGCTTGGAACCACAGAAGGACAGTTTTCTCTTCCCCCGCATTGTTGGTGTGCTTCGCATACGCTCAATTTGATCTCGTGCAATGACATCGACAAATGGTTGTCATCCAACAAAACTGACTCAAAATCTGTGTACAGGAGTGCAACGGCGAAATGTGCTGCTCTTTGGACAAAGGCAAGCCGTTCTACCGTGGCCTCTGAGATTGTCGATGAAATTTGTGGGAAAAAAATTATCGTGTCTACATCCACAAGGTGGAATTCCTTCCACGATGCCTTGTCCCGTATCAGTGACATCCCAGCCCAAGATTTGAATACGCTTTGTACTAGATTGGACATCAGAGGCCTGAAGAGCGCAAACATCTATTCCTAAAGGAATACTGCAGTGTTTTGAAACCGATGACAGTAGCACTGGATATCTTGCAAGGCGAAGAGAACTGCTACTATGGTTGTCTTCTACCAACCCTGGAGACCCTGATGTCAAGGACGCTCGCACTCCAAAATGGACTTTCAAGTATGACAGCTGACCTACCGTGTCTAATTGTACAGGTAAGCCAATAGCCTATCTGAAAGTTAGCTACAGGCCTACGTGTTATATCCTAATCATAAAAGATTTAGTTTCGTATTTATGTGTAAATAAAAAAATTAAAAAATGTATTTTATGTATGTTGATTATACTAAAAGTGTAAAGCATGAGTAAGATCATAATTTTGCGCAATATATCGGGAGACAAATGGAGTGGGCAGACATGATTTTGACCACTATATTAAGTTTGTTTTTGTAGAAAGCCTTTCTTTAAAAAGAATTTTGTTTTGTATTATTTGTATCTTAATTTGAATCGATGTTTTATCAACCAATTACCTGAATTTTATAAATAAGAAAGTAAATATAGCATTCAATATAATCATCATGGCGTGAACTAGAGTCTCAGATAAACTCAGATAAGCTATTTGCCTCACAGACCTGAGAAATATATAGAAAGCTTGAAATGTGTACTTTTTTCTCAAAATCTCTCTTTTTTTTTCCTCCTACTCCTTTTTTTTTTACCTTGATAGAGTGAGTTGTATTTCTGAAAACTAAGCTTATGTCTTCTATATCATTTTGTCCTAGCCTATCAAGACGCGATTCGCACCGGTGTTGGAGAGCAGAAAAGCTTTATTGGCTGCCTTGACGTTGCCGAAATTTAAAGTTCGGTGGATAAGTGGAGCAGAGAGAAGCGGCGCGTGCGCTGCTCATAGCGGAGTGTCGCACTCTATCCCATGATGCAGAGCCGGCTGAGAATAAAAACAGAGAAGTTGCAGCACACAGCAGCGCCAATGAAAATGACTTTTTTTCTTTTGGTGAGGAGGAGGAAGACGCAATGGCCTTTAGTGCAGACTCAGAGGTACTTGAGTACATGAGATCAGGCTCAGAGTTAGAAGTTCTCAACCGTTTCGCCAGAGTGAAAGCTGTGTTCATAAAATACAACACTGCCACACCATCCAGTGCACTGGTGGAAAGGCTGTTCAGCCTGGGAGGCCTTGTGCTTACCCCCAGAAGAAACAGACTTAGATAAACGTTTTGAAAGACTGCTCCTGATGAGGCATAATCACCCATTTTGTGCTGATGTGGAATAGGTTGCCTGCCACCCATGCTATAGACAACTCAAGCCTATGCCTAATATCCTCTTTTCTATCTGCCCATCATACTGTGAAGCAGGGCCAGCATATTCAGTTAACATAGCCTTTTTAATTCTGAGGCTAGTCATGCTATAAATTGCGCTTGATTTTATTTTCCCTAAAAAGTCTTTGCCTCTAAACTGTATTGTGCCATTTTATTTTATTTACACAAGCCATCGACATCAAGCCACTTTTAAGTTATTATTTTTTCTGTTGGATTTAGATGAAGCATGCATGTTTTATTTTGAGACATATGACCAATTTTGAGGTTACCATGTTGTTCCTAAGGAGCTTATTGATACTATTTTTTTTATATAATAAAGAGCACAAAAGAAATACCTGTTATGTCCTCCATAGTATAACTTTAGGTAGGCCTACACATTAAGGAACAGATATTGGGTTCTGCCCAAAGTCAGCAACATAAAAGTAACATAAAAGTAACGGGTAACATAAAAAGTTACTTTCCAAAAGGGGTAAGTAAGTAAAGTAACTGTTTACTTTTTAAAAAAGTAACAAGTAACGAGCAAACACTACTTTTTAAAAGTAACTTCCCCAACACTGCAGGTGAGGATGGTTACCTTTAGTAGCCATTTAAACCCGTTTTATGTAATTTTGTATGCACATTATCAAGCCAAAATCAACAGGGTTATTTGGGTAGTTTCTGTTGTAAATTATGATTTAAAAAGAGTAAACACAGTTGTTTTACAATAAATGGTTTCACCCAACCACTAACTATGAGTGAAAGTTTTTGTGTTATGGTAAATGGTAAATTGCATGCATTTATATAGTGCTTTCCTGCACCCTTCTCGGGCACCCAAAGCGCTTTACATCGTGCTTCCACTCACCCCATTCACACACATCCACTCCTGGGGCAGACAGAGAGGGGGGCTGCCACACAAACGGCGCTCAACCTTCACCTACCACCACCAAACACACCACCACACACACATTCATACACCAGTGCTACGGACACTGGAGGCAAGGTGGGTTAAGTGTCTTGCCCAAAGACACAATGACAGTATGAACTTTGGGGAGAGCGGGAATTGAACCTACTACCTTCCAGTTGAAGGACAGCCACTTTACCACTGAGCCACTGCCGTTATCATTCATAATCTCTGAAAAATATGACCATACAATCACAAATTCTGCCAGAATACTATATAATTTCTCTGAACTGGGCCAAAGAAGTTCTTCTACAGAACAATTGGACATGATAAATGTAGCACTATAATTTGAGATGAGGCCTTGTTTCAGTTACAAGTACCAATATTTATCCAGATCTAGATCAATAGAAGCTGTGTCATTTACCAGCTTTTCAACACTATACATTGAAGTTCAAGATGTGTGGGGATTTAACCATTCTGCTTACGACAGGTCTTGCTCAAGGGCACCTTGTCTTCTTCTGCACTTACTGGTCTTCCCCGTTGAAACCCAGCAGCCCCTCTGTTCTGTTCTCACGCTCTGTATTGTAGTCATTAAGCTTTCAGCAGCTCAAATACTCAGACTAAAACATTCTGCTCCATAACTTCACACTTTTGATCCAGCATTAACGTTTCTCCTACAGCTCTGCCTAACCTTACAGAGGAAAACGCTGAGTGTTAACTCTGCAGTGGAGATTGCAGTCAACTGGCTGCGTGAAGGCATTAGCATTTAAATGTAAGTCCCTGCAGCTATCATACATCAGAGCAGAGGATCTGTCTGTTTGGGAACTTTAAGAGAGACATTCTTTTTATTCAGAGTGAAGTCTCCACTGCCACAGAAAAAACAGCTTCAATATATTTTAAGTCAAAAGTATAGATTTCGATATTTTAAAGCACGCTCTTGCCACAGAACAGTTAGTTAGCTGCTGTGTTTATTAGCATGTATCAACCAACATTTGCCAGCAAATAAATACATTTTTGGCAGTGGGCAGTTTGTCTTCTGAATGTTATCCCTGTGACTGATACAGTCATGCTTTTGGACAGGGGGAGAAAGTTGGAGTACCCGAGAACCTACAGTAACAGAGGGCCGAGTTTGGCCAGCCGAGAAACTCTTGCTGTTAGGCAGGTGGGCTAACCTCTATGCTACTGTGCACTCTCAAATAAGTAAAAGAAAGTAGACAAAAGTGTGAATTTTGTGTATTGTTTCATTTTTACCAATGTGTTTGTATCAAAATTTCTGTTTGGGTTCATCTGAAACAGAGACTTATTGGTCACAATGGGGTTTTCCAAAAAGTGCCTCAAAAAAGTAGGCTATGATCCTTCTTCTGACTCAGTTCAGGGTTGACGTGGTATTGGTCTAAGAGCTTCCACAGATTAGTTCAGATTACAATATATGACTATTATATTTATTGTCAAATAGAAGCTATGGTTACATTGTTCAGTCAGCTGAGCACTGCCACACTCGCAATCGGAAACACTGTTCAAAAAGATGTTTCAGGGTGTTTCAGACCAAAGTGTATTTTTTTGTTTGTTTGTTTTTTTATAAAACAAAATAAAATAACTCGAGAGAGCTTTGTTGGCTGTGATATCAGAAAAATGGCAATGAAGCGAGAACATGGTGTGAGTGTTGAACAGCCACTAATCAGTGAAAAGAGGCCCCCGGTGTATTTCAGGGAGGCTCGGCGTTAACTGCACTGTGTAAAGTTTTATTCAGTAAAAGCCATGGAGCAGTGAGAAGAAAACAGAAGAATCAATAAGTGACTGCCACAAGACCAGACTGAGGGTTCAGGATGGACTTTGATTAGACCAAAGTGTCTGCGATGTGAGCGGTTCTACCTAAAGGTGAAGTGTGTAGGATTCAGAAAACTGTTCACCTCTCTTTATTTCAAAAGCCACACATTTACTAATATTTACCAGTTCACATCTTTGACATCTGATCTCAAGGATCAACAGTGCATTTTTATGATTTTTAGTCTCAACTTTACAATAATATTAGTGCTCAGAAAATAGGACATTTTACTGGATTTGTATTTTGTGTCTCTGGGTTAAACCATTGTTACATGTTCTGTCACCACATGCTTCATGTGTGTATGACAAACATATTCAATGTCAAACAAGAATGTGTCAAACATGTCACTGCACACCCATATGCCCAACACACACTCAACAGTACACACTATACATGCGACATCAACTCAGCCCTAGTCACTCCTACAGGCCTCTCGAGCTGTCAGCCATCTTGTCAGTGTTCCCATGATGCTCCATTTCTCCCTGACAGCCCATAATAGTACACAGTCAATTCAGTTTGACTACTTCAACTTGTTTGAATAAATTTGTGCAGTGCATTTGAGTTAAAAGTGTTGTGCACTTGTGTGTGGCTGTTTTTTTTTTGTTGTGAAGCAAAAATAACACATTTAGAGACTTTCTTCTGCCATAAATCATTACTCTTCTAGATCATCACACCAGCGGATAATGGCAGTAATACGAGCCACACCGGAACCTGACTATAACAGTCTTTATATGTCAGGACTTCTCATCGATGGTACAACAACATCAGTGGTGTATGCCAGGCTCCTATGCGCTTCCCAGCTACACTCACGATCTGAAGACTCATCTGAAGTTTACAAATCCGAAGGTTGCAGAGGACTTTCTCAACATGCTGAAAGGAAGGTGGACATGGAGTGCAAACAAGCTGTGACTTTGCATGATTTATATGTTATATGGATCAATTGTAACAGAATGTTTAAGTGGGACGAGGACATATGGCCCCTGCTTCATCTTTGGTGAATGAGGACGGGAAAAATGATTGGATGTAAAGTAACTAATTTTTATGCTCACTTTGTGATAATTTTTCGATTTTCATAACTGGCAGCGGCTCAAAAGTGGGTGTGAGAATTGGAGGTAAGGTATTGGTACAGTGTGTGGCTCTTTGTCTTTATGTTTTACACTGTATGTTTTGTGTGTGTGTGTGTGTGTGTGTGTGTGTGTGTGTTATCTGCAGTTGCTGGCACTTTTCCTGTCAGTACAGCTCAGCTGGTTCATAAGTTAAAAGGTGTATTAGACTACATCTTATTCTTAATATGGTTAAACTTTGTGGTATAAAGTCAAACAGAGAAAGTTTCTCTTTGTTGGAGACACAAAAAGTAGAGGTGGCTTTATTACAGGAGACATGCCACAATGATGCTGAACACCTTAGTTTCACCCCCAAATTACACTTCATGTGGCGCCGCTCAGCCCTGCTGCGGAACGATGTTGCAGACAATCGGCCTCTAGGTGCTTTTCAACTCCGTTTCAACGTTGCGTATTTGTTGCTGAGTGCAAGGTGGAGCGGAGCCGCAAACAGTGTAAATTGGGGATTAAACATGGTTGAATTGGTCAAGTTTATTGAGCCTCCAGCAACAAAAGGGGGGTCATACTTTTGAAAAAGACTCTTCCATTTCAATGACAGTCTTGGATCAAAAATAAATATGAAGATTTGTTCTATGTCAGGTTTTGTCCATCTTGCTATTCAGATTACTCCCTGTTTAACCAGATGTTTAAGGATACATTTACATAATTCATTTTGCAGACGCTTTTATCAAGAGACTTACATTCACCAGTGTTACATTTTACATTTTTGGTTGAAACTTTCATTTAATGCGATGTACATTAAGGTTCCTTTCACCAGTGTTATGGCTGGAACAAGTGTCTTGCCCAAGAACACAACGACAGTATGAACTGTGAGGAGAGTGAGAATCGATCCGCCTACCTTCCGATTGAAGGACGACCGCCCTACCGCTGAAACACTGCCCCCAGAATAATTTTACATCTCTCCTAGACAATATAAAGAAAGACCTGGAAAGTTGGACCTCACTTTATTATTGTTGGGTAGGTATGGTATTGTTAAGATGAAAGTGCTTTCTAAATTATTATACTTATTACAAATGGTCCCTTTGTTACTTTGTTTCTTTTGGTCCCGTGTTGGACTGCGTTGTTTGTTAACTTGTTTTTATGTTCTGTTAATGTGCTGTTGTTTGTTTGTTTGTTTTGTCAGTTTTCTTGTTAAAAAAAAATTAATGTTAAGAAATTAATAAAAATATATTAAAAAAACAATAAAAAGACTAGACTAGGTCTACAAAATGCCTTAAAATATATATTAGAAATAGTATCATTCAGTTTTGTTAAGCAGCCCTGTACCTGTTTTCACCTGCTCACCTGGAAAAGGACAGAAAGGGAAAGAGGGCGCTGTTCTGTGGCGACCTGCAGCTGTGTGCGTGAGCGTGTCGGTCTGTTTTAACGTTTTAACGTCTTTTAGCAGTCTTTTAACCATCTGGAATATGTTATTTTAATGTTGTTGTTTTATTAATGACTCCTGAGCACTTGAGGAATGGAAGTCACTTTTTATGCCCTGTTTTTATTGGTTATTTTAAACTTTGTTTGGAGTCAGCAGTCACAAATACTCAGATACTCTCGTGATTTCCTACTGTGATTACAATGGAGCTACTAGCACAGTATGTCGGATTCCAGTCTCAATACAAAGACTGTGAATCTACCTCCGGAATTACGAAATGTGCACAACAAAAACTCTACAAAACCAGTTCCAACAAGGATTTTACTTACTTTTTTGAAATGATGACACTGTTTTATCATGCTTTTAGTGAATCGGTTTTATCCTTCAATCTTGCTGCCTGGTTTGGAAGCCTCTCCTTGACTAAGAAAAACAGACTGGGTAGTCTGGTTAAAGTGGCCTGTAAGATTTCTGGGAGGAGTCAGGCTCAGCTGGGGGACATTTACAGCAGACAAAGGCAGAGGAAGGCTGGTGCTATAGCGAGCAGTTCATACAAGACAGACCAAGAATTTACAGGAACTGCAGTCCCAGGACCATCCCCTCAGAGGGGAATTTGAGCTGCTGCACTTAAATGGCACCCAGCACTTTGTAATCATTTGCACAATAATAATTGCTTGTTTGCACATTGTAATTGTTCATGTTTTAAATTACATTTCTTCATCTTGGTTTTTAGTGATTTCCATTGTTGATCCTGCTCTTGAGTTGTTGTTGTGTATTTCTATGTTGTATGCTTTTTTTAAGGAGCATGTTGCTGCAAAATTAATTTCCCCAAGAGGGACAATAAAAAAAAATTGAACTTTGAACTCCACAAGTAAATACAGCTCAACCAGACTGGACACTGGTATTTATTGAATCCTCTGTTTGTTTTAAAGCAGAAGGGCAGGGGGCGTCATGTTACTGACTTACTATTGAATGGCTCTTTAATACATATAATACATGTATATGCAATATACAGCTTTTCATTTTTAAGTCCTAAATATACCTAATATTTCACATTCTGAAAATCGATGAACAGAATCAAAACACACTCATGTTTGTCTGTTGCATTATGGGAGAGCAGGTTAAACTTTTATCTCAGGAGTCAATATCTAATATATATGCTTGTACGTTTTCTTCCACCTGCTGCTTTTATCACTGATTGTTGTACAATGAAGGAGCAATGAAATATTGAACGTGTAGCTCTCAGCTTTTCAGTCCGTGGCTTTATTTATTGATGGTGTCACTTGCTGATGCATGCTGGGATTTTACCTGGAGCCTTTGATCCTACAGCTTCTGCTGTTCTCCGAGCCTGGCTTTCTCACAGCTAAATTTGACACTGATAGATTTGATGTGTAATTCCAGCCTTTTTATTTGGGGCTGGCAGCCGGAGGTGTATTAGGAACAGCTCGGTACATTTGGTGATGCAATCGAAGCACGTTGAGTCACAGTCCTCATTAACGACACTGACAAAGCTGATCAGTGTCAAGAGTCGTGACTCACGACGAGTGAATGGAAAACTGTCTGGACCAAAGTCTCCTGAAAACAATCTATGAAAGCATCTGGTTAAGCTTTAGCCCAACAGAGCCACTAGCTGTTGTATTAGACCCATTTCAGTCACATGATTTGTTTATGAGACACCATGTTGTTATATTGACTATGCCAAAAATCGAAAATACACTCTTCCAACTAGAGTTGTGACGTTCGCGAACGAACCGATTCTTTTGAACGGCTCATAAACATGAACGATGGGAGCCGAGTCGCAGCTGGAGGGGAGCCGTTCTTTCTGTCGTTCTTTTTTCCTATGTGTGTCTCACACAGATGCACACAAATGAGCTCCTCCGCGAGACAGAACAGTTATAGGGGGAGGGGCGCACCCAGTGCAGGCCGACCCTTGCATGATAGCATGATGATATTAGTTACTAGTTGTGCACGCATCCTTCACGTGAGTACTCCAGTGAAAAAAAAAATCCTGCGTGCCTTATTGGGTAGGATAAACTTTGAATTTTATTTATTCTAATTTTATCTACTTTAAATATTTTTTGTTTTCTATCAAAATGTTCTTGTGATAATGTTCTTGTGTGGAAGTGTTTGTAGTAAAAGCTGTTTTGAAATTCATTGCAGCCGGCTATGTTTTTGATGTTTATTTGTCAATAGGTATTGTATGGATAACATAAGTCAACGTAGCTTTACACACACACACACACACTCACACACACACACACTCACACACACACACACACACACACACACACACACACACACACACACACACACACACACACACACACACACACACACACACACACACACACACACACACACACACACACACACACACACACACACACACACACACACACTTTGTACTAAATGTAAATCCAAAATAGTGATGTCACAGTCTAAGCAGAGGGATTTGTGCAACCCTATAGAATATAGTCCACACATGACAAATGAGGTAATGATCAATATTTCAGAATAATTTAAACTCAGATATTGGTGTGTGATATCTAAGTTTTAATTATTTGACTACAAATCTCACCTCATCATTCCTCCCAGTGATTATTTCCAGAATAAACTAAAATGCCCCAAAGCTGGCTTCTTAAAACTGACTAAATATTTAAAAAGAGTCGTTTTGAACGGCTCTTTGAAAGGAACGGATCGCGAAGATCCGGATCCCCTCAAAGAGCCATAAATCCCATCACTACTTCCAACAAACCTGCCAACCTAACGCTTGTATGGTCTGCTTGCAAATTGCCCATTTCCTAGAGGCCATCAAAAACCTGCCTAAACCTTTGAAATCTGAAAGGAACTTTATAGAATTTTAAACCAAAATCCATTTTTATGCAACAACCTGTTCATTAATTTATTGACATGGACATGACTCTTGTTTCACATTTGATATGTCCTTTCAAAATCAACCACTCATTAACACAAATCTTTACATATAACAATATGACTAAATGGATGTATAAATTTAATGGGTAACTCAACCCCTGGTCAGATCTTAACTCCACCCACAAATATAATTTGAAAAGTCCTGGAAAAGCAGAGCCAGAGGGGATAGAGTGGACAAGTTAAAGGCAGGGCAGAGTGGGGGGCAGGACCTGAGACCGACAGTGACAGATTGAAGACAGATGTCAGACTGACAGACGCAAGAATCTTTGCGACAGAGCAGTGCCTCTTTCTCCCCCTTTTCACCTGAGCTGGAGGGAGCTGGTTCTGTGGACACTGGGGCTAAACATTTTTAATTCTTCAGAACAATCTTTCTCTTTCGTCAGACATAGAATAAGGGCAGCTAGTTACTTTGGCATTGTGGCAAATTTAAGGTAATGTAAACAGCACAGAATTATAAACTGTAAGAAATTAGAAAGAAATAATTTAGATTCATTATGAAGTGAGAACCTGCTGCGTGTCCTCGTATTTAACAGCATTAGAAGTATGTAGGTATAAAGTTTGTATAAAGAGAAAATAAGCTGGTTTACTCTATAATCACTGAGTTATTAATGAAAATGAACTATAACACACAGACTTTAGGAGTTACAAACACAACTGCACCGTCCAAAAGCATGTGAACACATCATAAGCTACACTGTTCTTCTAAACTTTTTACGACACGAACAGAGCAGAATAACAGACAAACAGGAGTCAGCAGCAGCAAGTCTTTGGTCTAAAACTGTCTGTCTCTACACACTGCTCTTCATGATGTTTCATCTGTAGCCTGTGTGTCTCTGTCCCTGTGTGAGACGCTGCAGTGACGTGGTTCAGTTCTGACAGAGACCTGGTGGGTGAGACTCAGACTGTACTAAAGTAAAGGTGGGCTTACCTGATACGAAAAGGTGTGGTGGGAGTGGTTTAGGAACATGATGCTGTCACACAGACCGGCAGTTTTCAACACATTTTACATTATATTTGTGGAAATAAATGAGTTTTTAGGATTTTGTCAAAAATAAATAAAGCCCCATTTATATATATATATATATATATATACATATATATATATATATATATACATATATATTGACCTGCTGTGTTTGACTTGTAGCACTGAGACTAGATACAAGAATTTTGGCTAGAATTCCTCTAGAAAAGTGCAACCTATGGAACAAGTGGAGCAACAGTGCTGTGCAGCGCCAGCACAGTAAGGAGGGAGGGGTCGCACAGCTTGTAATGGCTGATGTCTTCTAATCAAACACTCACAGCTGTAGAGGATGATGAGGCCATTAACAGTCAGGCAGTAAAACTGAAGTGTTATGGAGGCTCTAAATGTTTGTGGACCATGTCAAATACCTGATCAGCACTCAAACGGCCTTTCATAAATTGGTTTTCTGATAACTCATGATATTGATTTCATGCTGTTAATGACAAGCCAATGGCTTGATTTATTTCTGAAAGCAATCAAGGAAGCTTTATTAGCACCACCATCTGCATATTAGCAATATAACAGTGATACAGCGGTGGAGGTACTGAGGTAGTCAATATAGTGTGTTCTCCAGTTCTCCACAGTCTTACAGACATAAACTTAGATCCACACACATTACAGTGGCCTCTTCAAGATAAATACAGGACAGAGGGGACTTCTATAACAAGCACGTTGTTTTACAGTTGTACTCAGAAATTATTTTGTTGTAATTATGGAAGAGGCTCTTTATTTTCTCAGATGGTAAAGCTGCCCATTCTTCTTGGCAAAAAGCCTCCAGTTCCTGTAAATTCTTGGGCTGTCTTACATGAACTGCACGTTTGAGATCTACCCAGAGTGGCTCAATCATATTGAGGTCAGGAGACTGAGATGGACAGTCCAGAACCTTCACTTTATGCTGCTGTAGCCAATGACAGGTCGACTTGGCCTTTGTCATGTTGAAATGTCCATTTGAGACTCATGCGCTGGATGAAAGATGCAAGGATCTGTCAGAATCCCTAGAAACTCACTTTTATACACACACTGATTACAAGCAAACAGATCACAGGTGAGGATGGTTACCTTTAGTAGCCATTCAAACCTTTTTGTGTCAACTTGTGTGCATGTTATTAGGCCAAAATCACCATTGATCAGGGTGATTTGGGTAGTTTCTGTTGTATGGGACACTCTGGCCAGCAAGTAATTCATTCATTAGATAAACAGACTGGTCAGAGATGTTTGTAACTTGGTCCCCGATACCCAGAAGACATTGGCATTGGCAATCAGCAATTTTGAATGCTGCTGTACATCTAGAACCAATTAATCTTTTCGACATTCTGTGTTGCTTTGGACTAGATTGTAGCTCTGCACATTGGACAGGAAGTGGTTTCTTGGCGGGACAAAATTGGTCTGGCTCAGTTTAAATGTCCTTCGGCTGATAAATTTTGTTTTTGCCACTTTCACTGCTTGTCCTGAAACTGTTTCCGCTTTGCACTGACCAATTGTGATTTTCGTTCATCATCAAATTGAGGCTTAATGTGCCCATCTTCCCCACAGCAGAAACAAAACCTTGGTTTGGGACTGGAGGAAGCAGATTTCAGTGGTTTACCATTCTTTTTCTCATATAGCTTTGGAGTGAAACCTGAAGTTGCTGGTAACTTTCTGATAACATCAACTTGACTTGCAGTTAATGGGGAAAGTTGTTCTTGAATGGCTGTGATTTGTTGTGAGAGTTGCTTTGTAGGATTATTCAGAGCACTGCACAGATTGGTTTCTTCATCCATAGTGACAAGATGAGCATGATCAATAGCTTTTTCCTTTGATGCCCCCAAATGTTGCTTCATTCTCAAGTTTTTACTGCTCCTCTGTCCTCCTCTGTTTGTAAGAGCAATAGGAATTCAGCAAATGGAGGAGGGTTTGATTTCCTCGGCTTAAGTTGGAGTCCTGCTATCAAGTTATTATCCCAACAACCTCTGCAGAATTGCGCCAGCAAGCATTTGTCCACATCTATCTTTGACACACCTCCTCTGCTCACAGCAGGTTGTAGCACCACCTGGAGTCAGGTGCCCAGAAGGCTTCTCTCCTTCATCCTGATAAGTGTCCAGGAACTTTGCATAAAGATCTTTACCATCTTGCACTTTCCCATAAGCTAAGTCAAGCTTAGCTTATGGGAAGCTAAGCTTGACTTACCTGAGTGTAGACACAGGTAATGTGTCTACACTCAGATGTTTCACATTTCACTGGCAGGAGACAGTAGGGTTTCCCGAATTAGTTGTGTGCGTTAGAGATCAGAGATGGATGGATCTCTCAAAACTAATCCAACACCGGACTGGCAGGTACGTATCTTAGTCTGTTTCATGGTTTGTCTGGGCACTTTACCAGAGAATGCTCTCAGTCTGTGGATGGCATGCATGGAGGTGTCACTGCTCCACACAACATGCTCCACAACATTCTACTGTACTTCGGGAGGGTTGAGTTTACCAGCGGCTATTGATCGCCTTGTTGCAGTTTGTGTATTAGTACAGACAGATGGATCAATTTCTGCTTGAGGAGGAGTTTATTGCACTTGGAGTTTCTCTGAGTATGCAGTTTGTTTTTCAATTTCAGTAAAATTAAGCTTTGCTATGGACTAATGAATTTGTGACATAATTTCCTGGTGAATAATGACATGTTGTTTTCCAGATGACTTGATTATTTGTTTCAAGTCAGACAGATAAGCTTCTGTCTTTAAAGCACAGAACTCTGATGCATATTATTTTCATGCAACAAATTTTTTATGTAAAATTTGTTACCTACCTCTGAAGTGAACGTAACATTAATGAAGACAAGTGTTCTACGGATGCCCCCAACACGTATTCAACGTATCCCAACGACTGGAACAAATTAAGTTTGGTGTTGCTACCATATATTAAACAACATAACAAACAAGAAGCAAATATTTACAATACTGCAGATGAGATTTACCTGTTGAAATGAGGCACTACTATAAGTAACAAGTTGATCCACAATAATTAAACAAAAATTCAAAATCACAAAATACCCAACAGAAGGCAAGGCAAGGCAATTCTTTTTCTATAGCTCAATTTGAAGAAGAAGAAGGCCTGTCCCAGATGTTCTCAGAGTCCGAGAAGGTTCATTAGCAACTAGAATGTCAGAAATATATTCTGTTGCTATACCATTAAGAGACTTGTAAACCAGCAGTGCTGTTATAGAGTCTATTCTCTGAGCAACAGGAAGCCAGTGTGTTATGTTCCGGCAGACAACCCAAACGCAGACACCCACGTAAAGTTCACAAAAACAAATTTATTGACAAGGCACTTATGAACGGCGGTTTCTTCGGGGATAGCGAGGTGCAGCAGGATCAGGACTAGGTTGAACTGGAGCTGGACGGACTGAAGGACTAGCTGGTTTCTGAGATGACCGAGGTAGAGCGGGAACCGGACTGGCGGCAGGACGGGAAGGATCTGAGTTGGACAGAAAAGACAGGTAAGTAAACACATAGAGCAAATACTTTCCAACGCGACGTAGTACTAACGGTAGTCAGTGTTACGATCTGGCGTCGAGGAGCAGGCTGCGCGTGCTTCTTATACGCTCTTGATTATTCACTCGGATCAGCTGGGCTTGCTCGCCGGCGCTCCCGCACACCTGTCTCCTCTCTGCGAATCCGTATGGGCGGGGAGCCGGTGCACGGAGGCTGCAGCCGACAGTGCAGAGTCCTCCGTGACAGTACCCCCCCCTCTATGGACGCCACCTGGCGGCCTATCCCGCTTCTCCGGATGGCGTAGAAAAAATTCCCGAATCAGAGACGGATCCAGAATGTTTTTCCGTGGCACCCAACAGCGTTCCTCTGGCCCATAACCCTCCCAATCTACTAAAAACTGAAGGCCCCGACCCCGGCGCCGTACATCCATAATCCGCCGTACCGTGTATGCTGGGTGGTCGTCAATCATCCTGGGAGGCGGCGGGGGAGGACAGGGAGGACTCAATGAACTGGACCTGACCGGCTTGATCCTGGAGACATGGAAGGTAGGGTGAATCCTAAGAGACCGGGGGAGCTTCAGTCTGACTGCTGCCGGGTTGATGACCTTCTCTACTTCAAACGGGCCGATGAACCGTGGTGCCAATTTTGTAGCCTCAACCCGTAGCGGCAGGTCCCTGGATGACAGCCAAACTTTCTGACCCGGAGAGTATCTAGGGGCAGGAGTGCGTGGCGGTTGGCTTGGACTTGTGACTGAGCCGAGGCGCATCAGAGCTGATCGGGCCCTACTCCAGACCTGATGGCACCGTTTCAAGTGATCCTGAATGGAAGGAACTGCCAGCTCTTGTTCCTGGTCAGAAAATAAGGGTGGTTGATAACCATAACAACATTGGAAGGAGACATACCCAGGAGGTGTTCACCAACGTGTTGTGGGCATACTCTACCCATGGCAGCTGAGCGCTCCAACTTGCCGGATTGGCCGATGATGTGCACCTCAGGGCCACCTCCATCTGTTGGTTAGCCCTCTCCGTCTGTCCGTTGGTCTGTGGATGATACCCAGAGGAGAGACTAACCTTGATATCCAACGCCGTACAAAACGCCTTCCAAACCTGGGAGGTGAACTGTGGACCCCTGTCTGACACAATGTCCCGAGGATCCTGTAACCGAACAGATGCTTCACCAGGAGATCCGCGGTCTCCTGGCAGACGGAAGCTTGGTCAATGGCACGAAATGAGCTGCCTTGGAGAAACGATCGACGATCGTCAGCACCACCGTATGTCCGTTAGATGGCGGAAGCCCCGTGAACGAAGTCCAATGCAACATGAGACCACGGACGGCTAGGGATGGGTAGTGGCTGTAGTAGTCCTGCTGGGGGTCGATGGAGGGCCTTATTCCTGGAACACACGTGACAAGCTGAAATGTAGTCCTTAGTGTCTCTGTCCATGGTGGGCCACCAAAATTTGCTGCGTAGGACAGCCAGAGTGCGACCCATCCCTGGATGGCACGTGAGTCGGGTCCCATGGGCCCAGTGCAACACCTCTGACCTAACCGGGTCTGGAACAAACATAGCGTTAGCCGGCCCGGTCCCAGGATCGGGTGCAGACGTTGAGCACTCCGGACCCGATCTTCTATTTCCCAGGTGAGGGTCGCCAGAATGCACGACTGGGGCAGGATGTGCTCCTCTGGAAACGGCTGCTCCGTGGAAAAACTCTGGATAGTGCATCTGGCTTGGTGTTCTTGGAACCTGGGCGATAGGTAAGAACAAAATTAAACGGTCAAAAATAATGCCCACCTTGCCTGCCGAGAGTTCAGCCTCTTTGCCGTCTGGATGTAGGTCAGGTTCTTATGGTCGGACCAGACCACAAACGGCTGAATGGCACCTTCCAGCCAATGACGCCATTCCTCTAGAGCCAATTTTACCGCCAGGAGCTCTCTGTTCCCCACATCATAGTTCCGCTCTGCTGGAGAGAGTTTACGCAGTAGTAGGCGCAGGGGTGGAGCTTCTGGTCAGTGGAAGAGCGTTGGGACAGAACCGCTCCTACTCCTGTCTCCGAAGCGTCGACCTCCACCACAAACTGCAGCTCTGGATCTGGCTGTATGAGTACAGGGGCTGACGTAAACCGATGCTTAAGTTCCTTAAATGCTCCTTCTGCCTCCGGAGTCCAGACAAAAGGTCGCACCGTGGAAGTGAGAGCCGTCAAAGGAGTTGCCAGTCTACTGAAGTTCCGGATAAATCTCCTGTAGAAATTAGCAAAACCCAAAAATCGCTGAACCTCCTTGCGGCTGGACGGAACCGGCCAATCCCGTACCGCCGTAACCTTCTCCTGGTCCATTTGGATCTGCCCCTGAGCGATGATGTATCCGAGGAAGGTAACTGACGGTGCATGGAACTCGCACTTCTCGGCCTTCACAAACAGCTTATATTCCAATAGTCTCTGTAGCACTCCCTGACATGTCTCTGGTGTTCCTCCAAGTCCTTGGAGAAAATCAAGATATCATCCAAATACACAAAAACAAAACGTCCAATCATGTCTCGTAAGACATCATTAACTAAGTTCTGGAATACCGCAGGGGCATTCGTGAGTCCAAACGGCATCACCCGATATTCAAAATGGCCTAAAGGAGTGTTAAAGGCGGTCTTCCACTCATCCCCTCCCTAATACGCACCAAATGGTATGCGTTACGGAGGTCGAGTTTTGTGAATACCCTGGATCCCCGAGGAGTGAAAACAGAACTGATCAACGGGAGTGAGTATTTGTTCCTTATGGTGATCTTGTTCAGCCCCGATAATCTATGCATGGTCTCAAGGATTTGTCCTTCTTGGCAACAAAACCCGCACCTACCGGAGAGGACGAGGGTTGTATTATCCCGGCTGCCAAGGACTCCTGGATGTATTTCTCCATCGCCTCGCTCCGGCCTCGAGATGGTAAAGAGACGGCTGTGGGGCAGAGGAGCACCGGGAGGAGGTCGATGGCGCAGTCGTAGGGTCTGTGAGGTGGAAGCGACAAGGCCTGATGCTTGCAGAACACCGCCGACAAGTCGTGGTAGATAGACGGAACCGAAGACAGATCCGGAGGCTCCGGTACCTGGTTGGACCTAGAAGAAACAGGAGGCAAAGCAGACTGCAGGCAAGATAAATGGCAAAAGTTACTCCATGACAACACTTGGTATGCTGCCCAGTCTATGTGAGGGTTATGTATCTTCAGCCAAGGTAGACCTAATACAATGGGAGTGTGCACACACTCGAAAATGTAAAAACTAATAGTCTCTTTATGATTACCCGACAACAGGAAGGTTACAGGAATCGTCTGTTCCCTGATCTGGGTCAGCACCTCTCCGTTCAAAGCCTTAACCTCCAACGGAACCTCCAACTGCACAGTCCGGATACCCAACCTCTTAGCCACCCCACGGTCCAAAAGGCTTTCATCCGCTCCTGAATCGATTAGAACATCTACAGTCCGAGTCTGATCTGCTAAAATAATAGTTCCTTCCATTCTCACAGGCTTGGGAGAAGAACAATGGACTTGGCTCAGCAGTACTTCTCCCCTTACTGCCGAGCCCCCCCTTTTCCCGGAATGAGTGGACACGAAGCCCTGAAATGTCCTAATCTCCCGCAATAGAGACAGCTCCCGGTAGTGACTCGACGATGTCTCTCTTCCTCTGTTAGATGGGTTCGGCCCACTTGCATTGGTTCGGGTGCGGCTGGTTGCCGTGGGCTACTCGGCGGATCTGCATAAAAACTGGTTGGGCCTCCTCAGTCTGCGTCCACCACCCCGGTCCTCTCTTGGGGCTGAAAACCCCTGATGTGCGGTGACTCCCGGCCGTGATCTTGTAGCGGATCTCAGCGATGCCTGTAGGCCAGCCTTCTCCCTCTTCCGCTCCGTAGGCGGTTATCAATCCTGATGGCCCCGTTATGAGATCATTAAGGCTACTTGGTGGTTCCCGTGCCGCCATCTCGCCCTTAAGTTCTTCTGAGATGGCATTCAAAAATGCTCCCTGCAGAGCGTCCTCGTTCCACCCGCTCTCCACGGCAAGTGAACGAAACTCGATAGCAATTCAGCCACACTGCGGTTTCCTGTCGAATGGAAAACAGTCTCTTTGTAGCCTCTCCTCCTCGAACTGGATGATCGAAAATCATTTTCATCTCTGTGATAAATGCAGAGTAGGAGAAACATACAGATTCCTGCTTTTCCCAAACAGCCGAGGCCCAGTGTAATGCCTGACCCTCAGACAACCAATTAAAAGGCAATCTTTGCACGTCGCTCTGATAAGTCCGTGACTGTTGCTCAAAAACTAAGGAGCACTGTGTTAAAAACGCCCTGCAACAACCGAGGTCTCCACTATATGGTGCAGGCGGTGGTACATACCCTCCTTGTACACCGAGGCGGGGCCTCCGTGAGTCGGCGTGGAGAGGGTGGGAGCGCTGGTAGACGGTGGCGTAGTCAGGACGCCATCTTGTCGCTCAGCACCGATAGGTTACGGAAAACTCCTTCATGTGGCCCATGAGGGACTGGAGTGTTGCGTCGTGCTGCTCCAGAAGCGCGGTCTGAGCTGCGACCGTCTGCGGAAGGGTGTGGGGCTCTGCTGGGTTCATTCTGGCCAGATCGTACTGTTATGTTCCGGCAGACAACCCAAACGCAGACACCCACGTAAAGTTCACAAAAACAAATTTATTGACAAGGCACTTATGAACGGCGGTTTCTTCGGGATAGCGAGGTGCAGCAGGATCAGGACTAGGTTGAACTGGAGCTGGACGGACTGAAGGACTAGCTGGTTTCTGAGATGACCGAGGTAGAGCGGGAACCGGACTGGCGGCAGGACGGGAAGGATCTGAGTTGGACAGAAAAGACAGGTAAGTAAACACATAGAGCAAATACTTTCCAACGCGAGACGTAGTACTAACGGTAGTCAGTGTTACGATCTGGCGTCGAGGAGCAGGCTGCGGTGCTTCTTATACGCTCTTGATTATTCACTCGGATCAGCTGGGCTTGCTCCGCCGGCGCTCCCGCACACCTGTCTCCTCTCTGCGAATCCGTATGGGCGGGGGAGCCGGGTACGGAGGCTGCAGCCGACAGTGCAGAGTCCTCCGTGACACAGTGCAGAGATGTTAAAACTGGACTGATGTGGTCGTACTTCCTGGTGTTAGTTAGAACCCGAGCAGCAGCGTTCTGAATAAGCTGCAGCTGTCTTAACCCTCGTTTTGAGAGACCAGTGAGCAGGCCGTTACAGTAATCTAACCTCCTGGAGATAAAAAACATGAATAAGTTTCTCTAAGTCTGGTAGAAACATTATTCCTTTGACTCTGATAATGTTTTTAAGGTGATAAAATGCAGATGATGTAATTCACTTAATGTGACTCTGGAAATTTAAGTGTGAGTCCATGATGACCCCCAGATTTCTAAACTGATTTTTAGATTTTAGAGAAATAGACTCAAGGTGACTGCTGACACTTTCTCTTTGTTTCTGTTCCCAAAGATGATTAGTTCAGTTTTGTTTCTGTTCAGTTGGAGAAAATGATTGTGTATCCACACGTCAGTTACAGTTAACCACACATACAGTTAACCACACATTAAGAACAATGTCAAAACAGTTCAGGTTAAGTATGCTAATGCAAACAACATCCTGGACCCGGACTGGTTGTTAGGTCTAAGAGCTAACAATCATATGCTTAACTTACAATGCATTTGATAAAGGAAAAAAGAGCGAACATAGCACAAACCTGGTTGTAGCTTTCGGGTGGCTTTCCCCACACATCTGAATGGGGAAAGACGCCGAAGCAGCTTGAATTCTTGTTCTGCGCAACTCAATTGGCTAATTGTGGTTACGTGATGGCGGCATGTGACTCAACTTCAAGGTGCATTAAGGGTAACCAGAGACAGCAGGAAATATGTAAATAAACAAATATAAACACAAAAACAGTTTTTAAACATGGGTTACATCCATTTTTGTTTGTTTATTTGTTTTTCAAGTTCTTCATTTTGCAGGGGTTCTGTGATGATTTGTTACATGAAGATATAGTTTACAAAAAATGGTAAACCTCACTACACCTCTTCCTGATTCTTTCATCAAATACAAATGTCTAGCTCTATCCTCTGAAGACTAAATGCAGTGTTAAACTACTTATTATTAAAGCAAAACAAATGCTTTATTAGATTTCTTTGCACTGTGTAATTTTAATCATCTTCCATAAAAGAATCATATCTGTGTGGAGACAGATAATGAATAAATGAGAAATGCTCGTGTGTGTTCTGCATCTTTCCCTCAGGAAATGCTTCATTCTGTGTGTGAAAGAGCAATAAGTGGGATGTGTGCTAAATTATGGAACTTTTTTTTTTGGTTACTAAATTACATATTTCCCCACAGGCCATTTCTAAAGCCCATAAATGCTGGTTGTGTTGTACATTGGAGATGTGAGTGGATGTGTTTGGTGCATGCTGGGACATGAATGGGTGTTATTTGGACAGAAGGCGGTGGGAGTTAGTGTCTACTTGTTTTTCATGCTCCATTGCTTTGTTTTGGCTGTTAGCACAGCTCGTGCGTACAGCCACAACTCAGCTCCATGAGATGATTATCAACACTCCATGTGGAAATGGCAGATTCTTCCACTTTATTAACTCTGGTTCTAAGTGGGGAATCTCCCAGCAGGGCCATCACATGACATAATACATCTCCATCAGCATCATGTAGCAGCACTAAGCACTGCCAACATTCACTCTCATTTCACTCTGCAGCTGCTGTGACTAATATGAAATTAGCCTTTGGAAGAGATTTAACAAAAGTGCACTTGTCTGCATAAAAAACAAAAGTACAATGCTTTCATCTAGACTTGGACAGTGGGGCTTTCAACAACAAAGTAAGCTACAGGACACAGATTTAACTTATAAGTGAATTTCAATAGAAATTCTTTATTGCTACAAAAAGGCCTCAGACTTTGGTTTTGAACTAAATTAAATGTCCCCATGCTCTTTCCAACTTCCAATCCATGCTCCTTTCAAGCACTTTCAAAATGAAAAGTGGATTTTCAATATATCTATCAACACCAAGGTCCACTATAAAAAAATATTTTTTTTCTCCACAGTAAATGTAATGCTGTGGTTACATTTACTGTGGTGAATGTCTCTTCAGAGGCAGAAATAGAAAAAACAGACTGGAGTAGGGGCTAGGGAGACATGTTATTAATACAAACACTGTTTAATTGTTTAAGACATGATTTATTCAACTATTCAATGTTTTCTATCACAAGATTGCTATAGAACATTATTCATCAATAACCTAGTGCAATTAATAAATCCAATAATAAGTACAATGTAATCATAAAGTGCAGATATGTAACAATGCACAAGGACATTATTACTATTAACAGGACAGCTGGAATAGTGTAAACAGGACATGTACCTGAAAAACATTGGAAGGTGGACACAGTAACGGGTATGATGTGTAATGTTATGAGAGGATCTCATACTTTGTGGATCTCATAGTTCGAGGATCTCATACTTCAAGGATCTCTATAACCCCACCAACACGTTTTTCATTGAGGAAGCAGAGGATGAGGGCTTGAAGTGGACTCGTCAATCACCCAAGCTGGTCACCAGGTATTTACGAAGCTTCTCGGTGTCAAAGCACCAGGGGTGGATGAGATTTGCACTGAGTGCCTCAAGTCTGGATGTTGTGGGGCTGTCTTGGCTGACACACGTCTCGCAACGTCGCATGGCAATCGGGGACAGTACCTCTGAAATGGCAGACAGGGTGGTGGTCCCTCTTTTCAAGAAAGAGGACCGGAGGGTGTGTTCCAACTACAGAAAGATAACACTCCTCAGCCTCCCTGGGAAAGTGTTCTAGGAAAAGGGAGAATTTGGTCGATAGTCAAATCTCGGATTCAGGAGGAACAAGGTTTTAGTCCTGATTGAACACTGGACCCGCTCTTTACCCTCTCCAGGGGGCTGAAGGATTCATGAGAGTTTGCCCAACCAGTCCACATTTGCTTTGTGGATTTGGAGAAGGCAGGGGTGCTCTGGGAGTATGGGGTCCAGGGCCATTTGCTAAAGGCTGTCCAGTCCCTGTACGACCGGAGCATGAGCTTGGTTCGCATTGCCGGCAGTAAGTCAGACCTGTTCCAGGTACATGTTGGACTCCGGCAGGGCTGCCCTTTGTCACCTGTTCATTATCTTTATGGACAGGATTTTTAGGCGCAGCCAGGGGTCATAGGGAGTCCGGTTTGGGGACAACAAGATGCCGTCTCTGCTTTTTGGAGATCATGTTGTCCTGTTGGCTTCATAAAGCCAGGACCTTTAGCGCATCTCAGTCAATCTTACAAAATGTCCAAAAGCTGTCCAGAAAATAACAACTGAGCTACGCAAAAAACCCAAAACAAATGCTGCACAACAAATAACAACTGAGCTACGCAAAAAACCCAAAACAAACGCTGCACAAGTCTCCCAAACAGGATTGAAGTGGTGGCGCAGTGGCTCAGTGGTAGAGTGGTCGTCCTTCAACCAGAAGGTAGACGCTTAACCCACTTTGCCTCCAGTGCTTGTAACACTGGTAATTAGAACAATGTAAGTCGCTTTGGATAAAAGCATCAGCTAAAATGAATAAATGTAGATGAAGTGACGTCACTGCCATAAAACATACTCGTCTGTCTTTTTAATCTATTTTTTTTTTAAATGAATTTCTTTGTAATATTATTTTTAGTATTGACAATAAAACAAAACTGTATAATATAGTTATAGCCAAAATAAACAGGAGCATGATGACGCCGTACCAGCTATGAATGATGGCACAAATCAGGAAAAGGTCTGTGTTTTTAGTGGCCCAAATTTTTTTATGTTGTTATGAGAAAATAGCTTTTTCCCTAGTAACAGTTAGAAAAAAAAAAGTCCAGAAATTACCCTATTTTCATTTTTGGTTTTGAAAATGAATATTTGGAAACTAAAAACAAGTTATCATTTGATTTCATAATAAGTTAATAAAATAAAATGGAAAAACATACAATTGGATAATAAATATGTGATATGTAGCGAGTGGTTAACCTCGTTGCTGCACTAAGAGCTGGACTGTGCCGTGAAGAGCACTGCGGGTCTGGAGCATTGGTAGCTTCCCTCATCAGAGCAGGACACCTCAGACCGTAATTAGTGGGCTGGGGTAGCTCAGAACGGGGCAGGAGGGAATGCTTTTGGAGCACAAAGAGCAACAAATTAATGTTAAAATCCCCACATATAATCTGCATCTTATTTTTAATAATATCAGATATATATATACATTTTTTTAGTAAATGTTAAACACAGGAGCCTGGTGCTCTGTAAACACAACTGAAAAGATGTTCTTTGTTGTTTCAGATTTCCACTGTCACAATCTTGATCACATTATTTTGTTATTGTCATTTCCTTTACTTTCTTACTTTTCAAATTTGAAGTTATGTATAAAGTTTCCTTTATTTTTCTTACTTACATCTTAATGTGTTAAAAGTTTTGGAATTTTGGAGTAGCTTTTTATTGCATCATTATGTAATTGTATTTATATTTTCTAATTACAGTTGGTCACGTGACTGTATTAGTATTTCTTACAAGAACCTGTGTAGCACTGTAGTTGTCCATGTTTCAAAAAAATACTTTTATTTAGTCTTACTCTACTCTTTTTGATTTTTGGCTAGTCTATTGTTTTTCTTCCCAAAACAAAATTGTGGTTTACACAATTACCAAATTATTTAAATTATTCAAAGTAAGGAGGGGCCTATAAAAACATACTCCTAAATAAAGTATGAATAAAGATGAAGTGAAATTAAAAAAAAAAAGCAATGTGACTCCACAGCTGCATTTAGCAGACACTTTTATCCAAAGTGACTTACATTAAGCTTCCATTCACCAGTGTTACAGCTGAAACACCCCTGGAGGCAAGGGGAGTTAATTGTCTTGCCCAAGGACACAATGACAGTATGAACTGTGGAGAGAGCGGAAATCAAACCGCCAACCTTCTGGTTAGAGGACAGCTCACTGAGCCACTGCACCCAACAATTGCAGCAGCTATTTACGATATTTCAGACATTGCAGGTAAAAGTCACATTAGGATATTTCTCTTTGCTTTCAAATTGTTTGCTCCCAAAACTTGACCAGTTATTTTCTTAATTCTAGTTGTTAATATTTAATGATATACGTATTGATGTTGTGATTTCTGCTCTGTTTAATTTAACCATCGGTGTGTAGCTTCTCCTTTTCTGGTCTGACCTAGAGAACCTTTATAGAGGAGACTGTTGGAATTTATTTTTCTAATTTAGAAAGCACACTTTCAACACCATGCAACATGCACAGGTACCATCATACTTTGGCCTTTCATAACTGCAACATTCATGTGGGACGACGTCAGTTTGATTTTTCACCTGGTGGACGGAGGACACATCCCACTGACGCTAACAATCAGGCGAGTGTATCTCTCCTGGCATTGTCATAAAGTTACGTATTTATTATTTCTTAAACATTGTCAACACTTTAACTGTGCACCACACCTCATTGATTGTTATTCTGGGTATAATTCTGCTAGAGTTTAGTAATAGAGTTGCTGCCGTTTTGTGAACAGGGCACTTCTCTTTGTGCTAGCTAACATGCTAGCGGGTTTTTATCATTTGAATTAGCCTGATCATACTTCGATTGTTTGTTTATTACCATTGTTGTCTTACTGGTGGTTAGTTTTGTTGTGTGTACAGAGTTTTTTCGTTTAACCTGTGGTTAGTACTGCTTTGTGTGTGTGTTAGAATTTATTATTGTGAGTTGTGAACAGTTGGCTTGAATTAGCTGTACGTACACTAGCTTAGCTAAGCTATTCTGTGTTGTTGTTGCTTTTGGCAATGGTTTGCCATTCTTGTTCAGCATTACTAGATAGGTTGTCTCTTTTAGAGAGACGTGTTTGTGAGTTAGAGCAGCTAGAACAGCATAGACAGGGTTTGGTTACTTTAGATGTGTCAGGGTTTCCTGATCTGATCTGATGCAGGTCTGATAGCAGTTCTGCTAGCGATAGCGCCAGTTGCGGCTCAGCTGTCTGGGTAGTTGTTGCAAAGAGTGCTACGCTTGAGCCGGTCTGGCGGCGCAGGCATGCAGGCAGGGGGAAGCATCCAGTTGTCCACCCTGTTCGCAGTCACCCCCTCTGACCGCAAACCAGTTTTCAGCGCTTTCAAGTCCGCTTGTCCACGCTGATCACCGGCCTGTTTCCTCTGCGCCTGCCAACCTGAGCAAACATCGTACTCAGGTGATAGGGGACTCCAGTACCCGCAATGTTAGACTTGAGACGCCATCCATTGTCCACTGTTTACCGGGGGCCAGAGCTTCCGGCATAGAGGCTAATCTTAGGGTGCTGACATCACACAGGGAGGGAGAGTTTCCTCAGACACATACTGGCACTACATACAAGCAGATAGTTATTCATGTCGGCACCAATAATGTGAGAATGAGGCAGTCAGAGGTAACCAAAGATAGCCTAGCCAGGACTCTTGAACTAGGAAACAAGATGAGTCGGCATCGATTAATTGTCTCTGGCCCCCTCCCCGTAAGGGGTAGTGATGAACAGTATAGCAGATTAGTTTCCATGAACCGGTGGCTGGCCCGGGATTGTAGTCAGAAAGGTTATGGTTTCGTGGATAACTGGCCTTCTTTCTGGGGCCGCTCAGGCCTGCTGAGGGCAGACGGCCTGCATCCTACTGGACATGGTGCTGCCATTTTGTCTAGTAATATAGACAGGTGCATTCGGTGCATTTGACACAAGGAATCTCAGCAGGTCGCAGGAATTAGAGAACCTGCTAGTCATGATAGTGCGGGTGTGGAACTGGATAATGTAGAAGCTTTTAGTCTGATTAGGCCGTGTCATCCTGATGTCTACTGCCTAAATCTGTTATTTAGTCCTCAAACACATCTGAAAACTCACCGCGTCAGTGACCCAAAAGCATCCTGTCCTCATGTTATTATAACTCAGAGGCATTCTTTAAAACCCGGCAGAACTGTTAGAGCTCGACAGATTGTTCCTGTCACTATCTCTCCACTGGACCAGCCTTCAAATGCAGGCTCTACATCAAGACTGAAGATCGGTCTCCTGAATGTGCAGTCTCTATCCTCCAAAGCACTCTTAATTAATGATCTTATTGCTTCTCATAGCTTTGATTTACTTTGTCTTTGTAAAACTTGGCTTAGGCCCAATGTTTTTCTGCCACTAAATGAAGCCTCTCCCCCTGATTATGCGTATGCACAGGTAGGTCGCACGTCGAAACATGGTGGTGGTGTTGCACCAATTTATAAAGCTGCATTTTGCTTTACAGGTACATCATCACAGCCAAAATTTAACTCATATAACACTTCAAGTGTTACTCATGAAACATATTCCTTCTCAAATAAACGAAAGGAAGCCATTTTATTAAGCTGTAATCTATCGCCCTCCGGGTCCCTACTCTTCTTTCTTGGATGAGTTTTGAGTTTTCCTCTTGGACTTAATAACCAACGCTGATAACATCCTTCTAGTTGGTGATTTTAATATTCATCTAAATAAGGAGTGTGATCCTCTGGCCAGAGCATTTCAATCACTGCTTACGACCCTGTCTTTCAACCAGTTTGTTCATGAGCCCACACACATTAGTGGAAACTATCTTGATCTTTGGCTCGGGGAATAGATGTTTCCCATCTCTTCGTCTCCTCTCTTTCATCTGCTGTCTCAGATCACTCACTGGTGGAATTTGAGATAAGTTACACAGCTCCCTCAAATTCCGACAAATGCAAAGTGTCTTCACAAAATTTTAGCGCAGCTGCAATGGAAATGTTTGCCACACGGCTGACAAATGTTCTGGCTGATTTGGCTCCGCCTGGGGGCTCAGTGGAGGCCTACACATAGGAGGTCCATGCTACCCTCTCGGCCATCACCGACTAAGAGGCACCCCTCAGGACAAAGCCCAGACCAACCAGACGACCTACGCCATGGTATAACAAGGCTTTGAAACAGACCTGCAGGAGTTTTGAACACAAATGACGCAAGTCAAAAACAAATCTAAATGATCAAAAGCAGTGTGTGTGTGTAAACACCTATAATCATGCCCTCAGCGCTGCAAAGACTGCCTATTTCTCATCTCTAATCAGAGAAAACCCCAGGTTTCTCTTTGGGACAGTTGCTAAACTAATCCAACACAAAACAACTGAACACTCCTCTCCCTTTAGTGCACACGACTTTTTAGATTTCTTTAATCATAAAATTGAAGATATCAGGGATAATATTTTGTTTTTGTCTTCCTCCGGGTCCCATTCACTTGGATCCACTGACTTCTCGTATCTCAGTCTTAGATCCTGTATCCGTTGATGAGAAGACAAAGGTGGTTTCTTCATGTAAAGCAACTACGTGCCTCCTGGATATCCTGCAGCAAAACAACTTAAAGAACTGTGGCCCTATGTGGGGCAAATTATGTTAAACATTATAAACTTGTCCTTGTCTACTGGCACCGTTCCTTCCCTTTTCAAACCCCTGCTCAAAAAACCTACTCTGGATCCTGGATGCCAAAATAATTTCCGTCCTATCTCCAATTTACCTTTTCTATCTAAAGTCTTCGAAAAAGTTATGCTAAAACAACTTACTCTATATCTATCAGAAAGTGACCTTCGCGAGCCGTTTCAGTCTGCATTTAGGGCCTCTTATTCCACTGTAACAGCTTTAGTTAAAGTGACAAATGATCTCCTCCTTCAGATGGATGAGGACTCATCGGCTCTCTGGATCTCAGTGATGATGCGGTTGATCATGCAGTGCTAATCTACAGACTAAAACATGTGATTCTGCTCTTGCTTGGTTAGAATCTGTGTGATAGGTCTCATTTTGTCTCTTTTAATAAATCCTTCTCCTCCACGGCACCAGTGAAATTCGGTGTGCCACAAGGGTCTGTGCTTGGTCCGATACTTTTTCCACTATATGTTACACCATTGGGACAAATCATCAGAAGTAATGGAGTGAACTTCCACTGTTATGCCGATGATACACAGCTGTATCTACCAATAAAAGTGAATAATACTACTGACATCATGCGTCTAGAGGCCTGCCTCGTTTCAATTAAAACATGGATGTCTCAAAACTTCCTCCATTTGAACTCGGATAAAACAGAGCTCTTGTTAATTGGTCCTGCCAGTCATCGGCACATGTTCAACAATCTTACTGTCTCAATCAACAACTGTGTGTTGGAGCACGGCAAAACTGCAAGGAACCTCGGTGTCATTTTTGACTCCACACTATCTCTGCAGCAGCACATTAGTGAGGTCACTAAACTGGGCTTTTTTCACTGGAGGAATATCTCAAAAATTCGCTCCTGCCTCTCTTTAGCTGATGCTGAAATTCTCATTCATGCATTTGTCACATCCGGGCTGGACTACTGTAATGCGTTATTCTCTGGACTGCCGAGGAAAAGTACTCACAGACTACAAATGGTCCAAAACACAGCCGCCAGACTTTTAACAAAGACCAGGAAGTTTGATCACATTACTCCGGTCCTGGTTTCATTACACTGGCTTCCTATTCATGTTAGAGCTGATTTCAAAGTTCTCCTGTTAATATATAAAATCCTTTGTGGACACACGCCCTCTGACCTATCTGACCTTATCACCTGGTATACTCCAGCTCGTACCCTTCGCTCTCAGGACACTGGCCTCCTTCAACTTCCTCAAATAAAGAAAAAGTCTGCTGGTCTTCAGAGCCTTTTCTTATAGAACCCCATTTTTGTGGAATGGGCTCCAGGTAGAAGTGCGGCAATCTGACTCTGTTGAGGCTTTCAAAAGCAAACTCAAAACATACTTATTTCACCAAACGTATGGAGACTGATTGATCATAGGGTTAGGTTTACACTGGTTGTAGCTGTAGGTACACACTCAACCGCTCATATTATTATTATTACATCTGCCTATTTTCAGTAGTATTTAGCACTTTTGTTTTTCTCCTTTCTACCTCCTCCTAGGGTGGACGCAAACCTCTGATCTGCTGGGTGATGTGTACCCCCCACCCCCCGACTCTGCTCCAGTATAAGGACCCCCAGCTCATCTTTCATCTACCTTGATGTTGGCTGAGGTCCCATCCACTCTACACACACACACAGAGTGGACACTGGACACTGTCAACATAAATGTTTTTTGTGAATATGTTTGTGTATTTACTATGTATGTATTTTTTTTTTCCTGCACGGCCTGTCCGTCCCGGGAGTTGATCCCTCCTTCTGTGGTTCTCCCTGAGGTTTCTCTTTTTTCCCGGCTGGGTTTTTTTGGAGTTTTTCCTCACCCTGATGGAGGGTCTAAGGACAGGGGATGTTGTCTAGTGCAGTCTGTTAAGCCCTTTGAGGCGGCTGTTGTTGTGATATTGGGCTATACAAAATTAAATGTATTGTCTTGTCTTGTCATTCTGATCTTGTTTTCCATGGGCAGCATGTCAGAGTTAATAGCTTTAGCAATTAAAATATGATCTTCTAAAATGGCAGCAGTACACTTACTTGGTATCGCAACTGACAGGGCAAAATTAGTGAAGATATTTCTGACATATTTTGCTGATTCTCTTGCAGACATTTGCTGTTTGTCCTGTTTTTCAAATGTCAGTGGTTACTGTAAAGTGTACAGAGTTAAAGACTGTAGCCAGCATAAAATAATTGTCATGTCCGTCTTCATTTTTACAACATTATTTATTAGTATTTCAATATTAAAGTTAAAAGAGGTACCAACAGCCTATAAAAAGCAGAATGATAACTTAAATAATAGCTAAACAGTTTGTGCAGAGTTGGACTAAATTGGCTAGAAATTTAAAATAATGTTGCTATGGCAGTGTCATTTTTTTTACAACAATATGTAAATTGACGTGTGTTATATTATCCATCCATCCATCTTCTACCGCTTATCCGGGGCCGGGTCGCGGGGGCAGCAGTCTAAGCAGAGAAGCCCAGACTTCCCTCTCCCCAGACACTTCCTCCAGCTCTTCCGGGGGGATACCGAGGCGTTCCCAGGCCAGCCGAGAGACATAGTCCCTCCAGCGTGTCCTAGGTCTTCCCCGAGGTCTCCTCCCGGTGGGATATGCCCGGAACACCTCCCTAGGGAGGCGTCCGGGAGGCATCCGAAACAGATGCCCGAGCCACCTCAGCTGGCTCCTCTCGATGTGAAGGAGCAGCGGCTCTACTTTGAGCTCCTCCCGAGTGACCGAGCTCCTCACCCTATCTCTAAGGGAGCGCCCCGCCACTCTGCGGAGAAAGCTCATTTCGGCCGCCTGTATCCGGGATCTTGTTCTTTCGGTCATGACCCAAAGCTCATGACCATAGGTGAGAGTAGGAACGTAGATCGACTGGTAAATTGAGAGCTTTGCCTTACAGCTCAGCTCCTTCTTCACCACGACAGACCGGTACATCGACCGCATTACTGCAGAAGCTGCACCGATCCGTCTGTCGATCTCACGCTCCTTCCTTCCCTCACTCGTGAACAAGACCCCGAGATACTTAAACTCCTCCACTTGAGGCAGGAGCTCTCCACCAACCTGGAGGGAGCAAGCCACCCTTTTCCGACTGAGAACCATGGTCTCAGACTTGGAGGTGCTGATCCTCATCCCAGCCGCTCCACACTCGGCTGATGGAGCCAACAGGACAACATAATCTGCAAAAAGCAGAGATGAAATCCTGTGGTCCCCAAACCAGACTCCCTCCGGCCCCTGGCTGCGCCTAGAAATCCTGTCCATAAAGATAATGAACAGGACCGGTGACAAAGGGCAGCCCTGCCGGAGTCCAACATTCACCAGGAACAGGTCTGACTTACTGCCGGCAATGCGAACCAAGCTCCTGCTCCGGTCGTACAGGGACCGGACAGCCCTTAGCAAAGGGCCCCGGACTCCATACTCCCAGAGCACCCCCCACAGGGCACCGCGAGGGACACAGTCAAATGCCTTCTCCAGATCCACAAAGCACATGTGGACTGGTTGGGCAAACTCCCATAATCCCTCCAGCACCCTGGAGAGGGTATAGAGCTGGTCCACGACCGGGACGAAAACCGCATTGTTCCTCCTGGATCTGAGGTTCGACTATCGGCCGCATTCTCCTCTCCAGTACCCTGGCATAGACTTTCCCGGGGAGGCTGAGGAGTGTGATCCCTCTGTAGTTGGAACACACCCTCCGGTCCCCCTTCTTAAAAAGGTGGACCACCACCCCGGTCTGCCAGTCCAGAGGTACTGTCCCCAAACGCCACGCGATGTTGCAGAGGCGTGTCAGCCAAGACAGCCCCACAACATCCAGAGACTTGAGGTACTCAGGGCGTATCTCATCCACCCCCGGTGCCTTGCCACCGAGGAGCTTCCCAACTACCTCAGTGACTTCAGCCCGAGTGATGGACGAGTCCACCTCTGAGCCCTCGGCCTGTGCTTCCTCAGTGGAAGACGTGACGGTGGGGTTGAGGAGATCCTCGAAGTATTCCTTCCACCGTCCAACAATATCCCCAGTTGAGGTCAGCAGATTCCCACCTCCACTGTAAACAGTGTTGGCAGGGCATTGCTTCCCCCTCCTGAGGCGCCGGACGGTTTGCCAGAATTTCTTCGAGGCCGACCGATAGTCTTTTTCCATGGCCTCACTGAACTCCTCCCAGACCCGAGTTTTTGCCTCCACAACCACCCGTGCTGCAGCTCGCTTGGCCTGCCAGTACCTATCAGCTGCCTCAGGAGTCCCACAAGCCAACCAGGCTCGATAGGTCTCCTTCTTCAGCTTGACGGCCTCCCTTACTTCCGGTGTCCACCACCGGGTTCGGGGATTGCCACCACGACAGGCACCGGAGACTTTGCGGCCACAGCTTCGAGTGGCTGCGTCGACAATGGAGGTGGAAAACATGGTCCACTCGGACTCAATGTCTCCAGTCTCCCTCGGAATCTGGTCGAAGCTCTGTCGGAGGTGGGAGTTGAAGATCTCTCTGACAGGGATTCGCCAAGCGTTCCCAACAGACCCTCACAGTACGTTTGGGTCTGCCAAGTCTGTCCCGCCTTCTCCCCCGCCATCGAATCCAACTCACCACCAGGTGGTGATCAGTTGACAGCTCCGCCCCTCTCTTCACCCGAGTGTCCAAGACATACGGTCGGAGGTCAGATGAAACAACTACAAAGTCGATCATCGACCTCCGGCCTAGGGTGTCCTGGTGCCACGTGCACTGGTGGACACCTTTATGCTTGAATATGGTGTTCGTTATGGACAAACTGTTGCTAGCACAGAAGTCCAATAACAGAACACCACTCGGGTTCAGATCAGGGGGGCCGTTCCTCCCAATCACGCCCCTCCAGGTGTCACTGTCGCTACCCACGTGAGCGTTGAAGTCCCCCAGTAGAATGATGGAGTCCCCGGTTGGAGCACTTTCCAGCACCCCTCCCAGAGACTCCAAGAAGGCCGGGTACTCTGCAATGCCATTTGGCCCGTAAACACAAACAACAGTCAGATACCTATCCCCGACCCAAAGGCGCAGGGAAGCGACCCTCTCGTTCACCGGGGTGAACTCCAACACATGGCGGCTGAGCCGGGGGGCAATGAGCAAACCCACACCGGCCCGCCGCCTCTCACCGCAGGCAACTCCAGAATAGTGGAGAGTCCAGCCTCTCTCGAGGATTTGGGTTCCAGAGCCCAAGCTGTGCGTGGAGGTGAGCCCGACTATCTCTAGTCGGTATCTCTCAACCTCCCGCACAAGCTCAGGCTCCCTACCCGCCAGCGAGGTGACATTCCATGTCCCTAGAGCCAGATTCTGTGTCCGGGGATTGGGCCGTCGAGGCTCCTGCCTTCGACTGCCACCCAATCCACATTGCACCGGCCCCTTACGGTTCCTCCTGCAGGTGGTGGGCCCACGGGAGGTCGGTCCCACGTCGCTCTTTAGGGCTGAGCCCGGCCGGGCCCCGTGGGGAAAGACCCAGCCACCAGGCGCTCGCATATGAGCCCCAACCCCGGGCCTGGCTCCAGGGTGGGGCCCCGGTTGCGCCATACCATGCGACGTAACGGTCCTCGATTTTAAACTTTCCATAAAGTGTTCTGAACTGCGCTTTGTCTGGCCCGTCACCTAGGACCTGTTTGCCTTGGGAGACCCTACCAGGACCATATAGCCCCCGACAACATAGCTCCTAGGATCATCCGGGCACTCAAACCCCTCCACCACGATAAGGTGGCGGTTCAAGGAGGGGGTGTTATATTAGGTTTTTAATAATATTCTGTTATGTATAAATAGTATGCTGCTGTGAAACATCTGGTGGTAGACTCTGGCAGAGGGGAAACATATTCTATATTTGGCTTTCTTTTGATGTTATGCTCAATTTGTGACTTCTCTTATCCAATGAAATGATCCTTTTGTGTTGGCATGTAGGACCCAGCTAGTTATGTGACTCCAGGACCCAGCTGGACCAGGCTAAAAAGCATATGCATTTAAATAGCACTTTTCTACCTTCTTGGGCACTCAACACACTTTATCTGAAGCTTCCATTCACCCAATGACACACACAAGCACTCACATAGACACACACCTGTGGTGGTAAACTACCTAGCCACAGCTGCCCTGGGGCAGACTGACTTGGCTGCCACAACAACTGTGCCAATGGCCTCTCCTACAACCACCAAACACATCACAATTACACACATTCATCCACCAGAGCCAGACACTGCAGGCAAGGTGGGTGAAGTGTCTTACCTGAGGACATAGAAAAGTATGAACTGTGGGGAGAGCGAGAATTGAACCACCAACCTTCCGGTCATTGGACAACCTGCTCTCAAATTCTTCACAGGAAACATTCAGTGGTAACTTCCCAGAATATCACTCTAAAAAAGAATGTTGAGATTTGCTCTTCAGTCCCAAAGACTATGACTACAGCAGCATGTCTAACACCACTCAGGAAAATTCAGCACTGACTGTGGAACTCTGAGAAAGTCACATGGAAAATAATTTTGTGTAAGGTCAGAATAAGCATGTAGTCCTTGCATGATCTATATTTTTGGTGTTCTTGCTGTCAGTGCTATCGAGTCCCACACAAACATTTAGACTGAGCTCAGATTTGACTGCAGCGTGGGTGAACATTCAAATTGCATCGTCACACTAATCATCTCCTTTACTAAGAAAGAAACCTGATCTGAGCCACTGCTGTTAGACCATGCTTTAAAGAAATATATGGCAAAAGTGGTATCTTGTATTGCAGCAAGCATTGATGTGATGTGTGTTCCATTTGGCCTTTAGGTTTCACTTCACCTCTTTTCCAGCAAGTGACACCTCTCAGCTTACTGTCTACAAAAGAACAGAGCCACTCACATGCATTTAAATCTGAACACACTGCAGAGCTCTCTGAAATGCACATACCCTCCACGCAGCGCTAAATCCTTCTGGGACTGTGGTTTGAGATATGGCTGCTTTATCTGATCTGGCCTTATCTTAAAGTGTGTCTGAGGAGAAGGCAAGGCCTTGAGTGATGCATTGCTCTTTCTTGTGCTATTTTGCTTGAGTCTATCGCATGGGATGATGAAAAAATTACATTATTTGTGTATAATATAAGATATGCATTTTTATCTATTACACATTATGTCAGACTGAACTACTGTTAATTGGAGAACCAATATGCATAATTGTTAAAGTCTTCCTTAACGTAATCATAGAAATCAAGAAACAAAGAAATTAAACAGTCTATCATGGCATCTATGCTCCAAAACCTAAATTATTTGGAAAACATAGACACAAAGACATCTGGGAGATGGAATAAAATGTTTTTGTGGAAGTACTGCTTTTCGGATTTAAGGGACTTTTGTAAAGCTTCTCAAGATGTGTGTAGTTACACCACATCATTAAAGAGAAAGTTCTTCAGTTAAAAACCTAAAACTCCCATTCCCTTAGGCCGTCATTCTCACCGAATGGCTCTAATGGAAAATTGAAAATGTGTGGCTGCAAACTATGGGCTTAAAACAAAATGTGCACAGAGAAGCCAAAGGCAAAATGAAAAAAAAGACATTTAAATTTAATATGTGGAATGCCAGCTCTGCACACAGTGTTTATTTTGCTTTGGTCGCTGGTCCGTTGTGAGGACAGGCTCAAAGAGATGCCTGTGAGCCGAGGGGGCAGGGTTTATTGCCAGGATCTGGTGGTCTTTTCCCTGCTCTTCTTTGTCTCTTTGGCCATCCCACTTACGCCCTTATGTGTGTCCCTCAGTTGTGCATTCTTGCTGATTGGTTCGAGTGCGCAGGGTGCACACTTACACCAAGTCCAGTTCTGGTCATCTGGTCCATCTCCTCCAACACTTCAACTCCTTGCACTATTATAATTGGGATAAACAAGTTCTATAAACAAGTAACATATGCACTTGTCCAGGGTGTACCCTGCATTTTTAGTAGGCTATTATTTTTGTTAATTCTTAAATGTGTTATACGTGATGCTTAAGGGCATGTTGAAACATACTACCACTTGTTCATTAATTGCTGCTGGAGACTGAGCTGTCCAGTAGGCTCGAGTAAGTGCAGTCAGCAAATAAATATGTTAAAAGTACAACAGAAGTTTCTTAATTTTTAAAGAAACCATTTCAATAAATTAAAATGATTATTTTATGATTAATGATTTAATGATTATTAAAATGATTAAATTGATTATGTACATATTTTCCTCTTTGTGTAAGTTACATGTACTTGACTTTGACCTTGAAAAGTGAGTAGAACAATGAAGAAAAGGAGATGAGAAGGGGGAGAAAGAAAAACACAGCCAAGTGAGGACAGAAAGTAATAACCGACAGGAAGCCCACCGAGCTGTGAAAGACTCTTTGTGTGATGCCTTTTTGAAGAAAGTTGAAAATACAGCTAAAACCACAGGACCCCAGCCCACACCCATGACCGGCAGGATCACATTACTCCACAGCCAAGATTTAGGATTAACCGCAAGGTCAAGTCCTCACCTCTGTGTGACCCAGCGCCCCCTCCTTGTCCTCATTTTAACCGCCCCCTCATGCACCACTATTAGAGTCATATATATGCAACAGCCATCCCGACGCCCACACACCCCTCTGGAGTCATAGACTCAAATGTTTGTTGTAAGTGTGTCCAAGCGGCACGGGTAGTGTAACTACGTCTAATGTTACTGGGACATAACATTTCTTTTGGACTGGCCACATACATCATTCCTCTGTGCAATAGTCCTGAGCTCCAACATGTTTCTGTCCTTTTCTGTGACATATTTTACAAACATATTGGTTCATTGTGGACTATGTTAAAGTCATGCTTAATTAACTGAGCCACGGCATCTATCAGAGGCAGTTCCCAACTGTGCAAATATGATCCATTTGTTAATTTTGCAGACTGTTGATTAAAACAAGGCATTTTGGTGATCATATTAAGGCTATTATCACAAAAGTTATGAACTTTCTTTCACTGCCCGAACAGTCTCGGTGATTGGACTACAGTGATATAGTACAGATGTATCTCAAACTAAGCCTTGGTTGTCATGTATTGGACACCTTTTGCAGTGTTCCATTTACTCTGTCAGGGTTTCAAAGGCTGTTTCTAGCATTTCCACACAGCTCTGTTATCGGTTGGTGCACTAGAGGGACTCGGGCCGTGTTCTGTCTGATCTAACATCTGCAGATGCTGTGAGCAGAAAGAGAACACAGAGCGGGAAGGTAGAGCAACCAGCAGCAAATGACTGGCACAACAAGAAAACCCATCACATGAAAGACAAGACAGAGAGTTACAGCACCTTCATTCATTCATTTTCTACTGCTTAGTCCCGTTAGGGGTCGCGGGTGACTGGAGCCTATCCTTCAGCTTTGGGCCTTGAGCGGGGTACACTCTGGACATCAGCCAGTTAGTCGCAAGGCTGGCATTTATAGACAAACAGTGACAGACAATTCACTCACACAAAACCTACACATGCATGTCTTTGGACAGTGGGAGAAAACTGGAGTACCTGGAGAGAACCCACAGTAACACGAAGAGGACATGCAGACTCCCCACAGAAAGGACGGAGTCAGCCAAGGATGTTTGAGTGTAGACCTGTAAAGCCTGACACATCAAAAAATGGTCAGAAAATTCAAATTTTTTGGAACTGAAAACATAAAAAAAAAATTAAAAATTTGGAGATTTTTTTTGTATCACGTATCATACATTGGGCGATTTGATAAAATAGAGGTCTCAGAAACTCGATTAGCAAATATGATACAAAGGGTTTTATAGGGTTTAAACTCACGACCTTCTTGCTGTGTAGCAGAAGTGCTAACCTCTCTGCTACATGCACCCTAGTTATGTGGCAGTTACATTACCTATCATACTATATTTCCACTATTCCCCATGATTTGGGCTTTTTGTACAATGTGCCTTATTCAGATAATCTTGAGACGGTTTGGTTTTGGTGAGTGGAGTTGCAGCTGAAGCAGGTGTTTGTACCACTTTAATTGAAGCGACTATTTCTTCAGGTAGTCTGTTTGAACACGTGTGAACCAGGTCTCCGTGCTCTGCTAAGTGAACTTCAAAAGTGGTGAGAAACAGGGCTTACATTAATAGAAAAGTATCTCGGGACTCTACAATGTTAAAAAAAAAAAATAAAAATTCAAAAACGGTAAAAGACACAACAACAAAACAAAACACATCAAATTTAGTTATAGTATATTAATTCCAGGAAAGACAAGCCTACAGACCAAAATAATAAATAAACAATTAACTATTACAAGGTGTAACATTTAGGCTACACATTCAAATCAATTAAATTCTTATATACCTGGTGGATCTTCTTTCCTAGATCTTATGATCCATGTCACATGTCTAGTGTAGGATGCTTTTGCCCTTTGCAGTATAAAAAAATAGACCCACATATTTGTGAAGGGATCTTGTCTTTAGGATGGACCAGTTTTTGACGCTGAGTATATCCTGGTTTAAAGTGGACAGGAATGTTGTGTTTGTAGTAAGATTTTTCAGACAAACCAGACACATAAAGGATAACGTCTCGGGTTACGTATGTAACCCTTGTTCCCTGAGAAGGGAACGAGACACTGCGTCAGGAAACCGACACTATGGGGGAACGCCTTCGGCGTGACCGCTCTGAAGTATGAATGAAACTAGACCAATCCTGATTGGTGCAACGTAATGCTGTAGTACGTGCGGGCGTACAGGAAGTATAAAAGGGGCGCCGGTTCACCACGGCGCTAGTCTTTCGCGATGAAGCAAGTAAACCCGAATCATACTAACAGTTGGTTTGATTTTCTCCACTGCGAAGACTTCTGCAAATAGGTTTGCAGTGCTCTGACCAGACAGAGCAAATGAAGTCTCGCTTCTTCAGCCGACACGTACCGCGGAGGATGCAATACCTGCAAGACCGTAGGCCGGTAGGCCAAGATGGTCTGAACCCCTCCGGGGGCAGACTCCAGGCCAATTGGTGTTATAGCCAGGGCCTGAAGTCCCTCCCAACCTCTTAAGCGAGGTAATCACAAGGAGCAGCGCCACCTTAAACGCCAGACCTCGATATGTCGTCGATTCAAGTGGCTCAAAGGAGGCCTCAGCCAACCCTTCCCGTGCCACCACCAAGTCCCACGTTGGGACTCTGGGATGAGTCGCAGGTCTCATCCTCCATTTACCACGAAGGAAGCGTACGACCGAAGAGTGCCTCCTCAGAGGCCCCTCACTTATAGTGGCGTGAAATGCCACAATTGCAGTCACGCCGCTTCTTTTCTAACCGCCCTCTCGTGGAAGGAGCCCTGGAACTGAGTATGATCTCTACTACACCTACAGGCGGGCCATCTTATAATTACTGAGCCCCCTCAGGGGTCAGACTCAAAGCTTCCAGCTCTCTGGCTGGGGCCTGAGACGGCAGGACCCTCCTCGAAGGGATCTGCCATGGGGGGCCCGTCTGCAGTGTTCTCAAGAACTCCCGGGAACAGCGCTGTCGGGAAACTGCACACAGACGCAGCCTCAGCTACGTCTGAACCATGGCATTCAAACCTCGCAGGGTTGGTTGCGTGAGGAAAACACACAATGTTTTTGACAGGGATACCTGTCGCATATAGAGTTCACCACCTCTGGATGAAGTGTTCATTCCCCTCTTGCCTTTCAACCCCTGCCTCGACAGGATGTCTGTTCCATAATTCTGGTCCCCAGGAACGTACATCCCTCTGATGAACAATTGTTTACCCTGGGACCATAGGAGGATCTGATGCGCCAGTCTGTAAAAACGGCGCAATCTCAGACCCCCTGATGGTTTAGGTACGCCACCACCGACATATCGTCGGAATGTACCGGGACACAGCCAACATTTCCAGGCAGTTTATGTGCCATAGAACACGCTCCTGCCCCAGACCTTGGGAAAAGAGGCCGTCCATGACCTCGCCCCACCCAGTGAGGGAGGCGTCTGTCGAAACGGGTTCCCCGCGACATGACGCTCCCCGCACTGGCCCAAGGACGACATCTCAATGCCGCCCTGCCATTTCTCGAGACTGGGTCCAAATGAGCCAGTCATCGATATAATTCAGTACACGGATGCCCCGGAGTTTGAATGGAGCCAGGACTGCATCCATGCACCTGGTGAACATGCGAGGGGAGAGAGCTAGGGCGAATGGAAGAACCCGATACTGGAATGCTTCGCCCCTGAAAGCTAAACCTCAAGAACTTCCTGTAAAAAGGACTAATAATAATAGAAATGTGGAGGTATGCGTCTTCCAGACCTATCGTGGCAAACCCGTCCTCAGACCAGTTTTGGTTCACGATAATAGGCATTGCTTCCAGCATTTTGAACCTGAACTTCCTCAGAGACCAGTTCAAATACCTCAGATCTAATTTCATTAATTTGGTTACCTTTGTTCTTTTTTGGGAATTATAAAGTACCGGCTTTAGAGCCCCACCTCCCCTTCTGACGGAGGAACCCATGCCTCCTGTACCAGAAGGAAGTGTACTTCCTGCTCCCTAACCTGAGCCTGCCCAATGAACTCAGCCTCTCAGGGCTGACCTCGGGTGTTTGAATATACTGTTCTTGACCCCCCTGAAGTGGCCGCCTGGCAGGGAGAGGCCATCTATTATTGTTCGCACGCCATCGAGGTCGTGTGCGCGCTGGAAACTGATGTGGCCCAAAGCGTCATAGACGGGTGGGCCTTACATCACCTTTCGAGAGGGCTCTGCATAGAAAAAACGATCTCAGCCGCTTCTCCACGGGGGGGCAGAGGTCCTTATACAGCCGGGACCTCTTCCCCAAAGCCTTCGTAGCCTGAAGGACAGCCCTCCAGTCGCCCTTCTGCTGAACCGGCTTTGTGCGAGAACGCCGCCTCTGTTGCCATGCGGAGGGGCTCTGGCGACGCTAACAGGAGCTCGATGATGGCTGGGGCCGGTCATTTTTAGAATCAGCCCCTTTTGGCTTGGAGCGGCGAGGGATGAACTGCAGGAACGCAGTCTGCCTCCTCGCCTCCCGAACCCTGCCGACGACCGTAAAACCGGCGTGGCTGAGCAGGTCAGAAGGCGAAAGAGGAGCACACAGGAAGAAACCTTTCCTAAATGCCCCTCCGTGGCCACCAGGAAGCGGGCCGCCCCGCGGCCCGTCCCCTTGTAACCCGGAGAAACAAATCCATCGCCCTGCGGAGCTCAGCCACCTCCTCAGGTGTGACTGTCTCGCCCTCATCCCAGACTTTACCAGGTCGGCCTGGCATGCCTGCAATATATTACCAAATGCAGACATGCCCCTGCCCGACCTGCCGCTACCTATGCCCTGCCCACCCTCACCCTGTCTCTCTACATGGCTTGGTGGGCGGCACCGGGGTTTTTAGTTGAAGACCCCGCAGCAGGAGGGAGGTCACTGGCCTTCCAAACACCTCCAAACACCTTTATATTTGTTTTGTCGTGCTTCTGTGTTGCAGAAAGCACCGCCTTAATGAGCTCCTCCTAAGCGGGCATGTGAGGTGACGAGTAAACCTCCGCGTCATCTGCCATGGTGCTGAGGATTTTCTTCTCTCTCTCGCTCAAGCACTGGCCCCCTCCCTCGTGTAAGAACTGTCATCAAAGTCTTCTGCACGTGGAGGAAGGGCATTAAAACTGTCTGATGATGATTGAGAAAATTGCCTCAGCAGTCCCAATCTCATCAACAAGTTCCAGCTGCGATCCCCGCGCATTACGCCGCCTCGCCGCCTCAGTGGACGCGTGGCCTGCCCCGCGGGGAGCGCAAACCTGGCCGGCCCCGTCAAACACGGCCAGGCGGGAGCGCAGCACTCGGCCGGAGAGTGCTTAACAGTGCTCACAGTCAGCTGTGAAATTTGGCAAACCCCACTTGACGCGTGAGCTTTTCCTCAGCGTCACCGCCTCGGCCTCAGTGCTGAGCACATCCACAACCTCAGATGTGGACAGCTTAAGCCCCGGACCCTTTCCTCGTGCAGAAGAAGCCTCATCGCGGGCTTCTGCACGAAGAAAACGGGCCTCAGATTTCTTCTTTCTCTCTGTCTTATTTAGCGGGCAAATGAGGGAACGAGTGAGCCTCAGCGTCACACGCCTCGGTGCTGAGCACATCCACTTCCTCAGATGTGGATAGCTCCAGCCCCGGCCCCTTTCCTCGTGCAGAAGAAGCCTAATCACGGGCTTCTGCATGGGGAGAACGGGCCTTGGAACTGTCTGGTGATTGAGATAATGCCTGAGCTGTCAGGATTCCTGTCTGTTTTTTATTGTTTCCAGTTTGTGTTGTATTTCATGGATTTTATTTTGATATGCCTTGCCCTTGTCTGTGTCTATTCTTGACTTCCTGCCTTGTGTCTTTCCCTCCTGTGTGATTACCTGCTCCGCCCTAATATGTTTCACCTGTCCCTTGTTGTCTGTGTCTATTTATACCTGTTTGTCCTTCCCCTCAGGACCAGGTCATTGTCATATTGTCATTGTCTTTGTCAATGTATTCGTCTTCGGTACCCGTAAGTTCTGTCACTGTTCCTGTCGTCACTTGTGATTCTTCTTAGTCCTTTGTGTTTTAGTATATTTTTTATCTCTGGATTTTTTGCCTATCGGTTCTGGGAGAATTTTGGTTTTTGGCTTTTGTATGCTCATCTGTTGTTCCCCTTAAATAAATTTTTGTTTCACGTTTTATTGGAGTTCTGGGTGTCTGCATTGGAGTCTTTCCCTTCCCCTGAGCCAGCACCCCGTGACAGAATGACCTGGTCTAAACTGAGACTCCGCAACCCCAGAGCTCCTGCATTTTTTTTCCCCCTGCCTGAGTTTTTGTCCGTGCACTTACCGGTTTTTCCCCTGCCTGAGTTTTTGTCCGTGCACTTGCTGGTTTTTCCCCTGCCTGAGTTTGTGTCCGTGCTCTTGCCGGTGTTTCCCTGCTTGAGTCTTCGTGTCAGCCCCAGAGCTGTTTCCAGAGTCTTCGTGTCAGCCCCAGAGCTGTTTCCAGAGTCTTCGTGTCAGCCCCAGAGCTGTTTCCAGAGTCTTCGTGTCAGCCCCAGAGCTGTTTCCAGAGTCTTCGTGTCAGCCCCAGAGCTGTTTCCAGAGTCTTCGTGTCAGCCCCAGAGCTGTTTCCAGAGTCTTCGTGTCAGCCCCAGAGCTGTTTCCAGAGTTTTCGTGTCAGCCCCAGAACTGTTTCCAGAGTCTTCGCTACAGCCCCAGAACTGTTTCCAGAGTCTTCGCTACAGCCCCAGAACTGTTTCCAGAGTCTTCGCTACAGCCCCAGAACTGTTTCCAGAGTCTTCGCTTCAGCGCCAGAACTGTTTCCAGAGTCTTCGCTACAGCCCCAGAACTGTTTCCAGAGTCTTCGCTACAGCCCCAGAACTGTTTCCAGAGTCTTCGCTACAGCCCCAGTACTGTTTCCAGAGTCTTCGCTTCAGCGCCAGAACTGTTTCCAGAGTCTTCGCTTCAGCGCCAGAACTGTTTCCAGAGTCTTCGCTTCAGCGCCAGAACTGTTTCCAGAGTCTTCGCTTCAGCGCCAGAACTGTTTCCAGAGTCTTCGCTTCAGCCCCCAGAGAGTTTTTCCCTGAGAGTACGTCTCAGCCCCCAGAGAGTTTTTCCCTGAGAGTACGTCTCAGCCCCCAGAGAGTTTTTCCCTGAGAGTACGTCTCAGCCCCCAGAGAGTTTTTCCCTGAGAGTACGTCTCAGCCCCCAGAGAGTTTTTCCCTGAGAGTACGTCTCAGCCCCCAGAGAGGCTCACCCCTCGTGTGGCTCACCCCTCATGTGGCTCACCCCTCGTCTGGTCGTCCTTACGGTCCTTCCCAGCCTGACCTCTCCTCGTCTGGTTCATCCCTCGTCTGGTCCTCCCTCGTCTGGTTCATCCTTCGTCTGGTTCATCCTCGTCTGGTCGTCCTTACGGTCCTTCCTCGTCTGGTCTCTCCTCGTCTGGTCGTCTCTGGTGTCCTCCCAGCCTGGCCTCCCCTCGTCTGGTCGTCTCTGTTGTCCTCCCAGCCTGGCCCTGTGTTTTTTTTCCTCCCAGCCTGGCCCTGTGTTTTTTGGTCTTTGTTCTCCCAGCCTGTTCATGAGTTTTTTGTCGTTGCCATGTCCGGAGTTTTTTGTCGTTGCCATGTCCGGAGTTTTTTGTCGTTGCCATGTCCGGAGTTTTTTGTCGTTGCCATGTCCGGAGTTTTTGTTGTTGCCATGTCCGGAGTTTTTGTCGCTGCCATGTCCGGAGTTTTTGTCGTTGCCATGTCCGGAGTTTTTGTCGTTGCCATGTCCGGAGTTTTTGTCGTTGCCATGTCCGGAGTTTTTGTCGCTTGCCATGTCCGGAGTTTTTGTCGTTGCCATGTCCGGAGTTTTTTGTTGTTGCCATGTCCGGAGTTTTTTGTCGTTGCCATGTCCGGAGTTTTTTGTCGTTGCCATGTCCGGAGTTTTTTGTCGTTGCCATGTCCGGAGTTTTTTGTCGTTGCCATGTCCGGAGTTTTTTGTCGTTGCCATGCCCGGAGTTTTTTGTCGTTGCCATGCCCGGAGTTTTTTGTCCCTGCCATGCCCGGAGTTCTCTGTCCCTACCTGGTCCTGAGTTTCTGTCCGTCTGTCCTTGCCTTGTCCTGTGTGCTGTCCGTCTGCGAGTCCCGTCTGAGTGTTTCCGTTCCCGGCACAATTGTTTTCCTCCCTGGTGCCTATCCCGGCATCTCCCCCTTCTACTAGCGCCACATCCGGCCGACCAGTTCCGAGGGCCGGACGTGCCGCATCTGTGTCCCGAGCGCCCCGTCCGGCCGACCAGTTTCAGAGGGCCGGACCCGACGCATCAAGTGTTCCCCGAGCGCCGTCCGGCCGACCAGTCAGAGGGCCGGACCCGACTCACCAAACATTCCCCGAGCATCCCGTCCAGCCAATAGTTAGAGGGCTGGATCCGACACCGCTGTTTCTTCCCTAGCGCCCCGTCCGGCCGACCAGTGTCCAAGGGCCGGACCCGCCGCATCTGTTCTCCCCAAGCCTTTCCCGAGTCGTGCCCCCGTGCCATTGTCCAGTGAACTTGATTCCCTCCTACCAGACCTCCCTCCACCCACCCAGGATATGTCTGGGAAGAATTTTTTTTGGGATTTAGGAGTGTTAGGCCGCCCAGTGGTCGGCCTTTAAGGGGGGGGTACTGTCAGGATTCCTGTCTGTTTTTTATTGTTTCCAGTTTGTGTTGTATTTCATGGATTTTATTTTGATATGCCTTGCCCTTGTCTGTGTCTATTCTTGACTTCCTGCCTTGTGTCTTTCCCTCCTGTGTGATTACCTGCTCCGCCCTAATATGTTTCACCTGTCCCTTGTTGTCTGTGTCTATTTATACCTGTTTGTCCTTCCCCTCAGGACCAGGTCATTGTCATATTGTCATTGTCTTTGTCAATGTATTCGTCTTCGGTACCCGTAAGTTCTGTCGCTGTTCCTGTCGTCACTTGTGATTCTTCTTAGTCCTTTGTGTTTTAGTATATTTTTTATCTCTGGATTTTTTGCCTATCGGTTCTGGGAGAATTTTGGTTTTTGGCTTTTGTATGCTCATCTGTTGTTCCCCTTAAATAAATTTTTGTTTCACGTTTTATTGGAGTTCTGGGTGTCTGCATTGGAGTCTTTCCCTTCCCCTGAGCCAGCACCCCGTGACATGAGCAGTCTCATTAACTAGTTCCAGCTGCCACCCCCGCTGGGGGCGCTTCACCATGCCCACAGCCAGCTCTCGAGAGAGCTGACCGAGCGTGCTGCACTCCCAAACAGATCACACACATGGAGTGCGTGTCCCTACCGGTGACATTTACCGAGGGCAGGGGTACACACACTGTCTGAGCTGTTCACTCGTCATTTCTTGTCTAAGGATCACGGTCTCTTGTCTCTAACACACACTTCGAGCAATTGTCTGAAGAGCGAAAAACTAGCGCCGTGGTGAGCCGGCGCCCCTTTTATACTTCCGGTTTGCCGGCACGTACTACGGCATTACGTTGCACCAATCAGGATTGGTCTAGTTTCATTCATACTTCAGAGCCGTCACGCCGAAGGCGTTCCCCCATAGTTTCGGTTTCCCGACGCAGTGCGAGTTCCCTCGAAAGGGAACTACACCCTTCCCTTTTGTCCCTGGTTTGTGTCTGTTTGGTGTATGTGTCCTCTTAGTTTTGTTGAATGTACATCTGGGGTATCCACAGTCTCTTAGGGCTTTATTAATGTACTTGTTCTTTTTTCCATTTACTTTCTGAAGTTGTGTGCACCTCTTGTGCTCTGTGCTGAAGAGGTTAGGTTCCAGGTGAAAACTCCTCCACTAGAGATATAAGCTCAGCTCTTGTATCAGTTGATCTCAGAATTGATAAATTCTCTTGAAATTAGAGACAAAACGTCTTTACTTTGAAAACTGAGTCCAGATGCTTTCACTTCACTCAAGTTTCTCAAATCCTGAAGAAGAGAATCAAGTATGAAGGCTTCCTTCTCCATGATGACACTGTTGGGGACTGGCTCTCATTTGTCTTCAGTCACCATGGAGATTGTTTCTTTGCTCTCATTCTCAATGACACTATAAGTGCAGCACTGTGCACAAAGGGGTAGAAACATCATTTTGTTAAATGGATGATACATCCTTGTAGATGTAGCATGTTTTCTGAGCGTTATGGTAATATGTCCAGGTTAAGGTTGTTACTCAGATAACTACAACTACTGAAACAAAAGGCACAAAACCACTTATTATGGAATGGCAAGGATTTGTGCAATTTCTGTTATTATTATAACTAACTTATGTAACTACAAGCCCATTATACACACTTAGAGATTTCTAAATTTACAACAAAGTGCAAACTGTTGACTCACTACAACACAAAACAGAGGCATGTAATCACTGTCACTGTTATCATCACTCTCTAGTTCCTCTGAGGACTTGTAGAGATAAGTCATAATTTCATCTGCCCAGTCAATGCTAAAAAACAGAGAAAATTAATTCAGTATTTATTTTAAGTCTCAGTTTTGTTTCACAATTTAATAAATAAATAAATAATAACCTATGTAGCGTTCCTGTTGTCATTAAACTACAATGTATCAGAATTCAAATCCAGAAATTACATATTGAACCAATAAAATATGAGATCATCATCTCTCACTAGGTTTTGTGCATCTCTAAACAGTAGGTGAGAAACTACTGGCTGTTATCACCTTGTTATGTGGTTGTATCCTTTGTTCCGGAAGAAAGACACCTTTTGTTTAAATAAGCTTATCAATAGGTTAGAAGTACAGTATTTATTTTTTTGCATAAAGGTTCCTTGCTTTTTGTGCTTCATTGTATTCCCTTTATAGTCTGTGTGTTTCCCCTGCCCTGTGCCAGATGGCCCATACATTTGTGTGAGCAATCCAGAGGGTGCTTGGAGTTCTTGTATTTGCCTTCTAGTGTTTTTGACCTTAGCCTTGTTTTGACCTTGTCTTTTGGATTCTGATTTTGTACGTTTGTCTTGAAAGTAAGACCGATGAACATCTGCATTGTGAGTCCTTTTGCTGGTTCCTGACACATAATTATGAATTAAACTCCCCAATAACATTTTAGTGCAAACCATTAGCCCAAAAAGTGCAAAGTAACTATTTTAGTTGAAATTATTTGCTGACTAAAAAATCTCATCCGCACTCTTGACTGTGCATGCTTATAATTGCTCATTACCTCTAACAAATTGATATATGTTTGTTAGATAAGATTTAAACCAGCAGAGAGCTGTTCTTGTAATCCAATTGTCAGACTCTAACCTCTGTAACAAGAAACTGTAGTCTATTGTTGCTCTAAAACAGGGGTCCTCAATTAAAATCAGCCGAGGTCCACTTAGTTAACTTTCCTCAAGTGAGGGGCCCGGAAAATTAAAATAAAAGGATATGTTTTTGAATATAATTCTTTAAAGTAAAGTCTCATTTATTCCACACAGCCACTTAAACAATATGGAGATGAATGTAGATAATGCACTGTTTTCTGTATTTTATCATTTGTTTCCATGTTTGAGTGTTTAGCTTTTCCCAAACACATCTCACAGACAACAGGTAAAAAAAAAAAAAAAATCAAAAGAGGCTAAAGCTAAAGCTCAGGACCTGGTGGTTTATTGACAATAGCCTGGAATCCTGCAGATAAGTCCTAATACTCCTTTATACATCTGTGAGAACAATTTAAATACAAAATAATCAAATCAAACCAAAACATATTTGTTAAATAAATATGACAAAGATGCAGTCATAATTGATCTCTTTGTATTGTCATTCCTCTGAAAACAACAGGAACAAGGAAAAATGCACTGAGCATTTCTTTAGCATTAGCTGTTGCTAAAAAATAACTGTTACTGTTAATTATAAGCAATAGCTAATGCTAACACAACTTAAGGAAGACTTAACCTGTGTCACTCATCTCCAAACCCTCCTCTCACACCTTTACTGTTTTTAATCTCCCAAATTAACATGTGTTGGGTTCAAATGAACATGTGTTGGGTTCAAATGAACACAAATAGCGTGAGCTAATGTCGCGGTGTCCCCAAATTCCCTGTGTTTCGGCGGGGGGGTGTGGCCCTCTAAGACAGGTGACGTCGGGCTAATCATTGACGAGGAGCACCGGCACACCTGGGGAATGGCAGGGACCAATGAGGCGTCCTCGTGGCTAGTTTAAAAAGGCAGAAAAGAAGGAGAGAAGCAGGAAAGAGGAGGACACGATAGAGCAGACGGAGAGGGACCGCCGGACGAGGAGAGGGTGTACAGGATCGCGGAAGGAGAGATGGGCCCTGGCAGACGCCGGGCAGGGAAGAAGGAAGCCGGGAGGACCTCGACAGTGACCTGAGCCCAGGGGACCCAAGAGAAGGCGAGGTGTGGAGGGCTGAGGAAGAAGCCTGGACCTATTTTTGGTGATCAGAACGAACCAGCCCCGCGGGGCCCAGTGACACTAATTCCTCACGTTGTTTGTAAATGAGGTCAAATATGTGACAAACGAGTCAAGTTCCTAAATTACAATACAATAAAGAAGTTCACAGACAAATGTACAACTCATTACTAGACGTCCTCTCTTTCCTCTGAGTTTTTTTAATCCTGACATGAAAACTGTCCAGTCCTGGTTCAGTTCTGGATTGATTCTCTGATTATCACAGCAGTCGGGACAAGAGGAAAAAGGGCTGTAGGAGCTGTATTTTCTGATTGAAACAAACAATCCCTCTGCGTCCATAACATCAGTGAATCTTCGTTATTTTTTGTCAAGGCTCAACTTTTAGATTTTAGTCGTTTCTAACGCATTATCGGGCTACGCTAAACATGTTGAAATTTCCCGCTGCTCTGTCTGTAACCATAGTAACCTGAGGACCCGCGCGTGTAGACATAGCTGTCCTAGAAGTGCCGGTTCAAAAAAAGATTTTACTTGTAATTATGAATAATGCCTTGCGGTCCAGATCAAAGCCTCTCGGGGTCCGGATCCGGACCGTGGTCCGCCTATTAGTGACCTCTGCTCTAAAAGGACCAGGACAGAGACCAGTCCATTATCTGAAGCTACTAACAGATCATTGGTGACTAATGTTTTTTTTTCTGCTGTGGTTTGGTCTAAACCCTGACTGAAAATCTTCGGATAAATTATGATTCTGCGGATGAGTGCTACATCTCTCTCAAGGATTTCTGAAATACAAGGAAGATTGGAAATTGGTCTAATTTTCAAAAGTGCCTGAAGCGTTTGTTTGTTCTGAGGTTTTATCACTGCAGATTTAAAAAACTGTGGGACATAACCTGTTTCCAAAGAAGTGTTTATTAAATCCAAAATAGTTTAATTAAGTCCATCTTGTGAATGCTACAGCAATATTTATTATCAGTCTGATATGTGCTTTGCAAGCAGTGGTAGCAACTGCGGAAGTAGCCACCTTGCTGGTCGGGTCCTTAAGCACCATTGCTTTACTGTTTGCTAGATGTGCACATGCGGAGATGTTATATAGGTACAGCCAATGAGATTCCTGAGATTAATTTGCACAACCCCATTTTAAATGAGCATGTGATTAGCCAAGGCTTTCTGTCTTTGGAAAGAGGTTCTTATCTATTACATCAACATTTGTCTAGTCTATTTTAACACAAGTTTATTTTGTAAGTGCAACAACACCAAAACATTTACAAATTTCTGAACATTTTCCCAATATAAAATTATATAAAAGGTTTTGTTTTTTTACAGTGTACATATTGCCCTAAACCTTAAATCAATAATACTTGTTGGATGTTATACCTTATACTCCAATCAACCACAACAAAACACTCAGACATATTCTTAACTGAAGGGGTATGGAGACTAGCAACTGTTTAGACCAAAAGACAGAATTTATACAGGTTTGAAAAAGTCTAGTTTTTGCACTCAAATAACACCTGAAATTGTTACAATATTTTCTCTACTTTCCCATAAGCCTGAGTCAGGACCTACTTTGCTTAAGCTCCAGTCAGATCTCAACTTTTTCCAACATTCAGCCCTCAAGCCTTCAGTTGTGTTTGCTTTCTGTCTCTTCTACTGAGCCCCTCTAAGCGGTGCCCATCTCCCAAAAATGCTGTCATGGGGTGATAAAAATGCGGAGAAAAATAAGATTCAAGTGCTAGCTCTTGATCTACGTTCCTACTCTCACCTATGGTCATGAACTTTGGATAATTGACAGAAAAGAGGCCCCTGTGAAGACCTAGGACACACGTGAGGGATTATGTCTCTCGGCCCGCTAGTGAACGCCTTGGTATTTCCCCGGAAGAGCTGAAGGAAGTGTCTAGGGAGTGGGAAGTCTGTGCATCACATCTAATGATACTCCATAAAATATGTGCTGGGCACTTTAATTATTCAATCTGCCCCCTAAGTACTTCCCAGCCTGCTTACCTCAATATGCAGCATGGTCGCTTGTGGTGACAGAACGTGTGGCTGTGGAAGTTTGTTTCTGTGTAGGAATTTTCTTTTGTAAAAAAATAAAAATGATAATTATAAGTCTGCTTTATTGACAATTTTTTTCTGCATGTGCAAGACATACATACAGGAAATTGAAATTGCGTTACTCTCAGACCCACAGTGCATACAAATAACACTAACAGTAAAGCTTAAAAATCCAATTTGATACGGATCAAATATAGAATATAAAATATAAATTACAACTGTACAAAAAGGGCATGATAAAAGGAAATAAAAGGTGCCACAGTTTATTTAAAAAAATACAGATTTAAAACAAATTCAAAAGGCTTTGTTTTTAAAATAAGAAGAGATAGAGTCCTACTCTAAACAAGAAAAATGTCAGATATAACCCAAAGTATATTAGTTAAATATTCTTATGCATCAAATTTGCACACCATGGCGTTATATATTGGCAATTTTTGTTATTTACAGTACATATATACATTTTTTGTCTTTTTCTGAAAATAATAAATGATTTATAACAGTAACTTGTAAAGCAGCATTGTAAACTAAAGTATAACCACAACTTCTAATATACCATACCTAGAAAAATGTATTAAAATAAATATGAGAAATATATACCTGAACTGTAGGTGTTTTGTTGCAGTAGCTTTATCTGTTCTTATGCAACCAAATGGCATAGTTTGTGGGACCACTTGAGTGTGGGACAGCACACACCCATCACTTTCCTTACTATCCCTGCTTTTACTAGCGCTTCTGCAATGACTTTGTTTACGCCTGCCGCTCCCTCCTCTACTCGGTAAAGTGTCAGGATGAACAATATGTATATCTTCCACACGGCTGTTACTGGAAGATGCATTATTCCTGAGCTCCCTGTCACTCCCGCCCCAGCCTCTATCACCTCTGCTGGGTAAAGCAGCACTTCCCAACCTCCCTGTCAATTCCACGGCCAGAGCGACTAGTTTCTTCCCGTTTCTTTCACTGACAGCATTTGCTTTGTATCGAACAAGTCACACATGCAGTTTCACGTGGTCTTATTCTCGCTTTTTTTCGACTAAAAAGACTCTAAAGGCAGATGTTTTCCCACAAAATCAGAATCAGCCATTACTAAAGCCAAAGCGTAATCACAAGCCTATTTTTTATTTGCCATTTTTGTAATTTATTTTTTTTTGTCAGTTGGATAATTGTCTTTGCAGACTCTATTATCAGAAGCCCTATTTTCTTTTTCTAACCATAACCTTATCCAGGTTGGTTCCTTACTTTACTTAACAATAACACAGCATTTTACATTTGTCCTATTTTTCTAATCATTGCTACGGCACATGTGCTACGGCACATTTTACACTGGACTTGCACTCTTTTTATGCACATTTTACACTGGACTTGCACTCTTTTTATGCACTTTACTTTTCATATTTCATATTTTTATATATCTGCCTAATTGTTTTACTGCTGTATACTGGTTAACTGCACAATGCCAAATACATTTCCGGATACATTATTCTGTGTATGTATATATACATATATATTTATATTCATATATATTTCTAATAGTTATTATCTGTCTTTTTCTTATTTTCCTATTATATTTTTCTCTCTCCAATTTTTGTCATTATATTTATATTTTTATTCTCCTTTTTTTATCCTATTTTATTACCTCAGGCCGGACTGTCGTTAAAAGCATTTCACTGCACGTCGTACCTGTATGTATGTGTATGTGACAAATAAAATTTGATTTGATTTGATTTGATTTGATTTTTAAGCAAATCAATCAATCAAGCAAATCAATACATATTCACTAAAATGAACACAGACCAAAGCCAATGCCAGCACACACATTTCCACTAACATGCTGCCGAGTATTTTCAAAGCTGAACCTTTAACAGCAGTAAAACACTTCTTTCTGAAGAATATCAAAAAGCCCACCAGGAGTGAACTGTGTAACGATCATGCTAAACATCAAACTCCATCATCCAATTTAACTAGCTGTACTAATGCCAGTAAAGTTGTGATAATGTGTGTTACTGCTGAATAAAAAAGAGCTGTTGGCCATCATATGGTGGCAACCGATTTTAATTTCATTGAACTAAGCTGAAATACAAAGTGCAACCAATAATGTTTTACAGAATGACACATTGGTCGATTGGTCTGACTGAGATCTTGTATATACAAGAGAAAGTATGTGAACCTTAAGGAATTTCATGGTTCTCTGAATATTTTTTTGATTGAAATGTGATCTGATCTTCATCTAAGTCAAGGGTATTGACAACCACAATGTGTCTAGACGTAATTACACAAAAAATTATGATCTTTCATGTCTTTATTATAAACAACCAAAAAAACCTCATAGTGCTTGTGGAAAAAGTAAGTAAATGTTTGAGTTATTGACCTAAACAAAATCTAAAACAATAATATCTTTGAAGGTGAGGACTACAGGACTACAGGACTACAGCTACTTTGAATGATAAAACTCTTCAAAGCCCTGTAATAAAACCTGGTTCTCTTTAACCCACATTGATCAGACGCTGTTAATATTAAAAACAGGAAATTAACTTCTGTTATATGACTAAAATGCCAGAACAATATAAGGGGTCAAAGCTTGTTATTGAGGAGACATAGAGAGCACCAGAATATTAATCCAGCCATTATGTGGAAAAGTGCAAAGACCAGGTTCAGTTGAGTCTGAAATTGAAAAGCAGTGTTTACTAAAATCCCGATAGAATTTCATGCAACACTGATCTTCAGCCCTGGGTTTTATGTCCCATCTGCCACCCCAACCTACCTCATATTCAGAAAAAAACTCATTAAGTAAATATGACCAAACACAGATAGTTGCTTTTTGTGAGGCCCATGTGTGTGTCATGCATTCACTGTGTTCGAAAAATGTATTAATAAACTGTACTATTCTAGGGTTCACTAACATTATCCTCAAAACTGTGTGTGTGTGTGTGTGTGCATCTATTTTTATATCTATATATGCAGTATTTGTGCTGATTGGGGCCTATCTGTGTTTTTTTCTGTTTTAGTGGATGTTCTTTCTGTGCTGATGGTGTCTCCTGGTCCAACAACTTCCTCAAACAGGACAAACTTGTGAAAAGGATCCAGAGGAGTTACTATAAGAGTGAAAAAAGTCTGTAAAAAAGTGAAGACTATTAAATTCTGGTAAATTCAAATCATCTGAGGTTGACTAAAATAATGTACCCAAATGACGTAAATTAAAATAATTGCATATTCTCCCTGTGCTTGGGTGGGTTCTCCGGTTTCCCCCATTAACATCAAAAACATGCTAGTAGTCCCCAGCTGTGGCTGCCACCTAGGAATTTCCCCATGGGGATAATAAATATATATATATATATATATATATATATATATATATATATATATATATATATATATATATATATATATATATATATATATTTATTATGTTTATTGCAGGTTAGTGTAGGTTCCAGTCTCTTGTGCATCAAAGGGTTAACTTTGTCAGAGCCATAGATGGATATGAAAATAAGACATACCCAGAGGCCAGTAATTATTAAATTTGAGGACAGCTGTTATTTGTGGCACACCTGACACTACAAAATCACAGAGTGTTCTAGTTTATGAGTCCAGAGTGAGCAGAGGGGCACCTGTCAGCCTCATATTCCTGGAGGTGTCTGTATGTTTTTTGTGACGCCATGATGAAGGCTGGACTGTGGGCTTGTATTGATTTTATATCTGTGCTCTGACATGCAGACTGCAGCACTCACATGAAGAGCCAAAATCTAATAGATGTCTGACCGCCCTTATACTATAAGAAACTGGGGAAAGCAAGCAAATGAGACATGTGCGGAATAATCTATTTCAGTCAGATGCTGGCTCGACTGACTGTATTCAACATAAGATAAAACACATACAGATCCACATACAATATGTTATTGACATTCTTGCAATTCATTTCAACTCCACAATTTTGGACAATTTACTACTGAGACAACAGTAAAAAAGTGTATGAAGAGTTGTAAAATAGGAATTTTACAGCCCTTTGTTGCGGGATAAAACGATGCAACAGAGGTGGAGCAGGGAACTAAGATCTAACCTGATTTTGATGCCACATTTGAACAGAAATAAAGCTGACAACTTGTGAATGTTAACATCTTAATGCAAGGGTAGTTCAGAGTGGACTGTGACTGATACTGCTCCAGATAATTCTCCGGTGCACACTGTGGCTGAATGACTCTTGGCTCAGGTTTCCACAGGCAGCAGCCAGGTGTGAGCGAAGCTGGCAAGAGCTAAGGGTCTTGGCAAAAAGAATCCTCAATATGAGCATTAGAGCCTTTTTTCATTTTATAACAGACGCACACAACATCAGTCTGGACACCGGTCTGTGGTTGGCACCGAGACGCTCTCTGGCGATGTGCCTGAAAGAAAACTGAACAGCAATAACCTCTCCACGTCCAACATCTGTCAAACTCTCAAGCACAAACTGAGGCCTCAGACCAAAAGGAGAATTCAATCAAAGATCACACATCCTTTTTCAGAAAAAAGAACCCCAGACTACTTAGAAGCCTGAGCCCCTCGGAGATATCAAACAGTGTTACATGCACATTTGACAATGAGAATTGTAGATGGGTGAAGACATGAAGTGGGAGTCTTGCGGTTGGTCAGATCAGCCTCATTTACTCTTTGAAAACTAACTTCAAAACCCAAATTAATACAACCGCACAGCACATGTGCTTTGTCTTTTTCCCCTTTAACATTATCCTATACTGTATGTAGTAAAATATTACTAAAGGAGCCTGGTCAAACAAACATACATTACTGAAACCAAAACAAAAGTATCTACACACTTAAATTTAGAATTCATTTAAGACTCACAGTTGTATAATATTGTACAACTGTTCACATAAATTTACTCATGCACAGTTACAAACATATTGTTACTTAATTAACCCTAAAAGCCTAAAAATGTACTGGTGGTAGCTTTATACTTTATTATAATGATCCAAATCCTTCTACTCAAGAGAAACACAGAACTGGTTCCAAAGTAGACAGAACTACAAAGCAGTCTCAGATTACTCTTTTATTTTTATTTTTTTACTCATTTATTTGAAAAAGGACAGTATAGCTTTTAACCACATTTAATACAGAACATCATCACACTAACTTAAAGGTTAGTACATCAAATGAGTATTGTAAAAGTTATTAGTTACAGAAGCTCACATAAGGATTAATAAGAGCGCTTAACACACAGTAGAGCAGCAATTAATATTACAAAAGTGACATTTAAACAACAACTGGACATTGACAAGTAAAAAGCACAAAACAGAACAGGTAAAAGAAGCTGGTTATTATTTATGAATGCAGGATTTATTCTCTAGTAACCTTGATTTTACCATGTTTTTAAAGGATCTATGTGAATCAACATTTCATATATGACCTAGTATGGTGTTGCAAGTCGGGGCTGCTCGCACTGAGAAGGCTGACTGACCCAAAGCACTTTTTCTGTTTTGATTATAAGGCTGTTTGTGGAAACAGTTCTGGTGTGTCTGCTACTCAGAATGAAGAGTTGTAGAGTGTTTTCCCAATTAACAAGTTAGGTTTGTCTAGCATATTACAATAGTGATATCAAAAAGGTTTCATGTCATGACTTTTAAGGCCTGTTTGTAGAGTGACAGCTTTCATGTAGTTTTACAGCCCTGAGACCAGCTATTACAACAGTATTTAAGTGTGGCTTTATCATGTTGTTACTATTACTGTTTTTTTGTCGAGTCTTTGCATCAGTGTTGGAGCACTTCATTTTTATATGGTTAACTTATAATAATAATACATCAAATTTATATAACGCTTTTTAGGGGACGCAAAGACGATTTACATACATACAATACATACAACAGAACAACAATCAAAACAACATATTGCAAAGAAGATTATACATTTTCTTGAAAAGGTGAGTTTTTAACTTTTAAATGTTTCCATTGAGTCAGAGGTTCGGATTTGTGTAGGGAGTTCCAGAGGGTAGGGCAAAGGCACTGTCCCCCAAGGTACGGTGCTTGGATTTGGTGATAGGGGTGAGAAGATTTAAGTCAGAGGATCAGAGACGGCGGGAGGGGCAATGTCGCTGAAGGAGATCTGAGAGATATGGCTAAACAGCTGCACTGCTCCTAAACCACCTTGTGTAACACATCAGTGACAAGCTCCACAGTAAAACTCTAGTTACTTGTGTACTGTAGAGAAAAGAATATGACCATAACTCTACTAAATTAGTTTTGCATTAGGTTGAGACAACATAAATGTAACCTCACTGTATCATTTCAGCATCATTGTTTATTTCACTGTTAGTGTCATTCAGAAAACCTCCAAGAGGAAGTTTAGCACAATATAATCACAGACATGTAATCTATTAAAAAGTTTTCTTCTGAGGACTCCAGCTTAGGACAGTTTTAAGCTCCTCCATCCATCCATCCATCCATCCATCTTCTACCGCTTATCCGGGGCCGGGTCGCGGGGGCAGCAGACTAAGCAGAGAGGCCCAGACTTCCCTCTCCCCAGACACTTCCTCCTGCTCTTCCGGGGGGATACCGAGGCAATCCCAGGCCAGCTGAGAGACATAGTCCCTCCAGCGTGTCCTAGGTCTTCCCCGAGGTCTCCTCCCGGTGGGACATGCCCGGAACACCTCCCTAGGGAGGCGTCCAGGAGGCATCCGAAACAGATGCCCGAGCCACCTCAGATGGCTCCTCTCAATGTGAAGGAGCAGCGTCTCTACTTTGAGCTCCTTCCGAGTGACCGAGCTCCTCACCCTATCTCTAAGGGAGCGCCCCGCCACTCTGCGGAGAAAGCTCATTTCGGCCGCCTGTATCCGGGATCTTGTTCTTTCGGTCATGACCCAAACTTCATGACCATAGGTGAGAGTAGGAATGTTGATCGACTGGTAAATCGAGAGCTTTGCCTTACAGCTCAGCTCCTTCTTCACCACAACAGACCGGTACATCAACCGCATTACTGCAGAAGCTGCACCGATCCGTCTGTCAATCTCACGCTCCTTCCTTCCCTCACTCGTGAACAAGACCCCTAGATACTTAAACTCCTCCACTTGAGGCAGGAGCTCTCCACCAACCTGAAGGGGGCAAGCCACCCTTTTCCAACTGAGAACCATGGTCTCAGACTTGGAGGTGCTGATCCTCATACCAGCCGCTTCACACTCGGCTGCAAACCGCCCCAGTGAACATTGAAGGTCCTGGCTTGATGGAGCCAAAAGGACAACATCATCTGCAAAAAGCAGAGACGAAATCTTGTGGTCCCCAAACCAGACTCCCTCCGGCCCCTGGCTGCGCCTAGAAATCCTGTCCATAAAGATAATGAACAGGACCGGTGACAAAGGGCAGCCCTGCCGGCGTCCAACATGCACCGGGAACAGGTCTGACTTACTGCCCGGCAATGCGAACCAAGCTCCTGCTCAGGTCGTACAGGGACTGGATAGCCCTTAGCAAAGGCCCCCATACTCCCAGAGCACCCCCCACAGGGCACCACGAGGGACACAGTCGAATGCCTTCTCCAGATCCACAAAGCACATGTGGACTGGTTGGGCAAACTCCCATAAACCCTCCAGCACCCTGTAGAGGGAATAGAGCTGGTCCTGTGTTCCACAACCGGGACGAAAACCGCATTGTTCCTCCTGGATCTGAGGTTCGCCTATCGGCCGCATTCTCCTCTCCAGTACCCTGGCATAGACTTTCCCGGGGAGGCTGAGGAGTGTGATCCCTCTGTAGTTGGAACACACCCTCCGGTCCCCCTTCTTAAAAAGAGGGACCACCACCCCGGTCTGCCAGTCCAGAGGTACTGTCCCCAAACGCCACGCGATGTTGAAGAGGCGTGTCAGCTAAGGCAGCCCCACAACATCCAGAGACTTGAGGTACTGAGGGCGTATCTCATCCACCCCCGGTGCCTTGCCACCAAGGAGCTTCCCAACTACCTCAGTGACTTCAGCCTGAGTGACGTCCACCTCTGAGCCCTCGGCCTCTGCTTCCTCAGTGGAAGACATGTCGGTGGGGTTGAGGAGATCCACGAAGTATTCCTTCTACCGTCCAACAATATCCCCAGTTGAGGTCAGCAGATCCCCACCTCCACTGTAAACAGTGTTGGCAGGGCACTGCTTCCCCCTCCTGAGGCTTCGGACGGTTTGCCAGAATTTCTTCGAGGCCGACCGATAGTCTTTTTTCATGGCCTCACCGAACTCCTCCCAGACCCGAGTTTTTGCCTCCACAACCACCTGGGCCGCAGCCCGCTTGGCCTGCCGGTACCCATCAGCTGCCTCAGGAGTCCCATAAGCCAACCAGGCTCAATAGGTCTCTTTCTTCAGCTTGACGGCATCCCTTACTTCCGGTGTCCACCACTGGGTTTGGGGATTGCCGACCACGACAGGCACCGGATACTTTGCGTCCACAGCTTTGAGTGGCTGTGTCAACAATGGAGGTGGAGAACATGGTCCACTCGGACTCAATGAAACAACTAGAAAGTCGATCATCGACCTCCGGCCTAGGGTGTCCTGGTGCCACGTGCACTGGTGGACACCCTTATGCTTGAATATGGTGTTCGTTATGGACAAACTGTTGCTAGCACAGAAGTCCAATAACAGAACACCACTCGGGTTCAGATCAGGGGGGGCCGTTCCTCCCAATCTCGTCCCTCCAGGTGTCACTGTCGCTACCCACGTGAGCGTTGAAGTCCCCCAGTAGAACGACGGAGTCCCCGGTAGGAGCACTTTCCAGCTCCCTTCCCAGAGACTCCAAGAAGGCCGGGTACTCTGCACTGCCATTTGGCCCGTAAACACAAACAACAGTGAGAGAACTATCCCCGACCCGAAGGCACAGGGAAGCAACATTTTTTTCGTTCACTGGGGTGAACTCCAACACATGGCGACTGAGGGGCCTATGAGCAAGCCCACACCAACCCGCCACCTCTCACCGCAGGAAACTCCAGAGCAGTGGAAAGTCCAGCTTCTCTCAAAGAGTTGGGTTCAAGTGCACAATTAAGCGTGGAGATGAGTAGTATGACTATTTCTAGTTGGTATCTCTCAACCTCCCACACAAGCTCAGGCTGCTTTCCCGCTAGTGAGGAGACTTTCCATGTCCATAGCGCCAGATTCTGTGTCCGAGGATTAGGTCGCCAAGGCCCCCGCCTTTGACTGCCATCCAATTCACATTGTACCGGCCCCTTACGCTTCCACTTTCAGGTGGTGGGTCCACGGGAGGTTGGCCCAAAGTCGCTCCTTTGGGCTGAGCCCGGCCCAGCCACCAGGCGCTCGGATATGAGCCCCAACCCCCAGCCTGGCTCAAGGTTGGGGCCCCGGTTGTGCCATATTGGGCAACGTAACAATCCTTGATTTTTTAATTTCCATAAAGGGTTCTGAAGATGTTTGCTTTGGGAGACCCTACCAGGGGCATATAGCCCCCAAAAACATAGCTCCTAGGATCACTCGGGCACTTAAACCCCTCCACCACTATAAGGTGGCAGTTCAAGGAGGAAACGTCTGTATGCTTCTCCCCATAATAGTGTTTTGTCCCAGGCCTGAGCTCCAGAACTTTCATGTCTGGCCCCTTAAGGGGGACAGATTAAGGCATCTTGGGTTTTCTGCTGGTGTAGTGGAAACTATTCTATGTGCTAAGGCTCCTTCAACTTAGGGCTTGCTAAAATGTGTGTCATTTTTTCAACCAAAACATTTATTGCATTCAAGTAAAAAAAGTGCTAAAAGTTGGAAAAAATTCAACATGTGCTATGTGCTCCTTTTTTCTGTAACAATATTGTTGCGTCGTCACTCTCACCGTTGGATAGCATGTTTCTTCACAAGCTAGTCCTAGGTTGGCCAAACTTTCAAACAAAAATACAAAAATTTATAAATTAAAAAAATAATAAATATAATTTTCTTTATTTTATAACTGTTAAATATAAATTTGTTTCACTTTCTTTTAGATGGTGAATTAAGACCTGATTAATTATTTTCTGTTCAATAATTAGTTTTTATTAACTTTAGCTGAGACCTAAAACCACTTTAGATCAAATCCAATAATTAACACTGGTCTCACATATTTCCCTAAAACAGAAGAACTTTATCAAAACAACTCCAAAAAGAACTTGACCACAGAACAGTTTTAAATTAGCCTTGGCTCCAGAGAAAACGCCTGCGCTTCTGGATCCTGTTTAAGTATGGCTTCTCTTTTGACCTTTAGAGTTTTATCTGGCAAAGCGGAGTGACACGGCCGATTGTGTTCACCGACAATGTTTTCTGGAAGTATTCCTGAGCCCATGTTGTGATGTCCATTACAGTAGCATTCCTGTAAGTGATAGGGTGTCGTCTAAGGGCCCAAAGATCACGGGCATCCAGTATGGTTTTCCGGTCTTGACCCTTACCCACAGAGTCTCTGAATCTTTGGATGATATTATGCACTGTAGATGATGATGACTTCAAACTTTGCAATTTTTCTGAGCTGTCGATGAACAGCATTCTTACATAAGTGTCTTTCTGTTCGAGGTAAGTATAAGCTAGGTGGAGATTGGTGGATATTGCATTGTCCGTGGAACAGTTTGGACGACTTCCAACCTGGAATGGGTCAAGGCTGTTTGGGAGACTGGAGTTAAAATTATGCATGATTAACCTTTCAAAGTACTTCAACGTGATTAGTTCACTCCAGATTTACCCTGTCACCTTCATCAGTCACACCTGACACGCATTCTCTCATCAGTCTGCTCACTACTTGTCTCTGCCAGATTGTTCTACTAACTCTATGAGTGAACAGCCAGCTCTGCTTGTTTCTGTTCCTGCTAACCTCGTTACCTACCTCGCTACCTGTTTCTGCTACCAGCTTTTGTCCAGCCTGTTTATCGGGCCCGCTTCCTCTAGTGGACTCTAGCCAGATCTCCAGCTTGGTACCTCCCTATGCTCCAGCTCCAGCTCCAGCTCTGGCTCTGGCTCCGGCTTCAGTGTCAGATCCAGCTCCGGTCCTGCGCTCAAGCTCCAGACCTACGCTCCAGCTCTACGCTCTCCTTGCTGTCTGCTATTCTACTAGTATTCAATAAAGTTTGTTCTGAACCCTCTCTGTATTGAGCGTTTGAGTCCTGTGCTACACAGCACATGATTGGGGTCCATACTTCTTTGGTACTGGAATTATGGAGGTGGATTTGAGACATGTGGGGACGATTGCCTGACTCATCAAAATGTTGTACTTCTATTAGTACTTCTGTCATCTGTGCAGCACAGTCTCTCAGTATAAGTCCAGTTATACGGTCAGTTCCCGCAACCTTTTTATTTGATTTATCTTACGTAGGTTCTTCAATACATTGGCTGGAGAGAAACAGAGTACCTGGTCGTTTGGAGATGTGTGTCATTTCTGTGCAGGAGTGTTGTTCTGTGTCTTATCGTGATTAGAAGTGGTTCAGAGAGATCTGATAAGGATTAGACATTGTAACTGGCCTGTGCTGGAGGCTTGTAGTCAGTGATGGTTGGAATGGTTTGCCACAGGGTCCGAGTGTCTTTACTGTCACTAAAGCATATTGATGTTTAGCCATTAGACAGATTGGCTCTTGCAGTTTTAAGAGCTGCCTTATCTCTTGATATGAATTCCTCATCTCAGAGTTTAAGAAGCCTGCGAACCTCTGTTGTTATCCATGGCTTCTGGTTGGCACGTGTGGTAATGGCCTTGATGACTGTCAAATCATCAATGCACTTTTTGATGTAAGCAGTCACTGTTTCAGTGTATTCTTGCAAGTCCGTGTAGTTGTTGTAGGTGGCTGCCTCTTTAAACGTGGTCCAGTATGTATCCTGGAAGCAGTCCTTTTGAACAACTGGAGTCAGTGCCTTTTAGGTTTCTGACTCTTAAGATGGTTTTCCTGACAGCTTTTACTTAGGGATCTGCATGCTCTGGTGGTCTCACCATCCTGCCTGGATTTTTACCCTCAGTTGGTGAAAGTTATTTTGCATCTCCACCATAATTATCTGCAAGTTTCAGAGCAGAAGGAACTTAACTTTCTGCCCGAGTTTCAGATAAATGTCCACTGCACTGGCCAGTAGCATAAGTCGGAGCAGCTGTTCATCAGTTGTGGGGGCTGCAAACCGGAAGTGTCGCATTGGGTGAGGGATGCTATTACCCTGGCCTATGAAACGTGTAGGCAGCCTCTGCCACTACATATAAGGACCCTTTCAACCAGAGGGGTTGCATCCTCAACGGTTGTAGCAAGGGGGGTCCCTTTGCAGCAAGTCTGTGATGCTGGTCCTCTCTGTGCACTTTTCTTAAACTCTATAGTTTGTCCATTCGACTCCGGTCTCACATGTCCTGAGAGCTCTCTGATGCTTAGTGCACACTAAACAACCCTCATGTGGTTCAGACGCTTTCAGTGGCGTTGGTATTCTCATTCCCCATAGCGATTTGGTATCATGCATTCTACGTCACATGTATTTATAACACCCAGGTGCGGGTGATCAAGCTACATCACCAACAGAGGTTATATAGGCTATCTTTGGCATCTTTTATATATTTATAAATATATTGTAAAAATAATTAAAATGTATATAGCTGGAAAAAGTCACAACAAGGACAACAACAAAAGTTTCAATAGTTTAACAGATCTATACACTGCAGGGGTGTGCTGGTTGTTGAGAGATTTAAGGTAGAACCTTCTACAAAAGTCCATTTACTTTTGACATTGCAGTGGAACATCAACAACTTTATGAAGGTAGAATAAGAAAAGAGATAATCTCTGGCCAGTCCCAGCAAGCATAGATCATTGCATTGGCCTTGTATCTGACTCAATCACACGTCTATTGATCGACTGCAAAAATATGACTGTTACCAGAATTGAGACACCAGAGAGGAGTGGTGGGAGAGTTTTGTGCTGGGAAGTTCTCAAACATGTCATAGCTCTGTCCCAGGAGACCGTTTGATGCAATGGCTATCAAATACTAATTTTCATAAATAAGTCCAACCCTTTAAGCCCGAGAGCCCCCATGTTTGGGGGACTATAGGGATTAGAAATGCTCTCAGAAAATGATGACCATAAAATAAACCATAAAAATGTTTTTCAAACAGAGAACAAACAGAAAGCAAACAATAACAAGTGGTACCCAAATATGCAAATTCTGCCCTATTCTTTATAATGGAGACTCCGCAAGACCATTTTATAAAAGAAAAAAAAAATCTTAATAGTTTTGGTTTGTTTAACATTAGAACAAATTTATTAAGTGCAGGTAATGTTGACATGTGTGGCTGTAATTTAAACAAGTGCCCCCTTCATTTTGACTCCAGAATTATTGAAATACACCTTGTAGTTGCAGAGATATAGTCAATTTACTGTGGACATGTCCTTTTCGAGCAGACACACCAAAAAACAGGCTCGGGCTCAAACACCCACAGAGTCTCTTTCTTTTAACTAGTCCATCCTCCGGTCCCTTCTCTCAGTCCTAGTCTTTATCCATCATCATAATCCATTTTGGGTAATGCAGGAGACACAGAAGGTCATTTTTTTGTCAGCAAAAGACTCCTTTTGTAGTCTCTGCCTCTATCTTTGCCGATCACTAAAATCTAAGATAATCCTCCAACAAGTCTAATAAATTCCTCACAAACATATTGGTTTTTTTTTGTAAATGGGAACTATAGTTTTGAAAAATAGATTTGTGTTTCACTTGAATTACAATTTAGATTAATTCAACAAGTAAATTCCTCAAAGCACACAATAAAACAAGATCTTCAGATATTTTCACACAAGAATCACACAAGCACCATTTTCTCCATTTCTGGTTTATCTTCTTGTCCCACAGTAATTAATTTACAAAACCGCTCTAAGCAGGCAATTAAACACATCCTCACTTAACCTTGCTTTCAAAAGCAGTGGATTATACACACACAGTGAGAAAGACTTTCCTTCGTGCTCCTGCTGTTCATTATGCTAATGAGATTCCCCCTTTAATGGCTGGATTTGCCACTGTTTAATATTCACACAGAGAGAAGAGGAAAAGAAATGTTTGTTTTGGTGATTCATGCTTCATCAACAAATGTCTTCCAATAAATAATTTGTCTGAGGAACGACAGGAGCACCGTGAAATTACAGCGCTGCACCTTGATTATTGAAAATAGAGGGCATCTGTTTAGCCCCAGAAACAAATGTGGGATTATTTTCTCTTCTCTTTCAGTGGGCTGTGAAGTGCAGTCCCAGTGGCCCTGATGTAATTACACATGGTGGGGGCTGTAGAGGTGAAAGGTGGGGCAAAGAAAAAAGACACAAGAATAGACTTTGAATAATAGGGGGGTTTTAAATCTATAACAAATTTTACAAGTAGTACCTGTGCATATTGATGGGATTCACACATTTACTGACTAACATAAGTAAAAGCAGTACCAGAGGGAAGCACTATTTTTTTATTTTTTTTTTTCTAAAACCTGACATTGAAAGATAACCTACTCCACCTTAGCCCGTGGGAAACATCAGGTACAAGGAACAGATGGCACAGCTGATTTTCAAATGTGGAGGTAAACAGTGCCAAAAAAGAAAAAAGCATGAGTGTAAAACATACAACCCTGATTGTTCAACAAGTCCAACAAGGTACAATCTATATTTTAATAAAAGTCCGACTCATTACACCACAACATTTACAGGAACTCCACTTACTGCAGTGTGGTCTTCTGTTTCCCTGGAAGATGACAAAAGAAGAGCAAACTGCAAATGATGTGCTGCTAAAATGTCATGATGTTCCTGCACTGGCTCTTTCATGACACCATTGTATGAGAAATACACATTGATGAGCTCTCACTCCCATTATACAACAAAAAGGGCTACACCTATGTACCATGCACACATTGCCGTAAATGTACTTGCTCATTTATGATCATTTGTCCACAATAGAAAATTAACGCATTTAATTTGTAATTGTTTTTTGGGTTATTGTCCTGACAAGTAGTTAGCTCAATAATCTTACAGCTATCTGTTTTGTCTGCTGTTCTATTTATTGATGCTATGGTAAATTATATTGAATGGAATGCCATGAACCTTGTCTCAAGGGAAAGCGTTGTAATGGACTGGAATTCAGCATTAACCTAGTAGACACACACACACACAAACAAAGAGTGCATTCTATTATTTTACAGTGTATTTTAGTTACTTGACATGTCAAAACCTCAAGACATTAAACAACAACATAACGCTTTACTCCAGCCTATTTAGGTTTCTTCACATTCTTAGCCTGGAGGCAGTCTTGACAGGATTTATTTTTTAATGCACAATTCACAATTCTCTTTAGTGACTTTAAACAGCCATTGTTTTTCAGTTTTGTCCTATAATTTACCATTTTGTTCTTTAGGCCAGTGGTTCCCAAACTTTTTTGTCTTGTGGACCCCCTGCTTCATCCTAGAAGATTGGTTTCCCGCTCTCCCCAGTTCATACTGTGGTTGTGTCCTTGGGCAAGACACTTAAGCCACCTTCCCTCCAGTGCCACAGCACTGGTGTATGAATGTGTGTGAGTGTAGAGGTGAGTTTGGTGGTGGTTGTAAAAGGCTGTGAGCGTATTGCGTATGGCAGCCCCCTCTTTGTGTAAATATGTGTTAATGAGGTGAATGGAAACATGATGTAAAGCGCTTTGGGCACCAGAGACAGGCACAAAGAAACGCTATGTAAATGCACACAATTTACCATTTACTTTATTACTAGTCATTTCCTTCAGAAATGTCTACAATTTATATGAATAATTTAGCTCACGCCTATCCAACAGTGTTTATTTTTTTGTTTGTGTTTAAAATACTTTCAGACACATTACTGATAATAAAATCTAACATGTCAATAAAGGCATCTCAAAACTATTTAACACAAAATGTAAAGAGATAACTATTATAGAGCAAATTATGTCACTGTAGCTAAAGTCTAATTTTCTTATAGTAATTACAGATTAAACAAAAAAATATATTTTAACAGGGCACACATGATAACTTAATATTACAGCTTTTAATTAGAATCTGAGTAACGAGCATTGAATGTGTGCTTGTGCAGAGACAGACTGAGACTGAACGCTTGCTCTGGGACCTCCTTCAGAGGCAGACAACAGACGTCTAACAAAACTCTCAATTTCAGCTTTGAACTACATAAGTGTCTCATACAAGTGAGTGTCCTACTCACATTTCAAATTTTTAGAGCAGTAAGGTACAGTTTCCCACGGCACAACACAAGAGCTAGAAATTAAAGCTGTTTTTGTCACAGATTTTGATAAAAGATCCTTTGTATGAAACTTAACTTTTACATAAATGGCTACAACGCCCCCTCTTTTTAGTCGGTCAGTCCTGTAAAAATTATATCCATTTATATTTATGTCATTGTCTGATACAGATTTTTTTAACCAAGTCTTATACAAGACAATGATGTGAGCATCTTAAAGTTGCCCAAATCCTTATCATATCTATTTTGATCAACTGAATCTTTTCATTTAATGGATAAAACCAAGACCAGATCTAGATTTAAAGTTACCAGGAGTGCTAAAGCTTGGGCTGTCTGGGTGGGACATTTCCAGAAATTATCAACCAAAGAAAGATTAAACATTTGGGCTTTTGTTGATGGGATAGGTTTATAGGGAACTTTTTGTCCGTTCACCAAAAAATTTAGAAGAGCCATCACAAAAGTCTGTAGATTTGAGATACAGAGGCATAAGCAGTGGATTAAGACAGGTCTGATGGCCTCATTTCAAGTCTACCCCGGGACTTTCTATCACTTTCCCACTATCGCCGGTGGCCCCAGAGATTGGATCCACAGGATGATCAGCCAGGTATCAAGGCTAGGGGCAATTGAAGTAAAATCTCTCCAGTCCATGATCAAATGGAGACAACATAATTGCAAGAAACATCCAGGGGTTTATGCGTCGAGACGGCTATCTCTAGGGAAGGAGGCTGACGAGGAAACTGCTTATTTAACAAGAAATCAGGCCCAGCAAATAGAAGCGCCACAGCATGGCTCCAGCGAAGACAACAGGCAAATGCACTCACAGATTAGAAGCCGCTCCAACAACAATGACAAAATTAAGCTTTACAGTCCAGACAACCTCCTAGTTGGAAAAGTGTCTCTGTATATTGTACCGAAGAGAGAAACTGTCAGCTACATGCAGGTCTCAGCTCATCCTCTCACTATTTGTTTTAAGTAATCAAGGAGAATAGCACAGAAAATTAGTTGAATGAGTTTTTTCAGAAATACACTTGTCACAAGTTTTTCTTACTTTGTTGAGTAGGCTATACTCTGTATATTTACTTTTATTTTTTCAATCACTCTGGGACTCAAACAAACAGGGTGACATGATGCCATCTTGGTGCATGCATGCCATCCTAAAAGCAAACAGTTGTGTTGTTCCTTAAGCTTGTTAGTAAATGGTGACTTTCTTATTGGCCCGATGACAGAATGAAACCACGAAAGCTTGAGAAGGGATGCTTAGCAACACTTAAGCACGTTAATGTTCCAGTCGATAATTACAGTGGAACACTGCTGAGCTTTTCTGATTTGTCAATATTGGTGTAACCATGGCAACTCTATGATTGATACACAGACAGTCTTCTGCCAAATAAGTTACAAGCAAAGTGTGCTCCTTTGGCTTTATGATTAGCACTGACAGTAAAAAAATAAATAAACTGGACTACCAGGACAAGAAGAAGAGAAAACTGGGACATTTTAGTGTTTAAGCAGATATCCCCACAGGAGGCTTAAAAACAGGACTATACATGCAAATACTTGACCTATGGTCACCTTACCGACCTATGGTCACCTTATCTACAGAGTCATATTTTTACAAAAAACACTAAAATGAGCTACTGTTTCAGAAGCCCTCTGCTGGCTAAAAGTTATGGAGGGTTTTTTTTTAATTTGCCTCAAACTTAGCTTTGACAATAATGTGCTCATTAACCAATGTTTGTTTTTAGAGATGATGACATAGATTGACCATCACACTTACAGCAGACCAGACTGACTTGTCTACAGTTCCAGTTTCTAGAGTGTACGGCTGACCACTAAATGTTTAACTCACTCACATCCACGCACACACCATCTTCACACAAACACAATCTTAAGTGTCCCAGCTGCTAAATACTTTACCCACCTGGCAACCCAGGGCTCTGCTAGTTAAAAGCTTTCCGATTGGATGTACACGGATCCTATTTCACTTTAAAGAGCCTGCGGGAAGTGGATCCGTTCGCCATCGGCGGGAAAACATCACGCTTTTATTCCGGGAACGCCGGAGAGAATGAGCTGATGACCGGCAGCAAAGATGGATGGATATAGACAGGAGTGAGTGCAGGAAAAAGACTCTAATGACTTTATCTAACAGCAGTCGTCTTCTTTTCTTGTGCCCCCCATGAGTTGTCTCCTTTTCAAATTTGTTTGGTTCTTTTTTAAACTTTCTGAGTATTTTCTAAACTTGGTTTAAACAGGTCAAAGGGCAGGCATGGATAATTTCCATAATTTCCATTTCGAAGAGGAATCTGAGCAGTGGTGTTAGTTACAATACAAGAACAAGGTTAGAACCGAATAAATGTTTCAAAGACATTTTACTATAACATTGTTCACAAACACGGTTCAAAAAAATTGGGACACTACAAATTGTGAATAAAAACAGAATGCAATGATGTGTAAGTTTCAAATTTCAACATTTTATTCAGAATACAAAATAGATAACATATCAAATAATTAAACTGAGAAAATATATAATTTTAAGGGAAAAAAGTTGATTTTAAATTTCATGGCATCAACACATCTCAAAAAAAGTTGGAACAAGGCCATGTTTACCACTGTCTGGCATCCCCTTGTCTTTTTATAACAGTCTGCAAACGTCTGGGACTGAGGAGACATGTTGCTCAAGTTTAACAACTTGGGTTGTCCTTGTCCTCTTTAGTCCGGATGACATGGCGTCTCAGTTTTCCAAAAAAACTTCAAATTTTGATTCGTCTGACCAAATTCGTTTTCCACTTTGCCACAGTCCATTTTAAATGAGCATTGGCTCCTGAGAAAACAACTGCACTTCTGGATCATGTTTAGATATGGTTCTTTTTTGACCTGTAGAGTTTTAGTTGCAACAGTGAATGAAACAGTGGATTGTGTTTTACCGACAATGTTTTCTGGAAGTATTCCTGAGCCCATGTTGTGATTTCCATTACAGTAGCATTCTTATTTGTGATGCAGTGCCTTACGCTCAGAGATTGTTCTAGATTCTCTGAATCTTTGGATGTTTTTTATCCACTGAAGAAGATGATGATAAATTCAAACTCTTCTTTATAAACTTTATATAATTTATTGACATTTATGACAACACGTATACTTAAATGTTACAAATTCAAATATTTAAGCCTCAGATGTGGTTTGGTTGTCAGTGAAAAACATTTGTCACGTTTCATACAAAAAAACATATAGTCTTTCATCTTTGAGTATTTGTTTGTCTTTTCCAGCTCAATGAAGGGTTTCTTTTTGCCGTGACGCTGTAAAATCCGTGATTGAATCCAGCTGAACAGTCAATGTTTAGGGTTGTTTCATTCAAAACATGCCAGTGTCAGTCCTCCGGATTTATCAAAAGTCTGTTGTGCATACAGCAGGATTTTCTGAGAAGGCCCAGTTTCTTAATGACTGCTTTTACGTACAGAGCTGCACCTGTTTTTATGCAACTTTGATAAATAAGGGCCACTGAGAGTAAAGAGCAAGAGACTGTCCAACTAAAAGTCGTGTACAGGTTCATGTAGAATTGGATTTTATTTAAGTTTTCAGTAAAAAAGAAAAACAAGAAAAGATATTTAACAATAAAGAAATCTAATAAAATAAAAAAGCAAAGGTACTGTAAATAACAACCGGAATGGTCTCAGACTTGGAGGTGCTGATTGTCATCCCAGCTGCTTCACACTCGGCTGCAAACTGTTCCATACACACTGAAGGTACTGGTCTGATGGAGCCAACAGAACAACATCATCTGCAAAAAGTTGAGACAAGAACTTGTGGTCCCCAAACCAGAACACCCTCCAGCCCCTGACTGCACCTAGAAATTGTGTCCATAAGTCCACAAGTACACGAACCGAACAGCCCTTAGCAGAGGGCCCCAGGCCCATACTCCAATAGCACCCCCACAGGTTGTCGCAAGGGACACGGTTGAATGCCTTCAGAATCACAAAGTTAGAGCTGGTCCATTATTCTTCCTGGATCCAAGGTTTGACTATTGGCTTAATCCTCCTCTCCAGTACACTGGCATAGACTCTCACCTATGGTTATGAGCTTTGAGTCCGTAAGGACAAGATCCCGGATACAGGCGGCCAAAGGGAGTTTCCTCCGGAGGGTGGCTTGGCGCTCCCTTACAGATAGGGTGAGGAGCTCAGTCACTCAGGAGGAGCTCAGAGTAGAACCACTGCTCCTCCACATTGTGAGGAACCAGCTGAGGTGGCTTGGGCATCTGTTCCAAATGACTCCCTCCCTGATGCCTCCCTGGCAAGGTGGTCTGGGCATATCCCACTGGGAGGAAGCCACCGGGAAGACCTAAGACACGCTGGAGGGACTATGTTTTTCGGCTGGCCTGGGAACACCTCGGTATTGTTCTGGAAGAGCTGGAGCAAGTGTCTAGGGACAGGAAAAGGTTAAAGTAAAGGCATCTGAACTTGGTTTGCCTTGAAAATTCACTTATTTTGAAATTAATTTCAAATCACCAAAACTGGCATTTAAGGGGTTACATTTTAGAAACACAGTAACAATTTGCTATGTATGGTGAGGACTAAAGCTAAAATTAGTATCCATAAAAATAAAAAAAGGAATTATGTATTATTATTAAATAATATTTCTATGGCAGTCTTTATTGGAGCATTTTGTATGCTAGGGTGACAGGTGTAACAATTATTAAGTAAACTGCCACTACACAAAAAATAAAATTTGAACAAAATTAAATGATACATTTGACATCTGATTGTCCTCCACAAAAACGATTTTCGCCAGGGTGAAAGGTGTAACAAAAATATAAGGGGTGTAGGAGGGTTACTGTAACCGAGGTTCTTTGTTTTAGGGGATTAATTGTAAAGCAACTTTGTTTTAGAATGAACTGCGTCTGTATGGAGAAAGCTTCTCTTTCCTCTTCTCTATGCACATTTTTTTTTTTTTTACACTGCCTTGTGAATCTATTCAGCACGCTCCGATCCTGACCAGTGTAATGTGCAGTAAGTGAGTTACCTGCGGAAACAAGTGGCTCACATGTCTGTAGTGATTACATCACATTGTGATATTATTCTGTTCTGCTCCAGAGACATCAGAGCAGTGTGAGAGTCAACTGTTGTGTGTTGGAATATTATTACCATACTAGCACTGATGATACAGCTTTTTTATACTTCAACATGCTTGTATAAATACATATCCTACATTACAACAACAAAATCTATAAAAGAATGGAAAAATAATTAACTATAATATACTACTCAGAGATCTCTCTCTTTGCAGTGAACCCAGGGCCCTGTACTATGAAGCTCAGGAGGTTAACCAACTTCCCTTGTTAACCCTGGGTTTTCAGTATCACGAAGCTGGTTCAACTTTTATCAAGGTATCTCTCTTTGGAAACTTAGGCTGAACGGCAAACAGGCTCTAGCCTGGGTAATAGACTATTTCTTTGTCTATTCTATACAGAGAATAGTCTGTTAATGCAACAGCAGCAGCCTCCTTCACAGGGGCGGGATCATGGTGTGGCAAACGGGTGCCAAATAAACCAATCATACAAAGAGAATGTGATGACAGCAAGATGATATATTCAACTTTTTCCGAAGTTTCCATTTAAGAGTACAGAAAAAAATATCCTTTTTCCGAAGAAAAGTTTTATCTTAAATTCACATTTATTCATTTATCTGACGCTTTTATCCAAAGCGACTTATATTGTTCTACAGTAAATACCAGTGTTACAGCCACTGGAGGCAAGGTGGGTTAAGTGTCTTGCCCAAGGACACAACGACAGTATGAACTGTGGGGAGAGCGGGAATCGAACCAACTACCTTCGGGTTGAAAGACGACTTCTCAACCCAGTAGCTCCAGTTGTTGCAGTGTTAAAGACATGTCAAGGTCACATAAAACAGAGGAGACTGACACAGCAAACTTTTCCTCTGTTGCGGGCGCAATTTTCTTTGGTTTGGTTTAGTTTCTTTTGGAATAGCTCTGCAGTGCAGAGAGTGTGACGTTGCCCACCCCACGGCTGTGATTGGTCAGCCAAGAGAAGAGGTGGGCTTACAGAGAATGCCCATATTCACTCTCTTTTTCAGAAATGAAGTGGGTATGGCTACACCAGGCTAAATCTGCTCTGGAGCAGATGACAAAGAGAAGGGTAAAGACACTGAGAGAGAAAAAATGAGAAATGTCTGCACAAGTGGCAGCTGAATTGGGCAGAAATGTACAGTGAACTAAAGTGATGTCATATTGTAACTGAGAGGTTTTAACAGTTGAACCAGGTCTCCCATGTTCTGGCGTATTTGCAAGTGCTCTACCAACCCGAGGTAGGTCCCTTCGATATTGATTTTAATGCAGCATTTAAAACGTACACACTTTTCTGTTGGATATCTTTAGCTTTTTGTGCATATGTGCCATTCATTCATTCTCTAGTCCTGTTATGCACAAGATTAGTGTACTTTAGTGTTATTCTGTCATGTTGGTAACAGGCATTGTTCTACAACACAGTGTTGTAGACGAGTCACCAGTTTTCAAGTCCATGTCACTTTCAAGTCCTCAGTGTTTAAGTCACCAAATCCCAGTGCAATCATGTCAGCATCACTTAAAGTAGCTACATGTCCCAGGGGTTTGAGTCATCCAAATAAATTTTGAGTTGAGTCCAAGTTGAGTCATGGGGTTTTAATTATGTCATATTAATTAAGGCAATAGCCTATATAAGCTTTTTATTTATTTTTATTTATTTACTCAAACAAAATAGTGTAAAGTGAGGAGCTGTTTATTGTTTGTTGGGGTATTTATGCAGAGTGCTTACTGTATGCTTTACTTCTTGTGTATTGTTGCTGTGTATTTTCAAAGTTCAAAGTTCAAACGTTCAAAGTTTCTTTATTGTCCCTCTTGGGAAAATTAACCTTGCAGCATTCATGCTCCTTAGAACAAACAACATAGAAGGACACATCAACAGCAACCTAAGTGCAGGATCAACAATGAAAATGACTAAAAACCCAAACATAAAAAGGGCAAAATGGAATTAAAAACATGAACAAATAAAGTTTGCAAACCAGCAGTTATTATTGTGCAAATGATTACAAAGTGCTAGGTGCCATTTAAGTGCCTCACAGCTGTCGGTAAAAATGAAATGTTCAATCTTTTAGTCCGACAGACCAGAGCTCTGTAGCGCCGGCCGGAGGGCAGCAGCTCAAATTCCCCTCTGAGGGGATGGTCCTGGGACTGCGCTATAGCACCAGCCTTCCTCTGCACCTGTCGGCTGTAAATGTCCTTCAGCTGAGCCTGACTCCTCCCCGAAATCTTACAGGCCACTTTAACCAGACTACACAGCCTGTTTTTGTTGGTCAGGGAGAGGCTTCCAAACCAGGCAGCAATATTGAAGGATAAAACCGATTCAATAAAAGCACGATAAAACAGTGTCATCATTTCACTGGAGACATTAAAACTGTTCATCTTCCTTGGATTTTTTTTGGAAACAGCATCCACCCAAGGCTCAAAACAGTTTATTGTCAATGTCAGGTCAATGTCCGTGTTCTTGATGACAGTGGCAGTTTAATTTCCTTTGTTTTTAACACATTCATATGTAAAAATGAACGGTCACACCACTAAACAAAGTCATTAAGGACTGGCCCATGGTTCTGTTCGTCCTCTCTGAGCAGGCTGATGAAAACAGAGTCATCTGTCTATCCTTGTACACACTGCAACACTGGTTTGTGTACAGAATGTACAAAAGAGGGGAGAGACAGCAGCCCTGGGGTGAACCAGTAGAGGCATCGAGCATATCAGATAAAATACCATTCACTCTAACACACTGAGGTCTAATAAAAAGTCCAATATCCAACCAACCAAGTTAAAATCAAGGTTAAAATCAGTCATAGGTCTCTCTGCAGCAGGAAAGGCTGAATGGTGTTAAAAGCAGAAGTAAAATCAACAAATAAAAGTCTGGCATGTGTCTTGGCTCCATCCAGATGTTTAAGAATAAAGTGCAACAGTGTGATGACAGCATCCTCCACTCCTTTCTCGGACCTGTAAGCAAACTGCAATGGGTCTAGCTGTTCCCTGACCTGCAGTAGCACCATGTCTTTAATGATTTTTTCAAAAGTTTTCATAACCAAGGAGGTCAGAGCAACTGGTCTAAAATCATTCAAGGCTTTATGAGTGTTGCACTTCGCCAAGGGCACAATGACTGAGTGCTTCCAAGTCTTTGGGACCTTCTGTTGTAATAAAGACAGATTAAAATATGTTGGAAGATGCCACAAAGTTGATAAGCACATTTTCTTAATGTATGTGAACAGATGTTATCTGTCCCTGGGCTTTTGGGTTTGGTGTGGCAGAACAGCTTAGCCACAGTGTTTACATCAACAGACATGGATGGAGATGCCCGAGTCATTGCCCTGATGTTGTCAGTCTTATCATTAACCCTTTAAACCTGAGCATGGTTTTTGGTCTGCTCGAAAAGGACATGTCCACAATAAATTGACTATATCTCTGCAGCTACAAGGTGTTTTTCAATAAGTCTGGAGTCAAAATGAAGGAGGCTTCTGTGAGATTTCCCAGAAGGGAATTTTTTCAATGTGCATGTTACAATTTCAGAATAAATCAAGATGGAAAACAGCACAATAAACCCAAAAAAATAAAAATAGTGAAATGAAGTCTGTTGCAGCTCAAACACTATTTGAAATTACAGCCACACATGTCAACATTACCTGCACCAGATATAATTGTTCTAATCTGAAACAAACTAAAACTATTAAGATTTCAGTATGAAATGCTCAGGCGGAGTCTCCATTATAAAGAATAGAGCAGAATTTGGCATATTTTGGTACCACCTGTTTTTGTTTGCTGCTGTTTGGTCTGTGCTTGGAGTAAATGCAAATGGCTTAGATGTGCTTGTAGCTGAGTCTCAGCTGTTCAATTTGATGTGCTGCGTTGCCATCATTCTTTGAGTGTCTGAATCTCTATAGTTCACAAATTGGGGGTCATGTGAAAAGGCCCCAATGGAGAGGACTCTCGGGCTCTACTTTGTTGAACCGTGTATTTGCATTAGATTATTATTTATTTATTTCCATTCCTGCTCTAAATGTCTCAAAAACACTTCATTCTGACTATAGACTTTTATCAACTAAACTAAACAAAGCCCAAACAATCCCATGTTAGCAGAGCATCTGTTTCTGTGCTGTGAGCGGGGAAAGGGGAGGGGATAAGAGAGCACCGAGAGAAGAGACCCTCTGGATCAGAGTTGCCACAGGAAGCGATTGTGTGATTTGCAAGGGCATTGTGTATCCATTCATTTCTGAAATTCATACACTGCTTTTACATGTTGCCAAAGAAATTGAAATACTCCCACTACCACAACCCAAATAAAGTAAGAGTGGAGCTTCTGCAGCATGTAAATGGCCCATGTCCGACCAGGTGCTCTGGACATGCTTCACAAAGGCAGTAGAGACCCACATATTTACTGACAAACTTCTGTTGGTTTCAAGTTTAAAGCAAAAAAGCTCTCTCCAAGATACTTTTATGTTGCAGAGGAGCTGGAAGTGTACTCTCCACACATACCGTATATTTACCAGTTTATCTGTGCAATTCTAAATGTGCATTAGCTCAATACTAAAACGTTAACAAAACTCTAAAGTCTTGCAGTGGTTCTGTTTTCCTGTGTCTAAAATACAGGAGGTCTGTGCACTGTAGTCTGTACTATCCACACGCTTGAAACCACTCTGAGAAGCAGCAAATTGATCCTTTTGCTGCTGCATCATAGTATCAGTGTTTTCCCCCGACACTCACTCTCACACGCCGCGCTAAAACCTTAATCTCATTCATTTACTTCTCATCAGCGAGTGACGGGAAGAGAAACAGTTGCGTCACATTACTGCGCTCTTCTTCCTGGAAGCTCTATTAAAAAGGCTGCTCACTTTTTTTTCACCCCGCTGCCTCTATTTACCCATAAGTCTTTGTAATCTGTTTAGAGGCTTACGGCTGCTCAGAAAGTGCTCTTTCCTCCCGGCGCAGCTCATTTATCAAGGGAGATTAACAAAAGGCCAGAAAGTGTTTGAATATGTGTGATCAGATGCCGCTCTGTGCAAAATACATTTTTATTCTAACATAACAGGTTATATGTTCCATAATGTAAGATACTCAGTTCATTGTGGTATTAATAGGGCTGTTATTCTAGGCACTCAAGGTTCTTACACTTGGAAAGGCCATCTTCACTTTAAAGTCTCTTTCCAAGCTACATAATAACTTTCAATTTCAATGTCAAATAAATGGTAAAATTTAAACAACAAATCATAGATGCACTTCCTGCTCACAGAAAACAAAACAGTCAGTGATATACTGTGAGTGATATACCAGTTGATATCCTGGATGCACAAACAGTATTTGCAAACTATTTAAATAATAAAATAAAATATCACTGTTGGGGGAAAAAAATAACATTACAGATTTGAGCGACTCTTATACTTAAAATTTTTTTTTAATAGTTTATACATCTTCGAGTTCTAAACGACATAATTTCTGGATTTTTTTGACAATAAGAAATATATAGATGAAACATAGTACAAAGTTTATCACAGACTACCTTGGGCCAAAAAGACATTTGTATTGAAGCATATAAAATAGCGTTGTGATCAAATATGTAATAAAGAGCCTCCTTCATAATAAACCAATTTCTCTTGGTGCTGCCACACGATGAATTGTGAGCAAGGCTTCAAAAAAGCCTTACTGTATGTACTAAAAATATGAGAAAAGTTAAATTGTATTGAAAAACGGTTGACACTGTCTGCGAGAACTGCCAACACTGGTGTTGTTCCGGTGGGAGAGAGACTCTGCTGGGTAAAGGTTCCCATGGGTGTGCATGTGTGTCCATCTGACAAATGGGGTGGCAGTAGCTCAGTGGGTAGAGCGGTCGTCTTTCAACCTGAAGGTAGGGGGTTCGATTCCCACTCTCCCCACAGTTCATACTGTCGTTGTGTCCTTGGGCAAGACACTTAACCCACCTTGCCTCCAGTGACTGTAACACTTGTAATTACTGTAGAACAATGTAAGTCGCTTTGGATAAAAGCGTCAGCTAAATGAATAAATGTAAAATGTAAATGTAAATGGAGGTGGTTAAGCAATTGTCCTCTCACCAGAAGGTTGATGGTTTTAATCTTACTCTCCCAGGTTCATACTGTTGTTGTGTCCTTGGGCAAGACACTACACATCACTTGCCTCCAGTGCCACTGCTCGTCTGTTTGAATGTGTGGGAATGTTTGGTGATGGTTGGAGAGTCCGTAAGCGCAGAATGGCTACCACGTCTCTGTCAGTCTGCCCCAGGGCAGCTGTAGCTACAGACAAAGCAGTGTGTGACTGTGGAGTGAATGACTAACACTTTGATTTCCTTCAGGAGAAAAGCACAAAATAAATCTATTATTATTATTAATAAAATGGTGATTACATCCGGGCTTTTCTGACTACTATTTATGCACAAAACTATAGTTTTCAGATTGCATAAACAGACATATTCATTATTTTTGTGGGCAAATTCATAGAATCTTAGGTCAATCTGATTAAATTAACTACATTTTAAAGAAATAAAACTTTAAAATTGGTCAAATTTGACTGCAACACAACACAAGGGCTAGACTCTAATAAACACCATGGCATTCTGTGATCCTTGACGTACAAGGCTATATAGGCTTATGTATTCCAGAAGCATAAAAGACTTGTTATTCAGTGCTCCACTGTGTTGAGTGTCCTGTCTCCGGGTCCCGTATTGATGGTCAATAAACTTCTCCTGCCTAAGACATCCATCTCTTGTGTGACTCTCTGCAGCTCTGAGTGCAACTCAAATATTCCCCAACATCAAATTACTCAAATGAAAGATGTGATATTGTATTTATTTTAAAATGTCAATCTCTTAATGTTATATATATATGTGTCTTTCTCACTATTTAATTTTAGCTTTGTGGTAAAGACGTTAACGTATGCTTTAGTCTCAGATGATGAACAAAGTTTGGTCTGATTGTTTTGTCTTAAAATTGACCAAATCTTTTCTGCACTGGTGATGCTCTGCTGCTTTACAGCGACAATAGTGTGCAGAACTATCGACTGTTAGCTGCTGAAGACAACCCCAGCTTCATGAATCTCTCTGTCACTGTTTGTTTTCTGTTTTTTTTTTTCTCTGTTCCTTGTTGTCATTGTCTGGTTTTCATTTGTGTCGTCTGGGGGAAGCATCTTAACTGTGATTTTCTCATCTTCTCTGCACTCCTGCCATTCACAGATCTAATCCTACAAATTAGCATTCGGCTTGTGTCCCCTGTCACAACAAATATTTGTCTATGGATTGTTTTGCTCCTATTTGACAGTGGATCATGTCTGTGCTCAGTGTCTGTGTCCAGTGGGGCTTTATTGCATATTGCAGTTAGATTACGACATCTGCACAACACTCCCTTTGGGTCAAGACTTTTTCTGTTCTGTTTGATGATAAGTTTATTAACACATTTGTTACTATTTTTTTCTTCAAAATAAAAATCTATTTTACATCACTGTCACCACTGAGTTACGCATCCAAACTATCATCTAATTAGTTATTGAGCATATTTACACTGATGTTGACACTTAAATTTTTGAAAATGGAAAGTTATGTCAATTTTTGTATGTGAAGCAACAGTTTTTAAACTGTTCTAATTTTATTGATGTGATGTTATTAAAGTTGAAATGCTAACACACTTCAGAAATAATACAGCACCAGCTGACTAAAATGTTTGTCCCAGTCTGACCTTTGTCCTGCAGTAGACAGTAGCAAAGCTGAGCTGTTTTAGGACTGTGCAGGCACAGAATATACATATGGACAGTGTCAGGCCTGAAATATGTACAAATCCCTTTAAAGATATTTTTTAGAAATATCTTTACTGAAGCTGAAGGTTTCCTTTTGAACAGTGGTTTGTCAAAGCCCTGAAATTGCATAACTTGTGCAGGTGTTGGCTAGACTCCATATCAGATTCTTTATGGCTTTTCCTCGTTGAGCAGGTGGCAAGTTGGACAACACTTTTACAGCTTAGAAATATTAATTTGGCTATTGTTATTTTTCTTTGTTATTTTGGCTTTAACAGCAATGCTTCTTACGATTCTTACCACGGGGCGCAATAGATATGCACATATTTAGTGAGCTGTGCAGTCAATGCTGAGTGGTCCAATGCAAGTCCAATCCAATTACTAATTTTACTGAAATGTTTAACAATATACTGTAGGTTTTCAACTGTAGGTTCAGTTCTCCTCAGTACTCTTCATCTTTCTTGTGTTTTGTTGCATTTTTTTCTGTGTGTGAGCGCACACATGGGCATGAGCGTGCATGTCACCTTTGCTGACACTGTTCCCCACACTTAGCCATGTGACAGCTGCTGATGGATTGGCTGCTAAATGCTCCATGCACACATCCACACACACCAGACCAAACGCAGTCCTACGTTCGTCAGCGGCTCCTGATCCCAACAGGACACACACAGGTCACTCGTCTGAGGAAGTCTGTGACAATTTAATATTATTTAATATTTAATATTATTAAAAGTAGTTTTCATACAGACTGATAGCTAGAATACATCAAGCTTATAGGCCAACTGGGACACTAAGTAAGTTTTGAGTGTTTTAATATTTCATAAAAAAAAGGATAAACATAATATTGTTGATTAGTACAGTTAGTTTCTTGCTTAAACTTTTTCATTTATTTTAAAAACATGGATTATATATTTATTTCACTGATCCCACATTATTTGACATGCAAATGGCTGAATACTATAACGATATTTGAATTCAACTTTTAACTTTAACTTTAACTTTATATAAACATGATTTGCAGTTCTCCCTCCTGTATCTTGAAATAAATCACCTCTAACCGCTAAACATTTTTACTTATCCATATCACTTACTTTGATTAAATCTGAAGAAAAATCCTATGGGGCAGAAAAAAAACTCATCATATTGAACAAATGAGTCAAAGCTGTGTGTTTGCCCTTATCCCTTTGTTGAACATCTTTCTGTCCTTCTCACATTACACACACACACACACACACACACACACACACACACACACACACACACACACACACACACACACACACACACACACACACACCAGAACAGAGCAGTATCCATTTAACGTGCTTAGATGTGGTTGACAACAATGATCAGAAGTCTCCTTGAGGAGGGTTGGTAAGAAGGTGAGCTGTCCCCTTCACTAAATCTACTCATTACTCAGCCATGGCCTGGATGAATGGCCATGCTGTGTGCTTGTGTGCAGAGCAACAGCCCGCCTCTTTCCTCCACTATCTCTTCCTCGTTAAAAACAGGCCGGATAGGGAATGGAGTGAGGGGCTGCATTCTTTTCAACACAGCCAGCATTCTGATTCCACTTTTTACTGACGCATATGAAGGTCCACCACCGCCTGCAGGGTTCCATGAACCAGAGCAGGACGCCACTGTGAGAAGTAATGTTTAAACTGTTCAATGACTACATGGAGAAATTATATACAAGCCAGGCTCATCTTTATCTGTGGAGAGTTCAATTTAGATGTTTTAGACATTTGTTTAAAAACCATAAACCAACTAAAAATGTCAAAAAGTGTATGTATGTATTCAAAACCAAACAAACAAAAAAACTGGGGTATCTAAACTTTTGCTTTTTGAACACAATTGACCGTAATTTTTCTGATCAGCTCATAAACACACTCCAGCAGGTAAACCCCTGGTAACGGCACGTGTCGTCAGTCCACGTTGTTCAGCTCAGCTTAATACAGTCCGTCAGAAGGGTTATATTATAATTGGTTTACTTATAAATCTAAAATAGCACTGCTCTGAAGCCTTCAAATACACAAGTGTTATCAGGCCTCAGTCAGTCTTGTGGCGGACCCCTCTTCAGAACGCCCACAGTGGTGTATGGTGGCTCGTCCACACCTGAGTCAGGTGGAAGATGGCAAATTAGCCATGTGTCACTGGCTATTAGCCTTTCGCCAGCCGGAAGATCAGGCCCGATGTAATACTTACTATGTCACTTATCATTGGGTACTCAAAATAAATAAATAAATTTACATTAAAATGGAGCCATTAGTGTTTTGTGCAGATAAGTACATTTTACTGAAGTTCCATTATTTTTCTTAATTGTCTTGTTTTTTAGCTTTGTTAAGCTTAGCTCTCTGTAAACAATAAGCTGAGCTTGTTGTAGTTCATTTGAGTTTTTAATAGGTAGTTGTGCTTCTGTTTGTAAGGTTATCGGAGTCAGACTCATTATTCTCCTTTCATTACTCTTTATGGAACCCCTTTCTTCTTTGTGTTGACATTATGACCTTGAACTCAAGGAACAGTGGTTAGAAAAGGAATTTAGGAGACAAGTTTATGTTCAGTTGGAGACATGAATTTATGTTCTGACATCAGGTTGGGCTCAATCTGTCTGTTATTTTTTTATTATTTGAAGCCCTCATGTCCCTTACATGCTTTATACTATATATTTAGTCTAAATGACTGCTGTAGCACTTTTTATCGTTGTACATTAGTACATTTCCAACACATTATGCTAATTCATCTGAGCTGTCAACTCGACGCTCTTACATGAACAATGGCTGCCGTGTCCATTCTCTAAAGGCCTATTCAGCTGCACTCACAGATGAATATGACTCAGGTGTGAAAAGAATACTTTCCTGGTCGATGAAGACAAAGAGTTGGCTCTCCTAACGATCTGTCTCTGCATTAATGATCTGTCTGCTCCTAATGACTCAGCCTTCATAATGACCCGCTGATGATGTGGGAGGAACTCAGAAAACCTTCCATCGCAGTCAATACCTGCTCCATCAGAGAGAATTCATTCCACAGCTCTCCCCAACTCTCACAGAGAGACCTGCTATCTCTTATAGCTATAAGAGATGATTGATGAATAGGAAAGAACAGAGGGTCTGAAAGAGGGCAGCACCAGTATCTCTAATACAAGATGAACACAATAGCTATAGCTTCACCAGGCCCAGTGGTAGAGTGGTCGTCCTTCAAACCGGAGGGTAGGCGGTTCGATTCCCACTCTCCCCACAGTGGCTCTAACACTGGTAATTAGAAGCTCAATGTAAGTTACTTTGGATAAAAGTATCAGCTAAATTAATAAATGTAAATGTAATCTTAGCTTTGAAACAATAACCTGACTCTGACATATAGTCTGCTCCACAGAACCATCTGGAACGCACCTATTGAAATCATTTGCAAAAAGTCAGGTACTTCAAATGCATATATGGTCAGTTATTGGATTTATCAACCACAGTTTTATCCAATAAAAAATGTTCACACATGTTTTTTACGCTCTTAATGGTAAAATGGTCGCTCCATCTTCAAACCTAAAATACTTTGCTTGGAGCAGGTCAAGAATTAGGTTAGTGAAACAAGCCTACCTGTCAAGGATGGCATCACTATGAGTTTTCTTTGTTAACAAGAAACAGTCATTTTGTTCAGTCCAATCATCACAACTCTTCTATTATTTTTTTTTTCTGTTTAACAATAAGCTTTTCTGTTTTGGTTATGTAACTTTAGGGCTTTTGTAGGTTAGGAAAAGAATAGACATTGTTCATAAAAGTTTTTGTACAAAACTTCTTAAATGTACTTTGTAGAAGAATCTGTAAGAAGGTTCTAAGGTGGGATTAATGAAGCTTTCTCAGACAGCGTGAATTATCTTAGCAGCTTGTGTAAAAGTCGCCCCTCATTAACATAGCATTAACATAGATTTAACATGGCATTGACATAAAAGACCCTGCCAATGCCCATATGGACCGCTCTCAGTCAAGTGACTTTTTTGATGCCACCGCCATCTTGTTTGGCAAAAAGCTAATTAAGACCTATCTTGAAGGTCTATATTGAAGATACACAGCAACAACACAAATTTGTCTCTCTTAATTCACTGAAGTGTTGAAACAAATGTTATATTAAAACAAACAAAATAAACAAAATATATGTGGCTAAATATATAATTTGCATATATATATATCAATATTTGTAGGCCAGTGTAGGCTAAACCTTTTATAGGAGTCATTCTACAAAATGGGTGCTATTTGTGTCCGCAGTGTTTGATGAAATGTATATGCTTACTTTGTGCAGAGCTGGTGAGAAAAAGCCCATTTTGTCTGAAAGGTGGAACATAGAACTTTTTTGAGGCAACCATGTGCCTGACGGCGTTGGGGGAGCTTTGAAAAGAACTACGGACAAGCTGGTGACCAATGACCGCGACAATCCCGATGCCCATGAGTTTTTTAGGGCTCTTACAGAAAGCAGCACTCCAACCTCACAGTGAAAAGGTCCTGGGTTTGATTCCCATCTAGGGTGGAGGTTGCACGTTCTCTCCGTGTTTGCGTAGGTTTCCTCCGGGTTCTCCGGTTTCCCCTACCACCAAAAACATGTACAATTATAGGACTACAGATGGAAATTAGCTGATAAGATATAATCTGGCTTAATGTACATTGTACGCTGTTCTAAAGTAACAAGTAAGTAAAGTGATAGTAACAGTAGAATTCTACTCCAATTGATGACTAATCCTGCTGTAAGCTCACGGCAATGACAGTACACTTCACTCGGCTCATCAGGGCTAACCTGCTAACATAATGTTTATAGCTGTAACCTGTTTAAAGCCTTAATTAGCCGTATAATGATTCTCTTGTCTGTTTGACTGTTTAACCACAACTGTCTAACTGTATACACACTATGATTATTCAAAAATATAGGCAGCTGAGAGTAAATTGTGGCTTGTCGTTTAAGGACTGAGACAGTTCACTGAAAGATACAACACCATTACAACGCAAATGCCACAAAGCATCCCATATACAATACACCAAACAGCTCAGAGACAAGCATCAAAACATCTGGAACAAAGTAATTTGGAATGAAGAGACCAAAATAGAACCATAAACATTACATTTGGAGAAGAGTCCAGAAGGCCTATGATGAAAGGTGCACTATTCCTACTGTGAAACATGGAGGTGGATCTGATGTTTTCGGGATGTGTGAGCTACAAAGGCACAGGAAAAACTGTTATTGATGTTAAAGGTGGTAATACACGGTAATAAGAACTGGGGTATGTAAACTTTTAATCAGGGTCATTTGGGTAGTTACTGTTGTCATCATGATCATGATATCAGTGAAAACAAAAGTTTTTTGTGTTATCATTCAGATTCTTTTAAAAATGACAAAAAAACAAAATAAATTCTGCCAGGGTACACTGTATGTGTGATCATTTTAATTGTGCAAATCTTCCGTGATGTCTTTGCACAACAAAACCTACAGCTACATGTCTGGACATGCACTGTATCAACACCAGATACAAAAGTGGAGTATTTTATATAAGCTGACACGTTTTAGACTATTTTAATTTGGTAGTGGACAAAAAAAAGAAGAAACCACACAGGGATTTTTCTTTTACTCACGTCATGTAAAGTCGTTGTGCAAGTCTTAATTGGTCTCAATCACATGGACACTGCATGATCACTTCAGCTTCAAAACAAGCTGTGGAGCACAGTTATGTGTAGAAATCAGCGCGGGTCTCAGCCAGACAAAGCACACAGCACAGAGGACATGCTCCAGGCCCAGACAGAGATGAGGAATATGGATGATAGCAGCACCAATGAGTATTTTTATAACGCTCCAAATCACAGGACAAATATCCTGATCAGATGCATCCCGGAAAGTGCTTTTGTACTTTGATAAAGCCTTGGTATTAAAAAAATTTATAAAAAAATGGTAGATTAGTCATCCGTTAGTAATGTTTCAAGATATAAACTAAAAGTATTTATTATAAATAAATAAACATTTATGTATTCAATAATTAGCAATTTAGCAAATAAATATAATTGATTTAATAAAACATTTTCTACAAGCACACATGCCTCACTTTTTTAACCATCACCCCTGGCAGGCTGGCAGAGTCCCAGACAAGCACAAGGTAGCTGCGTCGGGCCCAAGATAGAAAATATACCACAATCTTGATCACTGCAAGGCATGCGCCACAAAGAGTGCAAGGGGAGCGATAGGAGTGGGGAGTTACCATCCTAGTTTAATTACAATATTTTGTTGTAATATTAGTCTGTTAATATTATAAAACAGTGTTATTTTCAGAGTTGAGGGGTGCGTAAGTGTGCTCCACCTTGTTCTTAGGAAATCTTCTTCCAGAAGATCTTTTTTTTCTTTTTTTTTAGTTCAGAAAACGTTGGTGAATGCAAAAAAATCTGCCTAAAAATGGATTGAGTAGCAATTTCTGCATAAGAAGCTTTAGGAATGAGGCCCAATGATAATAATAAACTAAACCTTGTCCCTCATTCAAGAGAGGTTGTGGTTTAACCTGATGTAAACCTTTTATTGATTATGACCCAGATGACTGAAAACCTTCACATACATCTCTCCAGAAATCAAACAAAACTGTTTAAGAAAAAAGAAAATGCCAGCAGAATCTCCAACAAGCATAATGTGATGTGTTTACTACACAAACCCAGCTCTAATTAAAATTGCAAGCAATGATGAATGGTCCTCGCATCCCTTGCAACCCCTGAAGGACACGCATCACCAAGCATGGCTCTAACCCACTTTTGTATGCTTCAGGCTGAGAAATAAATATAAAAATCTGAAAACTCTTTGATTCAAAATGGCCTCCCTCCTGTCCTGACAGTATGTGGTCCCCTGGACTTTTTTTGACACCGTAGCTAGGGCATGTTTATTTTTGGCTTTTTTGTTTAGCATTATGTAAATGTGTGCACGGAATTTTATTTGTCTAAGACAAACAAATGTTTTTGCGGCTGAATTATAACTTGGGTGTGCCAGAGGTCCATTTTAAAAGATAGAGGATAGATAGATATTTATTTATATATATATCATGTTGGGCCAACCAGATCTGACTATCTTTGTGTAAGTTTTCACGCTCCCCAAATGGCTTGCCACAGCCACACCCTAAAACTAATAACAATTTTAATACATTTTGCTGCCAGACAACTATTTCAAATGAAAGCCTAGGACAAGTTTGTTATAATAGGAAGGCAACTTTTGGGAGACTCACAAATTTTAAAACCATAGTAGCTGCTGTCCTGTTGGAAATAAGGCCCGGGTCTGTTAGAAGTTTTTGCTCAAGACCCCATCCTGGATGTGTGTACCAACTTTCATTCAGCTATGACAAAATTTTATTTGTGAAGGACAAACAACATTTCTGTGACCCATTATAACTTTGTCGGGGGGCACTGGAGACACATTTTTAAAGATGCCGTTTTTATCAATACAGTTGTGTTCAGGTAATAAATGTGCACAAACACTGCATTGGGTCAAACCAGATCCCACAAGGTTTGTGATGAGTTTTAATGACTTTTTAACACTAAAACACACCTCTAAGATTAATAATCCCTTTAAAAACTTTTAATCCCACATTCGTTTGGATTATGTGGACCGAGTTTGAGGCCTGTCGGATAAAAACCCTAAAATGAGTTTGTGAAAATAATAAGTCACGCCTTTGTACCAAAATGGCTGACTTCCTGTTTTGGTTAGGGTGAGGCCTTAATGTAAAGTTTTGTTCTTCTACAACAAATATTTTTTTTCACTCAACCCCATTGACCTAATGTTATTTAATTTTCTAGGGTTCGCCACAGAGTGTTTTTTATATTATTCTTTTTAAAAAAATTATGTAAATTTAATTCACACCAGGCCTGAATTTTTTTATCCATTTTCAGGTGTTTTTTATTCACGTTTAATGCCTCAAAAATGCAATTAATTAGGGGGCTAAATAATAATAATATAAATCCTAGCAGATACAATAGGGCTCTCGCACAAGTGTGAGCCGTCCTGTGCTCGGGTCCTAATAATTAGAGACAGACAATAATCACTATACAGTGCACTATATACTAATTACGTAATTTTATAGTGATGTCTGACTGAAATTTAGTGCAATCAACTTTCCCCACAATGCATTAGTAAAAGTAGTGAGCATAATGCTTTGCAAATAATCAGAGGAGAGCAGCGCGACTGTGACATGTCTTTAAACTGAACACAACAGTTTGAATAAAACGAGTTAGAGGCACAAGTTTGACTTTCTGTGGAAACTCCATCATAAATTGAATACATCATTACAGTATAAAATCAATAGCGTGAGCTAGTCATTTAAGCGGACATATGAGAGATTCCCTCAAGGCATAAAAAAGTTGCAATAAATCTGTTTTATTAAAAGGACAGGATTCATTGAATAAAACACATAAGCTTATTTATATTAATACTTAAATAACTCACTTTTTTAAAATTTATTTTTGTTTTTTTTACAGAAGTCTATTATCAGCTGAGTTTTCTTATTACATGTACACCAGAGTCACAGGACTAATGGTGACAGAAAACCTGCTGTGTAGTATCCATAAGTGTTCATTAATTTTATTAATGTGCATAAAGAAGCCAAGAAAATATAGAAAAATCTCCAAAAGGCATCAAATGGCAGATTAGACATCCTTATAATAAAGAAAAAAAAGTTAGATTTTTCCCTCATTTACACTTTCAAAATAACAGAAAACAAAAAAATGGTGTCTGCAAAAGTTTGGGCACCCTGCAGAGTTAATACCTTGTACTGCCCCCTTAGGCAAGCTAAGACATGACAGTGTCATGGATTGTTCTCAATCATCGTCTGGATAGACCAGATGATGTCAATCTCAAAGGTTTTAAATGCCCAGACTCATCTGACCTTGCCCCAACAATCAGCACCATGGGTTCTTCTAAGCAGTTGTCTAGAAAACTGAAACTGAAAATAGTTTACGCTCACAAAAGCAGGAGAAGGCTATAAGAAGATAGCAAAGCGTTTTCAGATGCCAATATCATCTGTTCAGAATGTAATTAAGAAATGGCAGTCATCAGGAACAGTGAAAGTTAAAGCAAGATCTGGAAGACCAAGAAAAATATCAGACAGAACGGCTCACAGGATTGTGAGGAAAAGTAATTCAAAACCCACGTTTGACTGCACGATCCCTCCAGAAAGATCTGGCAGACACTGGAGTTGTGGGACACTATTCCACTATAAACAGATACTTGTACAAATATGGACTTCATGGAAGACTCATCAGAAGAAAACCTCTTCTACGTCACAACACAAAAATCAGCGTTTGAAGTTTGCAAATGAACATATAGACAAGCCTGATGCATTTTGGAAACAAGTTCTGTGGACCGATGAGGTTAAAATAGAACTTTTTGGCCGGAATGAGCAAAGGTATGTTTGGAGAAGGAAGGGCACAGAATTTAATGAAAAGAACCTCTGTCCAGCTGTTAAGCATGGGGGTGGATCGATCATGTTTTGGGGTTGTATTGCAGCCAGTGGCACAGGGAACATTTCACAAGTAGAAGGAAAAATGGATTCAATAAAATTTCAGCAAATTTTGGATGATAACTTGATCTTGAACCATCTGTGAAAAAGCTGAAGTTAAAGAGAGGATGGCTTCTACAAATGGATAATGATCCTAAACACACCTCAAAATCCACAGTGGATTACAGCAAGAGGCATAAATTAAAGGTTTTGCCATGACCTTCACAATCTCCTGACCTCAACATAATTGAAAATCTATGGATAGACCTTAAAAGAGCAGTGCGTGACAGATAGCCCAGAAATCTCAAAGAACTGGAAGACTTTTGTAAGGAAGAATGGGCAAAGATACCTCAAACAAGAATTGAAAGACTCTGGGCTAGCTACAAATAGCGTTTACAAGCTGTGATACTTGCCAAAAGGGGGCAGTACAAGGTATTAACTCTGCAGGGTGCCCAAACTTTTGCAGACACCATTTTTTTGTTTTCTGTTATTTTGAAAGTGTAAATGATGGAAATAAAATCTAACTTTTTTGACTTATTATAAGGATGTCTAATCTGTCATTTGATGCCTTTTGGAGATTTTTCCATCTTTTCTTGGCGTCTTTATGCACATTAAAAATACATTTTGCCTAGGGTGCCCAAACTTTCGATCCCCACTGTATATAGTCCACTATAAGTATAGTAGTGCAACACTATATAGTTTGATTAAGGATTTGGGGACTAGGGAGGGCATTCGGACACAGCCTGTGTCTCCTGTGCCAGTTTGTCTTTTCCCAAGCTGAATTCTCCCAAGCTGGAGCTGGATTCTTTGTGGACAAGAAAGACAAGACCCTTCATCCTTGCATTGATTATAGAGGCCTTAACAACATCACCCTCTTCCTCTTATTTGTTCTGCATTTGCACTGCTTAAAGGTGTTTAAGTCTTCAAAAAGCTCTATTCTGCTTAATGCGTATTATTTGGTGCACATTAGAGGAGGAGATAAATGAAAAATCCCATTCAACACCCTTTTCAATGCCTTTTGGGTTGACTGATGCAGCAGATGTCTTTCAGGCACTAGTGAATGATGTTCTTCGTGACCTGCTGAATAAAACCATCCATTTAGATGACATCTTCATCTTCTCTCCGGTTGAACAGTCACTCATTCACCATGTTTGCCAAGTTTTGAAACGCCTTTTTCAACATCAACTTTACGTCAAAGCCAAGAAGTGTAAGTTACATGTCCTCTCTGTGTCTTTCCTCGATTTCATCATTGCTAAAGAGTCCATTCAAATGGATCCAGCTAAGGTCAGTGCTGTGTCCCAGTGGCCCACTCCCATGGACAGGAAACAGCTTCAACATTTTTTGTTGCTCTCTCATTTTTATAGGAGGTTCATTCATATTTTCAGTTTGGTAGCAGCTCCTCTTCATGCCCTCACCTGACCTAATGTCAAGTTTTTGAGGTCCCTGCTGGCCAAGAAGGCATTTCTATGGCTCGAGAAGTGCTTTACTACTGCTCCTGTTCCTTTTAATTCCAGATCCCAAATTACAGTTCTTGGTAGAGGTGGATGCATCCGTTGGGGTATCAACCTCTTCCTCTGGCCTGTCACCTTTTCAGTGTGCACACGGATACCAGCCACCACTCTTCCCGGATCTAGAGGAGGAAGTGGGAGTGCCCTCTGCTCAGGCCTTCGTTTACCATTTCCGAGGCACCTGGCTTTGCACTGGGCAACGACTGCTATTGACAACCACCAGATACATGAAGAGAGCTGATCTTAGACGTATTATCCCGGGCTCTACTTACCAATCTGGTCAGCGAGTCATCTCGGAACCTGCCCCTCAAGGTGGTCTCCCACAACCTGGCTCCCGGGTTTGTTGGCCCGTTTCCCATCTCCAAGATGCTTAATCCAGTGGTGGCCCGACTGCAACTCCCGAGGTCATGGAAGAGCCATCGTACCTTCCACAGGCAGCATCAAGCAAAGTGAAGGAATGTCCAATCAGTCATTTAGTTTTTATTTTGGCATGTCTCTAACCTCTCCTCTCATTTCAGTGTCACTTTGTGTCCCTGTGTTTTTCCTCCATGTTGATTGCTGGCCCTACCCTAATGTCCTGCACCTGTGTCTCATTGTCTCACCACTAGTCTGTGTCTCAATTTGTTCCTTTGCCAGTTCGTCTTGTGAATTTTCCCAAACTTACCAGCCATCTTTTGTGAATTTGTTGTTTGTACAGACTCCTTTTTGGATTTTGGACTCTTTGTTTGTTGCAGTAAACGCTTAACCTTTACCTGTCGTTGAGTTGTGCTTTTGAGTCCTTTCAGTGGCCTTATCAGATCTGAGCTTATACATCTTGAATTTGATCTTATTCAACATAATTTCTGGATTATTTTGACTATAAGAAATATATAGAAACATAGTACGCTGTGTATCACAGACTACTTTGGGCCAAAACTTACAAAAGACATTTGTATTGAAGCATATAAAATAGCGTGGTGATCAAATATGTAATGAAGAGCCTCCATCACAATATACCAATTTCTATAGGTGCTGCCACACGATGAACTGTGAGCAAAAGCCTTACTGTATGTGGTGGTGCATGGGTGTGCATCTGACAAATGAGGAAGTACCCATAGATTGTATATAAATGGATGTTGCGTGCCCATTGCTCCCCATTTACCAATATTGGCCTTACCACACAGCAATAAAATGTCAATTACATCCAGGCTTTCCTGACGCAGTTACTGCATAGTAAAACTATAGTTTTTACTTTAGATATGCGTATTAGTATACATCTTCCTTGAAGCAAAGGCAGATCTGCTAATCTGTACACATTTTGCGTAGCAGGCATGCATTTTGACATGAAAATACACCTGTACAATTTGTTGTTACACAAAAAGCAGCTGGTCATGCTGTTGCTTTGTGCTGGCTGCACTCTCACTCTGCAGTGGGAGGGGCTGGGCTGAATAATAAATTGTAAATGAACATGGATGTTGTCAACCCATTGCTCCTGCATTCACCGATCTTGGCCTTACAACAGGGCAATAAAATGGTGGTTACATCTAGGTTTTTCTGCTGTTACTGCATAGTAAAACTATAGTTTTCAGATATGTTAAACAGATATATTAATAAAAAATGTTGAAAAGATGGTCGTTTGCAAAGTAAAGGGGTGCGAAATGGGTTTGGTACTCAAAAATATTTCCCTGGGTTGGCAGGTTTGCAAAGCTAATTAGCACCGCCAGATGCCACAAGAGTGCTAAAACATTACATGCATGAAAACATCAACAGAAGAGAAAAACAAAGATATGGACTTAAGAAATAAAAGGAGGACAATGGATTTCAAAGTGACCTCTTTCCAGTAGGAAGGTAAGAGGAAATGACACAGCACTGCATTTATAGGACATTTTTGTGACAAACAAAGAAGAAATAAGGCAAACACATCACATAGATACACTTGGAATCTGGATGTCAGGTATGAATATTAGGTAACTGAACCAAATAAACAACGTTGTGTAATTATACACAATTACGATAGGGACTTGTTACATGTGGAAATCCTCTTTGTGGACAAAGTCATAGAATCTTGAGTCAATCTGATTAAATGAACCCTTTTAGCACCAAAGTCGTAGAAGAGCGTTGAGGCAGGTGGGGAGAATGCAGTTGGTGAGAGTAGAAATTATGAGACAAGAATATGTGCGCCAAAAGAGTGGATCTATTTGCTGCTGAATCAGACTCTGGGGAAGAACATTTACTTGTTGACATGTAAGTCTTATTGAGTCTATGCTTTTGGCATTTGAAATGTGCTATATAAATAATCTGTATTATTACTATTATTATTATTATTATTATTATTATTATTATTATTGTTATGAAGAGAGAGTGAGGATAGCAGCCTGAGGGAAGGTGCCAGTAGAGCTTAGGGGTTTTCCGGCCATGCTGCTGTTCCAGTTTCTAACAGTCTACAAGAGAAGTGAAATGCTGGTGAGAGGCGGAGGAAGAAGAAGTGATAATAGCTACGGGCCTATCACTGATGATGGGGGCTGGAATACCATAAGAGACCTGGAAGTTTACACAGAGTGGATAAAGCCTTTTGATGAATTCGCTGGCTATGCAGCGGAGAGCGATCTGACTGATGCATACCCCATCACTTTTCTGTCCCTCTTTGGGACTGATAACTTTTGGAACCTTGTTACAAATGAGACTAACCGTTATGCTCACAGGTTTTATCCTCAAAACAGCTGAAGCCCCAGTCCAGGTTTCATAAGTGGTGTATGTGTGTCTGAAATGAAAACTTTCCTGGCTTTGCATCTGGCTATGGGGCTTGTCGAGAAGCCTGAGATTGAAGATTACTGGGCATCATTTTGGTCAACATAAACTTCTGGTTTTGCCAAGGTAATGTCTAGAAACACATTTGAAAGCATCCTGTTTTTCTTGCATTTTGCCAATAATGACTTAATGTGTGAAAAAAGATCAGCCAGGGCATGATAGACTCTTCAAAGTGCGTGAAATAAATGGAACAATAATCCCTTCCTTTTCAGCAATTTACAGCCCTTTCAGAGAGCTGTTCTTAGATGAAATGACATTAGCATTCAAGAGAAGATCAATCCTAAAACAGTATAATAAAACCGGATAAATATAGCTACAGAGCAAATGTATTGAGTGAAAGCCATTCAGGCTATGTTAGGTTGTGGTTGTTACACACTGGACAGCAGACTGATGCAGCCGGGGACATAAGTGCCACCCACTCAGTAGTCCGTAAACTACTGTCCCAATATAACTTCAAGGACCATCATTTGTTCATGGACAGTTATTATATGTTGCCAACCATTGCCAGTGAATTAGCTCAAAGGGAGAATGGTTTATGTGGGACAGTAAAGAGCAGTAAAGGAATGCCAAAAAGCCTTATAAAATATGCTTTACGGCTTGTTTGTGGCTGGACACTACATTACAATGTTATCTCCTCTGCATTGGGAATGACTGTGTTTGTCGCAGCATCAGGACAATAAAAAACAGACTGGTTCTTGCATTTGATCAAAAGATGAAAACTTAACTTTTTGCCATACAAGTCACTAAAAGCCTACATCCAGAACATTAGCACTGCACTACTTGCGTTATTTATTCTTTTTGTATTATTTCCTTGGCTTTTTGCCTTTATTTGATATGACAGTAGACAGACAGGAAACAGGGTGCAAGAGAGGGGCATGACATTGAGAAAATGGGTTCCCAAGTGGGAATCAAACCCGGGTCTCCCAGGTATATGGTATAGCGCATACTATATACTTGCGAGATGACCAAGGGAGCCCCTTGAAAAAAAATGAAAGGTGAATATCATGTAAAATTATTTTGGGTAATTTATCAAAATGCAGACATAGGCTAAGAGAAAGCTCATTGATCAATCTTACACAAGGAGCTTTTTTTCAGTATTTGTGCTTTGTTTGAGACCTTTTTAGTATCAAGTTCCATCAGAACCTTTTGAAAAAACTCAAAAATGTATTTGAGATCAGATGAGTAGTTGAGGTTCAGTAGCAGAGGCTGTATCTCCAAGGTCCTTGAGCACAATGACACCCTCCACTATGATCTCAACATCTGGTCACTTTGATCGTCATGCATGATGACATAAATTACAATGGCAGTCTTTTACATTTGGCTTTGAGCATCACAAAAGTTCACATCCTAAAACACAGACAAAGTAATTTAATTAAATCAGATTGTGTATTTGTCATGCATTAAAACACTTTTTTTTCCCATAAATCATAAATAGTTTATCCCTGTATTTACACTGCCATTGTTTTAACATATGGTACATTTTTGTGACATTGTAAAATCTCAATAAAATTTTAATAATTTTTACACCTCATAACCATATTTCATTACCATTAGAACATAACATTCAGGTTGCTGACATTAAGATGTTTTATGACAAATAACTTATTTTGCATTTGGTGGCATCAACATGCTGGAGGCAAGAAATAAAGTTTGAGAGTAAAAAAAAGGATAAAAAAAAAATTATACCAACGGGAGGGGCATTTTCCAACTATTTATGTTAATTGGCAACACTTAAGGTATCAGGGTATAAAAGAAACATTTTAGAAAGTTAGAATTGGATTTATGAGAAAAGGTTAAAGCAAAGGCATCTAGACCAGGTTTTTAAGGTGGAGACTCTTGAACCTTCACAGACATATTGGATTTATAGGATACTCACAGTCTTGGGATTCTCAAGCGATACAACAGTTAGTCATGTCACAAGTTATGGTTGTATGTAAGATGAAGCCATATGTGAACATGATCCAGAAACATGCCATCTCTAAAACAAGGTTTGGATTTATTTTACTATGAAACAGTTTTCCATTTTGCCTCAGAACCTTTTCAAACAGTGCTTTGACCACATATGGCTTCTTCTTTGCCTAATACAGCTCTCACTTGGATATGTGCATATCTTCATAGACAAGAGTTTCTAGAAGTCTTCCTGATCCATTTTCAATTTAAAATGTGTGTGTTTTTTATGTTTCTTGAGGACCTAAATAGCATGAGCATCCCGTACATCCAATACTAACAATACAGACTGCCTTTCTAAAATCTTCTATTTATACCTAGACATCTTACTGAAGTGTTGCTGATTAACATTATTAGTTGCAAAATGTGTTTTGTTTTTTTGTATTTTACTCTTTGTTATCATTCATTCATTTTCTACCACTTAGTCCCGTTAGAGGTCGTGGGTGACTGGAGCCTATCCCAGCAGTTTTGGACAGTGGCCAGTTAGTTGCAGGGCTAACATTTGGGGACAGACAGTGACAGACAATCATTCACTCTCACATTCATTCACTAGGGACACTTTAGAGTTGCCAGTTAACCTGTACATGCATGTGTTTGGACGGTGGGAGGAAGCCGGAGTACCCGGAGAGAACCCACAGTAACACGTGGAGGACATGCAGACTCCTCACAGAAAGACCGGGTTTTGAACTCACGACCTTCTTGCTGTAAGGCAGGAGTGCTAACCACTCTCCCATGTGCACCCTTATTATTATTATTATTATTATTATTATTATTATTATTATTATTATTATTATTATTATTATTATTATTATTATTATTATTATTATTATTATTATTATTATTATTAATTTTATTCTAAAATGTCAGAATTGAGCTTTGGCGTTGTGTTAAAAAGCATATGTTGTTCAGGTATTCCTGGTTAGCCTTCTTTACCTGCAGGTCTACTGCAGAAAAGTGGATGACCATCAAGAATGATGAGGTTGGTGAGGGTGATGACACTACTTCAGGGGATGAAAGTATATCTGTGTCAATAGAATACCTAGAGCTGAAACTGGAGCTGGGGCATCCCAATGGAGATTGACTCCAGACTTTTCTGTAGACTTGCAAGTGCTGTTTCCAGAGCCCTTGCTCTAATTACTTTCACCTTATCTATGTTTTTGAAGTCTGGAGTCAAAGTCAGATTAAGAAACAGGTTCAAATCATTGTCCATGTATTGCAGTCTGAAGTCTTCTGTAAGTGCACTATGTTTCAATCTCAAGTTTAAGTTCATCAAGAAACTTTGGTATTCCAGAAGGCAAAGTTAATTTCAGAGCATTGTCCTCCCCCATGATATTCAGAAGCTTTGCAGGGGCTGACATTTCTGACGTCCTATTCTCCAGGTGTGACTCTAAAAGAGTGCAAAGAAATTTTAGACATGGAATCTGTGGAGCACAAACAACACACAAATCTCTCAATATGGTGCAAGTATTTTACACACATGCTATCTGTAGATTCTCTTATATTACCTGAGCAGTGAGTGTATATTTTCAATATAACCATTCAAAAAGCTCCAACCTTCTAGTCACAGAGAGGAAAACAACCAGCCCATCAATTGCAATGCTTGAAACATGGTTTGATTCTCGCTCTCCCCACAGTTCATACTGTTTTTGTTTCCTTTGGCAAGACACTTAACCCACATTGCTTCAAGTGGTGTTCCAGCTGTAACACTGGAGTAAGTCGCTTTAGATAAAAGCATCAGCTAAATGAATAAATGTAAATGTAAATGTTATGTCCAACTCTAAACATACCATGGGCCTACAGTCTGGTCACTGACTTAATCAAAATTGACTTTTTAACCTGCTGTGTATCAGCTGCTGTGTCATTTTCTGCCTCCACCAAGTTGTTTCAACTGCAGTCAAATGGAACTGCATTTATTTTGAAAGAATTACAGGAAGAATAGAGTTGCAGCAAACTGTAGCTTAACATCGCTACAGTGGAACTTTTGCGTACACAGTAGTTTTGCCGCACCGTTGGACGTATACAAGATGCTTATTTGAGACAAGACTTAAACGTGCTGATGTGTTTAAGGTTTGAGTAGTGCTGAAAGAGAGCACGGGGTTAACAGAGACACTCAAGCTATAGTCTCCTCACTGTCAACACTGGCTATTGTTCTAAGCTATTGCCTACTCTTGGCTAATGGTAAGCACCCCATTGCTCAACAGCGCTGCGTAGACTCCATCCCATGGCCTTGAGTAGCTCTATTAATCTACTGTATTTTATTACAATTACACAGTCAACTCAATAATTATGGAAAAAGTGAATTTATTGAGTATATTTAACAAAAGGTACTTAAAAGCAAGAACAGGCAGAGTAAATTTTTTTGAGTATACCACGGAATTGGTAGACTTCAGGAATGGCTTTGTTTTCTACATTGTATCTCCACACTCTCTACCTTTTATTTCTACTGACACGTCAATCTAACATGTCAGTGTCCCTGCATAAAGAACTGCAGCCGCTGCAGCAAACCACAATGTTTTTGATAGGATTCACACAGTTCCCTAATTATTAGCTTAGTGCGTAAAACCTTCCTACTGCAGTGCACAGGTTGCCGACCCCTAAAGCTTTAATTTTATGACTGATCTCTTTACAGTCCAGTCCGAATGAGCTTCAGAGAGAGACCAGAGGAGAGTCACGGCTGGACATTACCTGCTTCAAAGACGAGGAAGACAGGGAGCTGCTCTTTTTGTGTTCTGTTTATTTACTGAAATAAACACAGGCCTCCCATGCTGCCCCTTAACACACAGGGTTAAACTTGGCGCTGACTCTTACGGTTATTTATCGCTCTGTGGTAGCCCTCTGTGTTGTTCAGCTATAAAAATGATCAATTGTTGCTACACATTTTTCTTTTTTGATGCAAAAAATTTATATAGACTATCTTTTGTTACATGCAACAATTTAATTTAATTTACTTAGGTATACTTGAATTGTTTAGTACTCTTCTGTAAGTATTCATACTTGAAGTAGTATGTATACGTTACATAGCTTCGAAGGGGTCTTCGAAGGGGTCTCAGTGTCTCTGCTTAGACTGCTGACCCTGCAACCAAGCCCCAGATAAGAGGAAGAGGATGAATAGATGGGTGAACAATTACAAATGTTTGGTCCTGATGCAAATAATCATCAATATGTGGATAATACAAGTTTAAATCTATGGTTAAAATATATCTTCTTGAATCATAGATGTGATTATGGAAAAGGAAAACAAAACACACACCCTTGTCATTTTATGCATGTTTAAGTGTTATATCCAGTAGCTTGTCTTTTTTCATAATGTCATTTATTAAGCTGCATCAATGTATAACTTGACATTTAAGTTTAGTTCCTCATTCCAATAAAATAATACACAGAAATACATTCTAACTACAGTTCTGTCCTGCTGATGGTAACCATGCTGTCATTGGCGCTATAGGATGTTTCTTAGTGTGTTGTGTAAAAACCTGATTGCTCTTCTCAAGCTTAACCTCTTTTTCTGCCTGTTTCAACCCCCAAAAGCTCATGAAGAGCTGCTCCTAATTAAAGCAGTGTGAAGACTTTTTGTGACACTCACCTGTGGTCCTGACTATAATGAGCTCTTATTGTGTGTAAGGCAGCTAAATACCTACCACGATGAAGTCTTAGGGCTAAAAACAACTCCATTTGGGTTTGTCTGCTGAATCCTCTGAGGTTTGTGTGTGAGTATTTTGGGAATATTTACATATGTATTTTTACGCTGGGCCTCATGTAGAAGCATTTTAGGGCTAATCTGTGTCTAAAATAAGTAATAAGCAGTCTGAGTGCTTTCTGCATTTTCTCATCCAGACTCAAATTAAACTTGCTCATTTCCATGGGCCATCTCCACCAACCCCACAGTGTGTGTGCTGTTGGTGCTGCACAGCGCATATCAGTTTTCAATAGAGGGATAGCAATTGTTGGCCAGCCGCGGTAATAATGCTTTAAATGTGCAATAATGTGCAGACCTGAACAGAGGCGAATGGGATGCCATTGGCAGGAGAATGAGGTAATACAAATGCTAATGCGCTCAGTCACACAGATAGTGAAGGTCTGCACTGCACTGACTCTCTAACCTCTTTCCCGAGATTAGATTAGATTAAAAGCTCAGCCATCCTCACAGAGACATTGGCCCATACTCTCACAGGTGTTAAAGGACATATGGAACATTAGCAGGGGCCATATTAGTAAAACCTGTGCTATGTTATTGGAATGGCAAAACCTGTGCTGAAGCTTCTTGGTAAAGGTCTCATTCTCCTCATGGCATTCTTACCTGTTTATGGGTTAGTCTTGGATTTATAGTTTAATTTGAGGTTTCTGTTCAGCTGAGGGTACAGTGTCAGTGAGAAAGACATGATTCTACTGATCCCATAGCTAAGAACCATCAAAATGATATTGAGAATATATATTTTTAGGCTAAAAGTTATTCAGGGCTGCTTGGAACACAACCAAAAAGCTTTAGGATCCATTCATTAACATTTTGGCCTAAATATAAAAGAGTTTAGGGTATTTATAATGATCTTGAAATGCACAAAGGTGTAGAGATTGGCATGTTGGAGTAATGTAACAAATGAAATTCATGAAGGTCTGCATGATGGCAAGAGCCTCTTGGTAGCAGCGTCCACCATGTTAAATGTTTTGGATGAGCCGCACGAGCCGAGTTACTTGTGTACACAAATATAAATTTGCATATAAATTTTCCATCCATTTGGAATACATATTTTTAACATAATTTTAAGTAATAAACTTTATGTGATATATACACTAATATATATATATATATATATATATATATATATATATATATATATATATATATATATATATATATATATATATGTTCATTTTGTAAGAGCACTGGAAAATAGTCCAGACAGCTAGCCCATGCCCTTAAGGTTTGCCACCTGCAAGCCAACCCAAGGTAAATGCATCAGAGTTCTTACACAATTAAACAATCTCCCCCACAGTCAGCAGTTACTTACGTTTAACAGAGTATTATAAGCAATGCAATTTTTGGTTATTGGACTAATTTTGAACTCCACTACCCTAAGGAGAAGAAAATACTGATGGAATTGGACACAATCTAGCAAAAAATGTAATCTCTGGAAATTATGTTCCAGTCATTGTGATCAATTGGCTTGATATTTCTGGCTTAATTTTGCAGGAAACCATCTAATTGGTTTAATTGTTGCAAATTTCAATATAGAAGTTAAAGGGATAGGTTCATTTTATTTTACAGCAAGTTTATTTCTGTGACAGTTTTGCCATAAATTATGTATTAATTTCCCTATCTACACCAAATCTGACATCAGATTAATGGTGTTGATGGCATTGAGGTAGAAACTTAACTGTCAGATCCATTCTGTTTTACTCAGGGATCCGCTCTACTTCTTTCCTCTCCCCTTCATCTCATCACTGCCACCTGTTCCAAGCACCTGCAGCCTATTGCCATCAGTGAGGTATTTAAACATCTCATGTCCACCTCTACTCATTCCTTGTGTGAACATCCAGCCTCAGAACGTCTTTGTAGTTTGCTCACTTTTCTTGTTGCCTTATTCGTGGATTACTTACCTGCTCAGATCCAGCTCTCCAGTTCCAGTTCCAGCTTGGCTCCAGACCTTGTTCCAGCTCTCCGGCTTGGTCTCGGTCCTTAGCTCAGTTCCAGCCCTCGGCCCAGCTCTCCGGCTTGGTCCCAATTCCCGGCTCAAGCCCAGCTCTCTAGCTCAGCCTCGATTTCCAGCTCAGTTCCAGCCCTCGGCCCAGCTCTTCGGACTTGGTCCCAGTTCCCGGCTCAACCCCAGTCCTCAGCTCAGCTCTCCAGCTTCCTCTCCGTGTCTTTGTCTGGTTGCTTTAATAAAGAAACACTTACCTTCACCGTCTTTGAGTGTTTGAGTCCTGCACAGCACCAGGCCTTCCTTCTCGGGATGGCCGAGTACATGGAGGATGAACTCGCCTCTCGGGAGCTTCCATCAGACCTGGACGAGTTAATCCACCTGTCAACCTGGGTTGACCAGAGAGTCCGGGCTCAATGAAGGTATCGGTCTACCAGGAATCCTTTTCGCCCCCTTCTTGATGTCCAGCGATTCCAGACCTCTGTACCAACAACAGGTTTGAGTGAACCCATGCAAATTGGCCGCTCTCGTCTCACCCATGAGGAGAGGCTATGTCGTCGAAGGGAAAACTTGTGTCTGTATTCTGGAGGTTCTGGCCATTTTGCATTGGCCTCTCAGTTAAAAGGACAGGCTCAGCGGTAACAGGAGGAGTACTGCTGTCTTTGAAATTTTGGGTTGGAGTCGCACTTGACATTCCGTTTTCTTCAGTCAGTCAGTACCCGCTGCCCCTCCTGACCTCCGCCTTTGAACTGCTGGAGGGGGCAATAGTGTTCTCCAAATTGGATCTTCACAATGCATACCACCAGGTTTGCATTAAAAAGGGGGACAAATAGAAGACAGCATTTAACACCTTATCAGGATATTATGAGTATCTTGTGATGCCTTTTGGGCTGACTAACGCCCCCGCCGTCTTCCAGAACCTGGTCAATGACATATTGCGAGACATGCTCTACCGGTTCGTATTTGACTACCTGGATGACATCCTTATCTTTTCCAAGGAGCATGTTCACCATGTCCCGTCAGTCCTCCAATGCCTGCTGGAGAGTTCACTTTTCGTCAAGGCTGAGAAATGCAAATTCCATGTACCCATCGTCTCTTCTCAAATACATTGTCTCCCGGGGTAATATTCAGATGGACTGGATTGGCCATCTCTGGGCAGTCAAAAGCAACTGCCACGCTTCTTGGGGTTAGCCAATTTCTATAGGCGTTTCACCCTGGCGGCTCCTCTGAATCACATGGCAAGTGAGTCGAGACGAGTGGACCCACTGAAGGACCTACGACCGCAGGCCCACAGGAACAAATAGTTTTCCCTCTGGACAGGAACTGGGGACTGTGATGGTGTTCAGGGCTGCCTTGACGCACTCCTCAATAGACCAGGTGACGGCTGGTACCAGCTGGGATGAAGGTAAGATGGGAGTCACTTCGGCAGGGTTCTGATTGAAAAAGGCATCTGTTTCAAGATGTGCTTCCCGTACAACACTCACGAGGCCTCATGGCAGCACCAATCTGATGCTTACAACTCCAAAGGATGCAGAAGACTTTTTCAATATGCTGAATGTAAGGTGGACATGGAGCGCACTCAAGCTGTGACTTCGAAGGATTTATATTTTATAATTATATGGACATGAGGACATGTTGCTACACACTCAATCACTCATATTATTATTACAACTGCCTATTTTTAGTAGTATTTATCACTTTTGTTTTTCTCCTTTCTACCTCCTCCTAGGGTGGACGCAAACCTCTGATCTGCTGGTGATGTGTACCCCCCCCGACTCTGCTCCAGTGTGAGGAGTTCTTTCATCTACCTTGATGTTGGCTGAGGTCCCATCCACCTTACCCGCACACACAGAGTGGACACTCGACGATGTCAACATAAATGTTTTTTGTGAAAATGTTTTGTATTTATATGTATTTTTTCAACTGTCCTGGACACATTCTTGCACGGCCTGTCCGTCCTGGGAGTGGATCCCTCCTTCTGTGGTTCTCCCTGAGGTTTCTCTTTTTTCCCCGGCTGGGTTTTTTTTGGAGTTTTTCCTCACCCTGATGGAGGCTCTAAGGACAGGGGATGTTGTCTAGTGCAGTCTGTTAAGCCCTTTGAGGCGGCTGTTGTTGTGATATTGGGCTAATCAAAAATATAATATAAAAATGTCTTGTCTTGTCTTGTTGCTGCTGCTTCATCTTTGGTGAGTGAAGACGGGACAAACAAAAGGTGCAAGTATGCTTCAGGAACTAATCTCTCTTACAGACAATTTTTTTAACACAGTCTTTCTGTCTTTTGTGTGTGTTTAAACTGTAAATCAGTGGAAGAGACTTTTTATCACTGTGTTTGGTCATGTGTTAAAATTCACTCATATTGGATAGATGTTCTGAAGGACACGAGAAGGATACTTGGAGTAATACTTGATCTGGGACCTGTGGTTCTGCTTTTGGGCTACAGAGATAGTAATGTCGGTTCAATCTCCAGGAGACTCGATACCATCCTCATTTATGCTGCACAGAGAAACATCTGTTTGTCCTGGATCAGATGTTTCACTACGGCCAGCTAGTACAGAGCTGTTCCTAATGGAGTATCTGACCTCCACCTTACACTCCAGGAGGGGACAGCTCATGGTGGTATGGACTTCGTTGGGGTGGATATAGCCTCGGTGCTGAGGAGCACAGTAGTGGACTAGCTGTGGTCTTTTTTCTTTTTCATTATTTCTTTTTAGTCCCCTGGAATATGTTGGGCTGTATTTGTTCATTTGTTTGTTATTTGTTGTTTAAATATATATATATATATATATATATATATATATATATATAATATAAAAAGAGCTACAATCTGGATGTAAACCATAGTATTCCTTGCGGTCACTACCTTAAGTTTCAGAAAAACTTTCTGTTACAGCAACTCCAACCTTGGGGACCAAAACAAAAACCCTTGAAACTATTTGTGAAAAAGAATTACAGTGCTGCTTTAACTAGACATGGCTGCCTCTAAATATCTACTTTTAAATAAAGCCTAAACGTTTGTGCATCATTTTCATACATTGCCTGAAAGCTATAGACTACTGATCTCCCATGTAGAGCAGGTGACCATGGATAACTCCAATATTGATCTTGCTTTCCTGTCTCCGACATTTCTATCTATCCTTAGTGATGAACTGGAGTCAGTGCTCTTACTCTGGTCATGTTTATTTCTAGTGAAAGGCATGTATTGATTTTAATGATGTTATTCGGTGTAAAGCCTTTCCTAATTTGGCAGACGACATGAGCAGGGTTCAGCGTGTGGAGACCTGTTTTCCTCAAAGTTAATTGAAGTCAACAGTGATTGATTTTGAAGTGAGCCCTAGTCTAAAAGCTGCTGGAAAATTGCATTAGTATTGGTTTTGGTGCTAGACTTTTATTGCCACATGCTATTTTCAAGAAATATATTAGCATCTGTTCCAATGGAATGTTTGAGTTCAATTTAGTCATGGTTTGAACATTTCTGTGGAATTTCTACCCAAGCTACAAATATGCAACAGCTGCTTAACATTTATGAAACTGTAATCAGGACTAAATTACAAAAAGAGTTCATTAAACCAAACTTACACAAGCACTAACAATAATTTATTATTATTATTATTATTATTATTATTATTATTATTATTATTAAATTAATGTAAATGTTTCCATTGTAATAATCTATAGCACCATCAGCTTTGTTTTATTTTATTTAATATTTACTGGTTTAATATTTACTAATGATTCATCTCTTGTGAATAGTATGCAACATATTGTTTGAACTTTAAAAGTGCATAAATAAAGAGAACATATTTTATAAATATTAGTTTCATAACATTAAGTAAGGTCCATTTGTTCCATTTTATTCCGTCAAGACAAGTATGTTAAAAGCTATGACAAGTAAAATTAATTAAAATTAATTTAAGTATTTTAAGCTGACCTGAAATTTTGGCAAAGATTGATGAGTTTTTGATAACTATCAGGGGGGTAAAATCAGTGCTTAAAGAACAGAAAGAAAATCTTTGGAGCAATTACATTAGAGCCCCATGATTCTGGTCTATCAACATTGTCTTTATCAGATAAAGAATAAGTTAATAATTTGTACAGAAATGTTTAACTCTTCTAGAGTGACCTCCCAACATAGAATGATGAATACTGCAGTTTGCAATAAGTTGTATACTAAATTTAACCCAGTCTTTGGTCGTCTTCATTGTTTATGATGGTACCCTAGATATGAACTGCTCATGTCACAAAACAACAAACAGCACTCAGTGAAGCTGTTAGGTTTAAGAAAGAGTTTTTCATATCCAGCTAAGTCACAAGATTTCACTCTTGTTTCTCTCAGCATAAACAAACTCAGAGTTCACTAACCTCAAACTGGTCTGAGTGGATAATCCTGACATGAGTTTGTTCACCCAGAGAAATGGCCCTCAGAGTAAGGGTATAATCTGGTGGGAACTCAACCACTCTCTCTCAACTGAGCGTTTTAACTAGATTATGACTTGTCTAGTTGTGTCTAGTTCAACCTGGCCATACATTCTGGTCCCTGTGGGCTGATGGTGATTGACAGCGGAGCCAAAATAATTGTAAATAATGTATGCTCAATTTGCTGGCAGACATCGCTCTCCTGGTTGTTCTTGGATGAGTGCCTTGGGGGTAAACTATTAGTGTAAGCACATGCTCTGCCCCCAAGCTGCACAGTTTGATTTGATTTGATTTAGCAGGAAAACAGATTATTATATCAGTGACATTAGCAGCAGCACTAAAGTCAGATGTTTAAAATGAAAGCTGTATGCCTATTAATTTGTACATAAGCTTAGCACAGCACATATGGAGCTAATAGCATGTTAATGTAACTTAACATGCTGGAGTGATGTGAACAGAAGTGAGCCCTGATTGGCCACAGATTTTCCCTATCAAAAGCTACACTCAATGCTGCGTAGCAAACCTGTTGTTGTGAAGCACAGGTGTCAAACATGCCAAGATTTGGCATAATTAACCTCGGTTGGTGAAGCAGCTTGATCACCTGCACCTGAGTGAGAGTGCAGCTGGGTGTGAGCGCGCCAGCAGCTTAAAAGCACATGACGGTAAAGTGTCTTCAGGTTTCTTTGGCTTCAGGACTGCATTGTGTTGTGTGTGTAGAAAACCTCAACCTTTTGTGTGAAACAGCAAAAAGAGTGTTTATATGCACATTGCCAGCAGATAAAAGCCTACGTCAAGCACTTTCTTTATAAAGCACTATATATATTCTGATAAAATATATTATATATCTATCCCATTACAATGCAGAATGACTCAGTGAACGGATGTTTTCCTTGATGTCATACACACAACTTTTGGGGAGGATCACGCAGGCCTGGGTCTGTGAGGGGAGTGTGTGCACTGAAAGCTCCGTGCATGGCTTGCTTTTTTAAGAAGCATAAGCGAACCAACCACACACCCTAGATCTGATCATCACTACTCAACCCCCATAAACAGCCTGGAGGTAAACGATCTGGGTGGGTGTGTCTGACCACAAGTTGGTCTCTATGGCCTTTAAATTTCTGTTGTCTATTATCAGACCCAAGAGCCTTTGGGAAACAAATTGATCCAACCTCCATCACTGTAGACATCCAACACATCAACTGCCCAGTCTCTGCAAAAGTAACCCCTGATATTGTTTGCTCCCCTCTTCATCTCCTCTAATTGAAGCAGACCTTTCCAAGGTCATTGATTCTAACCACCCTACCACCTGTCTACTGTCTCCCATCCCCACACATCTCCTTCAGGCCATCTCTCCATCTGTCGTGCCTGCTCTGACCCACATCATCAACTAATCTCTCTCCACTGGGTCATTCCCCACAGCTTTCAAAGAGTCCTGCATCACACCACTACTGAAGAAACCCACTCACAACCCTACACTTTTAGAAAACTCCAGACCGGTTTCCCTCCTTCCCTTTACTGCCAAAGCTCTGGAGCGAGTTGTGTTTAACTAGCTCTCCTCCTTTCTCACACGGAACAACCTCCTGGACCAGAACCAGTCTGGGTTCAAGAGCGGACACTCCACCGAAACTCCACTGCTCTCAGTCATCGAAGCCCTGAGACTGGCAAAGGCAACATCCAAGTCTTCTGTCCTCATCTTACTGGATCTGTCTGCTGCCTTTGACACTGTTAATCACCACCAGGGTATGTGAGCGGAGCGGAGCGGCAAGAATTTGCGCTCCACGCTCAAAGTATTTCATAAATACTCCGCTCAAGCTCCGCTCCGGGTGTGCAATTTTCCGCTCCTCGCTCCCTCCCCCGCTCCGTCCTTATACGTCTCGCTCCATTTTTGCTCCAGGGTATTTTTTTTTTTTTTTTAATAACACCAGTGTCTGATCAGAAGATGCATGTAGTGTAAAACGAATATGCAGTACTAAGAGAAAAACATCCATACTTTTTTGTAATTTTGAACACTGAACAGCCCCAAACCCCTCCGTCTTCTGACAGTGGTTTGGTCTAGGGACTCCTGGCTCGTGATTGGTAATTGAGCGATAGTGGAGCGTTTCGGAGCGGGAGAAAATCACAACGCTCCAACATTTAAAAAATCCGCTCCCCGCACCGGGCAAAATCACACAGCTCCGCTCCCGCTCCGCACCGCTCACATACTCTGATCACCACACCCTCCTGTCCTCTCTCAATGCGATGGGTGTCTCTGGAATGGCGTTACAATGGTTCAAGTCTTACCTCTCGGGTAGGCCATTCAGAGTATCCTGGAGAAATGAGTCCCAAAATCTCAATACAGGGGTGCCAAAGGGCTCAGTGCTTGGAACGCTACTCTTTTCCATAATGTTAAGAGAATTTTGGTTACAGATTAAATGAGCAGACGATGGAGACTGTATATGATTTGAAGATAATAGACAGGTTTAATCTTTGCAAAGAGAAACAAAACGGACACTCGATAACAATGGTACACAGAGGGTTTTGCTTAAAGATGTAAACAATACATGAAGCTTTTATAGGTTTACATTATGCCAGCCTCTCAGTTCCAGGGTCGTGGATGGACGTGTATTGAGCTGACGTGTCAGTCATAGATGTGTGTCACTAAGTGAACAGGACAGAGTGTCCCTGGACTAGATTAGATGTAGTGCAAAGTGATGTCTTTGTATTGTTTGGATTAGCCTGGCACCAAATAGGAGATATAGCTAAAGATATTAAGTCATACTTGTTTGTGGATAAGCACATGAACTGGAGCAAGAGTGATAGCATAATATATAATATTAATGGAGATGTAAAATTCCCATAACACATATACATGACATCCCTTGGCTCTGTCATTCAGATGCTTGGCTTTTCCTATCACTGCTATGCGGATTCAACCTGACAATCCGACAGTCTCTGCTTGCATCTCGGCATGCCTGAGTGACATCTCACTTTGGATGAAGGACCATCACCTGCAGCTGAACCTCGCAAAAACAGAACTGCTTGTGATTCTGGCCAACCCAAAGATCTACCACAACCTCTCCATTCAACTAGGCTCATCAACCATTACACCTTCCAGCACTGCCAGAAATCTGGGAGTGGTAATTGATGATCAACTAAACTTGAAAAGTCATGTTGCCAGCACCACCTGGTCCTGTAGATTCATCCGCTACAACATCAGAAAAATTGACCTTTTCTATCTGAGCATGTAAATCCTAGTCCAAACTCTTGTCTTGTCCAAACTGGATTATTGCAATGCTCTACTGCAGCGGTCCCCAACTTTTTATGCGCCACGCACCAGTTCAATGTCAGACAATATTTTCAAGACAATATTCTCTCTTCATTAGGTTACACTGGCTCCCAGTTGACACCCGCATCAAGTTCAAAGCTATGCTCTTTAACTACAAGACCACCACTGGCTCCGCCCCCTCATATCTTCACTCACTGATACAGACCTATGTTCCTGCCAGATCCCTGCGCTCTGCTAATGAACAACGTCTGGTGGTACCATCCCAGAAAGGAAAAAGATCACTCTCACATACCTTCTCTGGATCTGTTCTACATTGGTGGAATGATCTACCCACTCCTACAAGATCAGCAGATACTGTAGCCATCTTAAAGAACAACATAGCTCTCAAATACGGAGAACTCAACTCCCCCCTGCATCACTGTAATTAAATTATTTGGACTTCTAGGAAAAAATAAATAGATAGATGCTCATGTTGCAAGTTTGTGTACTTCCACACTCCGTTGTTCATTCCCACACTCTGGTCAGCAGCCCTTACCCAAGCTCACATCCCTCCTTTCTGGGTCAACTTGTATCCGTAAATCGTCAACTGGAAAGACTCTGCTGGTCTCACAATCCACTCCCAACTTTACACAGATAATCTACAACAATACAAACAAGCTCTCTCCCATGCCCCGACCACCTACTATTTACACCTCATACAGTCTGGGTCAGGTAACCCCAAATCCCTCTTAGATACCATCAACAAACTCCTTAACCCAATAGACAATTACTCACATTCATTCAAAATTGCACCTCCTTCCTGTCCTTCTTCTTTAAAGTGTAACTAAACCACTGGTCAGAGCCTAACTCTACCCACTGATAAAATTTGAAATGAAATAAAAGCAAGAATACATTTATAAATGAAAGTCTGCAAGAGTCCACCTGTGAACATACAGGGACGGAAACTCATCTGCAGCTTACAGTGTACAATGGTGAACACGATTTACACAACCAGTCATAAAACATAAAGCACCATGATAAACAGTGTTCAGCTTTTTTAAAAGACGATCAGATGCATTCATGAAAAGGAGATTGCCGTAATCCAATAAAGGTAAAATAGATTTCTTTTCCTTCAGCTGTTTTTATTTTAGGGAGCTAAGAAGGTAGCCATTTTCTGTTTGAGAAAACCATAGCTTTAAATTTGTCAGCATTTAACACCAGCCTCAGGTGATTTAGATGAGACTGAACTGCATCAAATGCAGACTGCAAGAAATCAAAGGCTTGTTCAATTGAAGGAGAGGAACAATAGATAACTTTGTCATCAGCATAAAAGGGAAAAAAGGCTTTTGACACATTTTGACAAAGATCATTCACATAATTAGAAAACAGCAATGGTCCCAGAACAGAACCCTGGGGTACTCCTTTCGTTACTGAAAGAAAGGAGGAGGACATGGCAACAAGGTGTACACACTGAGTTCTACCTGATAGAGAGTTAGAAAACCAGCCAACAACAGTGTCAGACAGACCAATGTTATGAAGCCGATTTAGCAAGGTGACATGAGGCCTTTGACAAATCAATAAACAACACTGTACAGAACTCTTGAGGCTCAGAACTCTTGAGGCTCAATAATAATCTCAATAATATCATTAACTACTTTAACTGCAGCAGTTATAGTGTATAGCAGTGTATTTTTTGGAAACAAGATTGTTTGGTATAATTTAATGAACCTCAACAATTTTTTTAAGCTGTTCAGCAACAATTTTCTCAAAGACCTTTGCCAAGAAACATAACTTTGATTTTGGCCTGTAGTTATTAGGATCGGCCGAGTCTCCTTCTTTCAGTAAGGGAAGAACAAAAGCAGACTTCCAGACCATAGGGATGACATTGTTTAAAAGGCTATGGTTAAAAAGATATGTCAGGGGTTAAGTTATAAAATCCTTTGACATTTTAAGAAAAAAAAGGATCAAGATTGTCTGGACCTGAAAATATGTCTGTTTCCAGCTGCTTAAGGACTGTAGACCTCTGCCTCAGTCACTGCTCTGAAAACAAATGAGCCAGTTGAAGAAGGTAATTGAGGGGGCGATGAATGCCCTTTTTGTTCAATTAAAGTTTTTGTGATGGGATGCAATGTCTCATATACTGTAGACAACCCGATGAAACAAAATGTTTGTTGAAGCAAGTTAGGATTTCAGATTTATCCATGAGAATAAGTGAATTATTTATAGTGCATGTTGGGAGTTTGTTGGTCTGTAAATTTCCGTAAGAAGATTTTATAACTTTCCAAAATTTCTTTGGATCATTGCATCATCAGTCAACCTGAGACTTTGTTTTTCTCGCCTTAGCCCAAGCATAATTTCTTACTTCCAAAAGTTCAGACAGCTCACAGGAAAACCTGGGATTGTTGTGCCCTTTTACTTCTAATTTGCGAAAAGGTGCATGTTTGTTAATAATTTCCAAGTTAGTTCCACATCATTAATAAGAAAATGGTTTTTCAGTCATAGATCCACAAGTCATGATAAAAAGCTTGTTCACAAAAATGTTTAAAATCCCATTTAAACATAATTTGAGGTCTTCTTTTAGTAATTGTTGTTTGTCTAACCGTGGTGATAACACACTTGTCAATAATCCCAACAACAGTATATTTATGTGGGACATTCATTCATTAAAATTAGATCAAGGATGGAAGATTTTATTGGTTGTTTAAGATTTGGCCGTGTTGTATTACTGATTAGCTGTGTGAGATTAAGAGAATCACAAATTACTTTAAAATGATCAGAAACGTCAGCAAATCCAAATTAAAATCCCTAACAAGGATAATCTCATTAAAGTTTAGTGCTCAAACATGAAGGTTCTAGACCAGGGTTGGATTCAACAATCTCTGACAGTAAAAGCAGCAGTAAAATAACACACTTTTTCTTTACTGAAGTGTACCGGGATGAGATAGATTTTCTTGTGCCTTGTCCAGCTGGAGGACTGACTGTAAAAGGTCAGTAACCAGTTGTATGGTTCATAGAAGATGACAAAAGAGTGCACAGTCAAAATACAAGCGGTAGCACAGGCCCATTGTAGTGTAGATGGTCAAAGCAGTAGCACAGGCCTGTTGTGGTGTAGAAAGTTCCAGCAGTAGCACAGGCCTGTTGTGGTGTAGAAAGTTCCAGCAGTAGCACAGGCTCGGTGTGGTGTGGCAGGCCCAAGTCAGTAGTACAGGGCCAATCATGAGAAAAAGCCCACAAAGAACAGGGTATAGAATCCACACTCGTCAAGTTCACAAGATGCATTTATCACAGAGTTGCAGATTGCAAATGCTTCAATAAAATATAATCTAAAAATTAATAATTGAACAGACACAAGACATGTTGCCATCATGCTGCCATCTTGGATTGGAAAAAACATGTTGGAAAAACATGTTGAAAACGATGTTAATATCCTCTTCCTCCTCAACCTCACTGCAGCCTTTGACATCATCAACCACTCCATCCTCATCCATGATCGCCAGTCCATCTTCAAAATCACTGGTACTGCCCTCTCCTGGTTCACTTCCTACATCACTGACCGACACCAATTTATCCACATCAACCACTGCAAATCTCCCTCTGCTTCTCTCACCCAAGGCATCCCCAAGGTTCAGTTCTTGCCCCCCTCCTTTTCATCCTACACATATTTCCCCTCAGTAACATCATCCGCCGCCATGGCCTTCAGTTTCACTGCTTTGCTGATGACATTCAGTTATACCTATCCACCAGATCCATCACTCCTGCCACTCTCTCCACCCTCACCACCTGCATCTCTGAAATAAAGTCTTGGCTACAGATCAACTTCCTCCAACTCAACTGCAACAAAACAGAACTAACCTTAATTGGTCCTAAATCACTCACCAAAACCTGCAATAACTTCATCATCTCCATCAACGGCTACACGGTTTCTTCCTCATCTCACCCCCTTAACCTTGACATCATCTTTGACCAAACCCTCTCATACGAACAGCAGATCAAGCACCCACCTCCACCCATCCTTCTCTCGTCTAACTGCTAAAATAATCATACACTCCTTTGTCATTTCACGCCTTGATTACTGCAATAGCATGCTCTGCAGAACACCCTCCAAATTTCTCTATTAACCACCGGAGACAGGGTCTTCTCCATTACATACAGAATTCTGCTGCTCACCTCCTTACTCGCACCGTCCCCCACCCCCTGGAACTCCCTGCCCAAAAACATCAGAGATTGCTCCACACTCACCTCCTTTAAGACAACTCTCAAAACCCACCTCTTCAAAACTTCCTTTTCCTAAATGTATTTTTGTTCCTGTCTGTTTTTGTTGGCTTTGTCCTGTTCTGTAAAGCGTCTTTGAGTATCTTGAAAAGCACTATATAAGTGTTATGTATAATTATTATTATTATTATTATTATTATTATTATTATTATTATTATTATTATTATTATTATTAATCATCATATGTTAATGTGGTTTCTGTTATAAAGCACTGTAAGAATATCAGGCTGATATTTTTACTTTCATCATGTTGGTGCTGCGCTGTGCAGATTGGTGGTTTGTTAGCACCGAAAAACAAAACAGTTATGCACCATTGCTTAGCATTCAAATTGAAGAAAAACAAGGATAAAAAAGATGAATATAAAATAGGATACACTAATAACTAAAGCCTACAGGCTATTACTTATTGTTATATGGCATCTCACATAAGATCTGTCACAGTCTTTTCAGGGGGAGGGGATACTGTTGCACCTGTATTGAAATAATATTCAGAAAATGGTGGATACAAAATAACCTGACTGTAAATAATAGAGGTTTTAAATGTATCCATGCTCATCAAAATACAAACAGTTGACACCCACAGGTTGGACTTTGGTCTGAATTATTTTAAATGCTTTAGAAACAGGTCCATATCCATAAAAACATACCAAATGAACAACAGCTGTTGGAAATGAAAATGAAATGAGTGGTTGGGCAGATGTGATGCAGTTTAAATGATGTTTGAACAGGTCATAGTTCACATGTATGTTATGTATGAGCATGTCTCTGTGCGTGGGGGGTACGCATGTGTCTGTGCATGCACACAGCCAGCTTCCTCAATGTGAGCCCTGTAAACTCCTGCCTGGGTGTGTGTTTGTGTGTGAGTGCGTCGAGAATAGCGGTTGAAACAGATGACTTGTCACATCTGTCTCCAAGGAGGTGCATCTTCATTAGTAACCAATCAAAATCCAATTAGCGCCAGTATCTTGGCATATTAGGGCCCTGGCATTAAAATGATATGCGGTGTGCGAATATATTTCCAATCATGGCATACTTTAATTACCACCCTGGAGCACATGGGCCACAATTTAAAGAGAAGGACGGGTAGAAAAGCATTAATATAAGAAAAACATGTAAACTTGTTGAGAATTTTAGATATGGTATGGATAAGGACATGGATAAAATTTTAGAATTTAGGTCCATATTTGTGGATATAATGCACTCGTCAGCAGTGCAGTGGGGGTGCTGCAGCTGCATGGTGTATATTTTGCTAACATCTTTGCCTTAGGCCATCAGCCATTAGCAGCTGGTTAAACAGGGCACCCCACGGGCCGTAGTAAATACACAAATAAGCCACTTACACTGACTGACAGCAGTGGAGACAGGGAGCAACAGGCCAGCCGCTTAGCTTAATCAGACACTCATATACACAGAGTCAAAGCAGGAGCTGAATTAACACATGCCATTCAATTTACAGGTCACAAAGTTCCAGAAAAATTGAGAAAACATCAAACGCCTTACCTTTATGACTCCAGGAGCCAAATATAGTGTTATGCCCTGTTCAATCAAAGGTGAGTATCTTGGGTTTTTATTCACAGAAAACACACTTCAAAACTCCCTTGGTGACTTTGACCGTGGATATGAGTAATTTTCTACCGAGAGTCAATGGAGGTTGCTATGACTGTTTCGGTTCATTGAGGTCATAGTGTCTAAGCAAGTTTTTTTTAATGGAATACTTTTTGTGTTGACTGTGTTTTCACCATCAGGGTAAACTCGTGCTGAAGTCGGGTGCACTAATAACTCACTGAAGCTAAAGGATTGTATAAACAGAGCCAACTTTGACCATAAACAGATCTGTAAATTGTGTTGTCGTCCGCCATACCCACTTCTTGCAATGCTCAGAGATGCTACACAAGGGAATGGTTCTAAAATTAAACCATCCACCGAAACAGGTGTATGCTTGTGTAACCCATGTCACATGACTTGAGTTCCACTCCTGATTTGTACCACATGACTTGAGAACCCTTCCTGATTGGTACCTCACCAAACAAATATCCGGTGTGGACACCGTGGACTTCCTCCTTCTGGGCTTCTACGGTGGTGGTGGCATGGCTTATGCGGCATCCAGTGCGGCATCGAAAATACAGTTTTATTCACAAAGAAACACTATACCTACTTATTCGACTCAGTTGTCAGTGTTCTTTATTCTTGCACCACAGCTTTGGTCAAGTTATTACACAATAGCGAGCTGATCCTTTTTCTGTCTTGTATTACGGACTGTTTTTGGACAAAATTGAACACCAAATTTTTTTTAAAGAATAAAAAGACTGCATATCAAGATATCAAATGCTGTGAATTTATGGTGTATTTTGTATTTACTTTGTTCCCTTTACCTTGTCCAAACATTATTAAATTCTTTTACATTTGAATTCAGTTGTGTTGTCTACTATGTTGTTGTCAAAAGTCAGTTAGTCAAGTTAGTCACATGCTAATTCATTGATACACTCCTAGCCCTAAAGTACATGTTACATCTGTCAAGAAAAGAAAAGGGCTAACCAGATGCAGATTTATCCAGTGGCAATGATGTACAGCGAGAGCACGAGGCTAGCAAGTAAAAAGACGGTATATTCATTTGACTTTTATTGCTGAAAGAGGTAACTGTGGTGTTTGAGAATTGTCCAATCTTCCAAATTACACACACCTATTTAAAGTGCCTTTTAAAGTGTGACTATAAAGCAATAATAATAAATTGGAGACATTAAAAACCACCATTGTCTGTGCTTGGAAAAGCAGAGATAAGGAACCGGCTTCCTGTATGACTTTACTTCGAATTATCGCTAATCCCATAACCCATCTCAATGTCCCAAATAAACTCTGGACCATGGGTGTCATTCTTGCTTATAATAATAAGCAAAGTATAAAAAAAGAGCTGCATTTTTTTTTTAATAAAAAAAAAACAAAATGTTCAAAATGTGTCCACTGCATTTCGCAATAGCACTTTTAAGCAAGCAAATTTTTATACTTGGACTTAGCGATTATAGGCTACCTGGCAGCCCAGAGCTGCTTTTTCATTCTAGTTCCACATCTTCACCTTTGAACATTATGTGCTTTGGCACCCTTACTGCCCAAAAGGTCTATGTCAAAAAATTGTCATTGTCATTTTTCTTCATGGAAGTGAATGGGAAACCTGTGTGTTTGGTGTGATCACAGCAAGTTTCATTGCAGAAATTATATAACCTTAGGTGTTATAATTACAGGTGTGGATAAATACAACTTTTGTTGCAAGGACAACAGAAATTAGAGAAGGAAAAAACATAAATCTGTGTTTACTCATAGCTGAGAAATCAGTGATGCTGCAGTGAAAGCGTGATTTATCCTATCATAATTACGTAGATGACACTCGATCATCGACATGATTTACATTTCACTCACAGCAGGTGGAAATACACCAATCCACTTACTGTGTCACTGCATTTAACAAAAAAAGGTTGAAGTAAAAGCATCTGTGTTTTTAAGGATAATCACAGACATTGCATCGAAACAGATTGACATGTGGATGCAAAAAACTGTCTCCAACTGAACAGAGACAAGACTGAACTAATCATCTTTGGAACAGAAACAAAGAGAAAGTGTCAGCAGTCACCTTGAGTCTCTTTCTCTAAAATCTAAAAATCAGTTTAGAAATCTAGGGGTCATCATGGACTCAGACTTAAGTTTCCAGAGTCACATTAAGTCAATTACATCATCTGCATTTTATCACCTTAAAAACATTTCCAGAGTTGAAGGGATGATGTCTCAACCAGACTTAGAGAAACTTATTCATGCTTTTATCTCCAGCAGGTTAGATTACTGTAACGGCCTGCTCACTGGTCTCTCAAAACGAGGGTTAAGACAGCTGCAGCTTATTCAGAACGCTGCTGCTCGGGTTCTAACTAACACCAGGAAGTACAACCACATCAGTCCAGTTTTAAAATCTCTGCACTGGCTTCCTGTTGCTCAGAGAATAGACTAGTAGCGTTTAAGTTTCATGCAGCAAAAACCTGGAAGAGCCTCAACTTTAACAATGTTCAAAGGGAGGTTAAAAACCTTCGTTTTTAGCTCCGTCTACATTTTAACTTAAAATGTTTTTTATCTGAACTCTTTTTTTGAAAATGTTTAAATTTTTTCTGAATCTAAATCTTGTAAAATGTCTTTTATTTCTGTAAAGCACTTTGAGTTACTCAGTGTATGAATTGTGCTATATAAATTAAATTGCCTTGCCTTGTCATTCTGCCTATTAGCCTAATTCTGCATCTTCAACTTTGAACATTATGTGCTTTGGCATTTTCCTGGATTTACTGGATGAAATGGGAATGTTCCTGGAAAAGAAAAGGGAAACCAGTGTTGGAATTGGAGTTGGAATTTCAGGACTTTGCTTTTATTGGTGGATGTTACAGAACACTTGAATAATTTGAACAGAATGCTGCAAGGGCGTAAAAAAGTTGTCACTTAGTATTATGACAACATATATGTTCAAGGTGAAGCTGTCATTGTGGGAGACACAACTTGCAGATGGTGATGCTGCTCACTTCCCTTGTCTTGTCTATGACGCAGACATGAAGCAGTTCAAAGATAAAATAACGGGACAATTGCAGGAGTTTGTGCAACGCTTTTAGATTTTTGGTGAACTGGAGAAAGACATCAATGTTTTTGCTGACCATTCACCGTGAAGGCTTCTAATTTGCCCATCAACATCCAACTTCAAAAAAATAGACCTGCAGTGTGGCTCAGATTAAAGGGCAAATTTGCTGTAGCTGGCTTGGACACATTTTATCAGTATCTCATGCCAGGCTACCCCAACTTGACAGCCCTTACAGCCTAAGTGTTGTGCATGTTTGGAACCACATATCTGTGTGAGTAAGTGTTCTTTGTAATGAGCATCAATTAAACAAAGCTGCAGTCATGGCTCACACACAAGCACTTGAATGACATCCTGAAATTGGCTGGCACTCAGGATGTGATGCCTGATATTGATGCACATTTGAAAGCAAAAATATGCCAGGTTTCAGGGGTAAAATAACCAGTGGGTAACCTCACTTAAAATGCTGCTTGAGACATTATGCACCCTGACTTAGTTCTGTGAAAATGAATGTCTTCCGTGAAGATTAGTTCATAAGTTTGTTTTTTTGAACTCGTTAATGCACTGCTCATTTTTTTACTTTTATTTTTAAACAATAAATAACCTACAAGGAAGGGAGTAACTCAACTCTCTTGAATAGTTACTACCTCAGTTTGTATTATATGGTGGGTCAGCTCAGATTAAGATGTAAAAAGGACAAAATAGGGTTTGATACCTAGAAGATTTGTCTGTGTTTTTTTCAATTACAGATAGGTTGTGACTTAAAGTTGGATGCCTTTGTAGATACACTAAGACGAAGTCCAAATTTTATAGGTAGAATGGCACAGTTATGTTTTTTTTTTTACAACAGATTTCCAGATACATAGACAATACTGCACAATCTTGCTTATTTTCAATTTATGTATTAGGCATTCTCTAATTTCCAACTAACAGAGACAATCATCACAGCTGTACTACTATAGGTTATTGCTGAAGATTGCCAACATATTTTGCATAAATACAGGACGCTGTGTGTGAAAAAGGTTGAACAGTCATTGGGCTTTTCTTTGAGATCCTCATTTATCATGTAAGGTATGATATGATAGTTCATCTAATGCTAAAGCTGTTATTACATGGAAAAACATATGCTTTGTATTAGCCATTGCAGGAAAATGGCTTCTCATCTGCTGTGAGGCCCAGTCAGCAGTGGTTACATGTCATTCCTCTCCATCAGTCATAAGAATGAGCACATCCAGCAGTATGTACAGCGTGAGCTCTATTACTGCTGTAACCACACCGAACAGCAGCACAAATGTAAGTTCAGATAATGATTGGTTATTTGTGGCACCGGGGAGCCACTGTTCCTACAACTGCTGAACCCCACAATTCCTGCTCCAGAGACTGACTAACAGAAGCACTCAGACATTCATCCAAACCACAATGTCATCCATGAATCAGAAATAACAGACATATACGTACTTATGTATGTGTTTCAAGATTTCATAAACTCTGTCATTGTACACCACTATTTTATAACTTTACTAGTGTTGTTGTTACCTAAGCTCATTTTAATTTAAATAATTCAGACATTTATTCACACAAACAATATACACATTGTTACTCCGAAAACCAGTTTCTCCCGGCTCTTTCGGTACGAGTGTTGGAACTAATATTACTTCAATAAAACTATAAAACCAATGTAAAGTTTGTCCATTTAATTCCACTCAGAAAAAGGTACAAGCCAGCGCTGGGTCACAACACGTAGTTAATAGGAGGTCAGCCCACGTGTTGTGCTGCTGGTCAACTCAATGCTCAAAAGGTCCTAACCTTTGGCCACTCCTCTCACAGGAGGGGACACTTCCTACTTTGAATCAGTAGTTTTCCACTATGTGTCCAGACAGGGGTGACCAACTGGTTCTAACTGGTTTCAACAGATGAGATATTTAGTGTACTAATCTAGGGTGCAGTTTATCATGCAGAGAGTGCAAATAACATACAAAACAGTTATAAAAAAGTGTTTCTTATTATAAAATCCTAACAACATAATGCAACTTGTTTAACACTCTCAGTCTGGAATGGCAGCCCTGACATACAATGGATATGTTAAAGTAATGTTGGTTGGATTCTCATTCACCATCACAGGGGTTTTCTAGGGGAAGGAACTTTTTAAAGGACACACAGAGAATTTTGTGACAGATTATAAATTTACCCGGTTGAAGCATTATTTCAAATTGTCCACTTTGTGCGAATGACAACAGTCATATCATATCTTGCATGTACCTTTCCAATCTGCTAAATTGAGTCTGTTTCCAATAATCTTTAACTTTTAACGTAGCACTGTGTAAGTTTTAGCCCAAAAATATTCTTTCATTAATATTCTTCTGCTTAGTCCCGTTCGTGGGTGACTGGAGCCTATCCCAGCAACTTTGGGTCTAAGGCTGGGTACACCCTGGACAGTAGCCAGTTAGTTGCAGGGCTGACATTTAGACATAGACAGTGACAGACAACCATTCACTCTCACATTCATTCAATGGGGACACTTTAGCGTTACCAATTGACCTAAACATGCATGTGTTTGGACGGTGGGAGGAAGCCGGAGTACCCGGAGAGAACCCACGGTAACACATGGAGGACATGCAGACTCCTCACAGAAAGGATCACAATGAGTTCCAACTGTTTTATTCTGGACAGAGATTCTTCGGTCCCAATACTTGGACTACACCCTCAGCAAGTGCATTTTATGAAAGTGTGTGAAGGGAAAGGTCCAAATCTGAAAAATTAAGAATTGGGATACCTCACTTTTTTTTGTAACTTTCATCATGATCACAACAAGACAGAAAAAAGAGCACAATGCCTTCATGTGTAGCAATGTTTGCTAAAATGTTTCTGGATTTATCAGAAAGTCAACAACAGTAGATAGTAGACAGATTTATATAGTGTTGTTACCAGGGCAACAGGTTTATTCATTTAATTATTTATACATCAGCCCATCTGTTAGAAAATGTCACAAAGAAAGGGAATTGCGGGTAATATCCTTCAGCAAAGTCAGGTCTGCACACATGCTGGAAGTGTGGATAAAGGACACAGTGGAGTGCAGCTGAGAATGTTACTTAGAGAACTGGGACACACTACGCACTTGTGCCCCTCGGCGGGAACCCGACTTGAAGGGCACAAGTGAGCAAGTGCAGGTGTTGGGACAGGACCATATTCCCAAGATGTAAAACAAAGCGCTTTGAAAAAAACAGCATCATTCCAGCTGCACTGCTCAGTTGGCTGCACAAGTTGACATAAACAGGTTTGAATGGCCACAAAAAGGTAATAAAACAGGAAAAGGATATAAAATGATATCCAATGAATTAAAAATGCATATCAGCAGTGTTGAAAATGAGGGATTCTGTTGAAACCAAACCAAGGTCAGGTAGACCAACAAAAAATACAGCCACAGCTGCCCAAACAATTGTTTGGGATGCAAAGAAAAACCCACAAATAACTTCAGCTGAAATACAGGACTCTCTGAAATAAACTGGTGTTGCTGTTTCAAGATGCACAATAAGGAAGAAAAATTTGCTGCATAGTTGAGAAAAACATTTCTACACAAATTTCACATAGCATCCCGCTTACAATATGCTAAACAGGACAGAAACAAGCCTCAACTTCTGGAACAAAGTCATTTGGGGTAATGAGACCAAAATTTGACTTTTTGGCCATAACCCTCCAAAGTGTTACATTTGGAGAGGAGTAAACAAGGCCTATGATGAAAGGTACATCATTCCTACTGTGAAACATGGAGGTGGCTCTCTGATGTTTTGTTAATGTGTGAGCTGCAAAGGAACAGGGAAAGATGAATGCAGCATGTTATCAGAAAATACTGGGGAAACATTTGCACTCATCAGCCCAGAAGTTGTGCATGGGATGTACTTGTACATTCCAACAATTCAAAGCACAAGGCCAGGTTGATCTGTAATTTGCTACAGCAGCATAAAGTGGAGGTCCTGTTTGAGATCTCAAACATGCATTTCCTGCAAGACAGCCCAAGAATTTAGATAAACTGGAGGCTTTTTGCCAAGAAGAATGCACAGCTTTACCATCTGAGAAAATAAAGAGCCTCATCCACAACTACCACAAAAGACTTTGAGCTGTCATTGATGTTAAAGGTGGTAATACACGGTATTGGGGTATGTAAACTTTTTATTACTGTCTTTTGGACAGTTTTTGTTGTACTATTGTTCAAACACAAAGCACCTGGCAGAGTGGTTAGCACTCCTGCCTCACAGCAAGAAGGTCGTGAGTTCAAAACCCGGCCGACTCAAACATTTTCGGCCAATTCCGGTCTTTCTGTGAGGAGTCTGCATGTCCTCCACGTGTTACCGTGTGTTCTCTCCGGGTACTCCGGCTTCCTCCCACCGTCCAAAGACATGCATGTATAGTTAATTGGCAACTCTAAAGTGTCCCTAGTGAATGAAAGTGAGAGTGAATGGTTGTCTGTCAATGTCTGTCTCTATATGTCAGCCCTGCGACTAACTGGCCACTGTCCAGGGTGTACCCCGGCCCAAAGCTGCTGGGATAGGCTCCAGTCACCCGCGACCCCTAACGGGACAAAGCGGTAGAAAATGAATGAATGAATGAATGAATTGTTCAAACTATTTTTATGGCAGTTGTGGCTGAAATTTTTGTTGATGTTCCCAGTTTTTCAGGGAACAGGGTTGCAGTCAAGCAACCCGAGATGATGCTTTGCCACAACTGTGTTTGAGAGAGCATGGTCCAACTCAATGCTGGTCACCAGATCTGGGTTAGACACTCTACATTAACATAGTGTTTCACTCTTAGGCCTGTAATAATTTAGATAACCACTTTAACTTCAGCTTGAGCCATGTGATTTTGGAAGTAAAAGCCTGGAACCAGTGAATTCAAAGACAAGGTATAACACATTTCTTTCAGTCCAGCAACTGATACAATGGATCCAATCAGTTTTTAGACATGAGATTAGTAGAATTAGGCTTTTTTAAACTTCCAATAAAACTTTCCAGTCCTTGTGACAAGAGATTTGGTGACAACATTATAATCCATCTCTCCACAGCCTCAGCCACCCTGGATTGGTTTGTAGTGGTTTACATTAATATCTACCCACCAGTCTACTGATACCTTTTTCTGCTGTGGGCTTCAGCAGCTCATAACATCTGTGACAGCTGTGAATATTTTGTTTTCTGAATAATCAAATTCACAAAAAGCCATTAACATTTGAGTATTTTTCACTGTTAGCTTCAGATTCCTCTATTGGTCAGAGCTGTCTGAGTTTTACCAGCAGCAGTGAGCCCCCTGTGGCGCCTCCTCCGGGTGGTATTTTCTGAGAGGAAAGCCCCATGAGGAAAGGCCTGAGCACCAGGGACTCCCTTTAGATCCCAGGCCATACATCACTTACACACTGGAGGGTCGACACATGCATTAACACACACACCTCTGAAATCACGCTCCAAGGCTTCTCTGCTGTTCCACCTCATGCCTCACAGTCTAACATGTACACATACACTGACAGAGGTAACAATGCCACATTAAATGCAAAAGTTGAAAGAAGTCTGTTTCTGATTATCTTCACTTCAGACATTTTATAGAGCCAGTCTCTCTCAGACCAGCGTCTTTTATGCTTTTGAAGAGAGGCAGAGATATTATAAGATGTATTTTTACATGATTAAAGTGAAAACCTTTACCACAAAATACATTCAAATATGTTGCCTCAGACTGACTGTATTAGTCATTTTATGTCACTTATTTATAATATATAAACTGATAACATAACTGATGTTAAAGTGGTCAAATGGATGCCTTTTGCCGGGGCCTGTATTGTAAGCCTAACCCCATGGTTAAGAATAAACTTTTTGGTAGAACATTCAGGGAGCCTCAAAGTTGTCTTTATGTTTCTCTCTCACACCCTCAAGCAGTGGTTAAACATAGGGTTATTATTGTAGTAAATAGGCTGCCGATAAAGAGATATTCTAAATTACAGCCAGTTTTGATATATTTAGTCTCATCGCCTTAACGAGCCATTTGAAAAATGCTTATCTACACATTTACAAATGGAGGTGTGTTACTATCTACAACATCAACAGATGTGAAAATGTAATGTAATCTTAAGATGACTGCAGGGACGACATTTTAGGCAGGGACACTAGGGACATGTCTAACTAACTGCCAATATCGGAAAGGGAAACAATTGCGAAAACCTTTAGAAACCTATTTTTACAATATTAATATGACAATTAAATGTGACTACATATTTTACATTTTCACTACATACAGGCACATTCAGTCAATCAGTCCATTCCTTCTGCAGTCTCACCACGCACGACAGCATAAAAGAGCGAACTGATCCTAGCAAACCCGTATCTGTGGCCAGTTCTCTGTAAGCACTGTAGAGGCTCCACTTGTCCACTTGTGTCCCAGCAGGGTATACGCTGAGTCCACAGTCCTGGTCACATTTGTGCCAGGGACCACAGGTGCCACTCGTGTCTTCGTGTATTGTGCGTCTGATATGCAGTCAGCTTGAGATATTCTGCAGCAGCTTAAAAGACTAGTTGAAACTGAAGCCTATGCTTTATGATAAAGTTTAAAGAAAATGAACCACCGTCAGAAATAGAGCTCAATAACACGGAGCATATTCATATACAAACATTTTAATTGATGGTTTTCAGAATGAAGAGTGTGGAGATGTTTTTTTCTTTTGCAACTTAGTTCTATGCGTTCCCTATTCATCTAGTAATGTGTAAAGAATTTGTAAAAAGACTTCTCTGAAGCCCAAACACACAGCACAAATGACAGATCTTTCAAATTTTTTTAAACATACATCTATACATCAAAGTCCCAGTGAACCTCAGAGAGGGACCACTGTTCTAAACTGTCAACATGTTTTATAAAGCCTCTAATGTGGTAGTAACCCATTCAAACTTGTCTTTTTCCAGGTAAATTCATAAAATAACATTGAAAAGTTTAAATAGTATATTTTATATATATATATATATATATATATATATATATATATATAATGCTTATTATACAGTAGGTATATATACTGTAGATTGCAATGTATATATATTTCAAACTGAAATACTTATAGATGCTGTTAAAGATGTAACACAGTGGCAAGAAAAAGTATGTCAACCTTTTGGAATTTCATGTTTTTTTTTTTTTATAAATTTGTATTAAAATGTGATCTGACTTTAATTATTTAATTTTTAAGTCAAGGGTATTGACAAACATAATGTGTCTTAAACTAATTACACAAAGAAATTCTGATCTTTAATGTTATGGCAGCAATAACCTCACTAGGCACTTCCTGTAGCTGTGGATCAGACCTGTACATTGTTGAGGAGGAATTTTAGCCCATTCTTCTTGACAGAACCTCTTTAGCTCTGTCATATTCTATACACTTCTCATGTGTCTGGTCCTCTTTAAGTCAATCCATAGTATTGCTATATGTTTGAAGTCTGGGCTCTGACTTGATTACTCCAAAAGGCGGAGTTTGTTTTTCCAACTGTAGACTTTCTAAAGTCTTGAAATTAACTTTGTAACCCTTTCCAGCTTTATTTAAAGCAACAATTCTTGATTGTAGCTCCTCTGAAAGCTCTTTTTGTGAGGCATGGCTCACATACAGTAGGTGTGTTCTTCTTGTGCAGAGCAAACTCCAAAAGTTTGAGGGTTTTTATCAGTCAAAGTAGCTGTAGTCCTCACCTCCAATTTTATTAGCTTAATGAGATTCCAGGTGTGCTAAAACCTGTCTCCAATTAGCTTTTTTAAGGTCATTAACTCATGGGTTCAAATACTTTATCCACAAGCACTATGAGGTTTTTTGGTTGTTCTCAAAACTAGACATGAAAGATCAGATTTTTTTAGCGTTATTATTTTTAGACACATTATGTTTGTCAATACTATGACTCGGATAAAGATGAGATTACATTTTAACACAAATTAATTTATAAAACCATGAAATTCCAAAAGCTTCACATATTTGTCTTGCCACTGTATGTTCAATATACACAGTTGTTTTGTGAGAGTCCACTTTGAGGTCATTGTTATTTAAAAGTTTAATAACTGCTTAAGTGCAAGTGCTGATATTAATAATGGTGTTTCTTTTCAGAAGTACCGAAAACTGACAGTTTCTTTCTGTCTCATGACGTCTGTGCACTGTAGTCACAGGTCAGGGGTGGCTTGAGAGCAGTAGATGAGAGCTGCTGTCATCATGAGATGAAAACACTTTCTGACAGAGTTAGTCATAAACAATATATTTTATAATGGAAGCTGAGGACCCTATAAAATCTTGTCTTGTGCCTGCTCTAGATTAACCCTTGGGCCAGACCTGTATCTGTATCTAAATCTAATCAAAATTTTGGAATGTTTTACTTACTTAACCCTTTCTAGTTTTCTCATAGTGTCCAGCATTTTAGCATCAATTTATATAAAAGGAAGATATTTTGAAAGGCATGGCCTTTTTTAGTGAAATACACTGGCATTGTAGATGAACCCCAACCCAAGCATGCAGCCCTAAATAATATTCTAATGATATTGTGGCAGCACCAGTCGTACTGTGGCTTTAAGAGGCACTTAGCCAGGTTCCCAATAAAAGCGCTTCCTTACCCCTAGTGCGCTCTCTGCTTCTGTCACGCCACTCCCCTTTGTTGCGCTTCCGTGTCAGGCAAACAGGTAGGAGCCGGCCACGGCTACGTTTATTTTGGTGTCCTGTTTCTTTGGTGGCTTTAACCTCCAGTATGACTCCCTTACAGCCGCGTAGGCCTCGTGTGTTTCCGTTGTTCGGATCGCGCTGTGGAGAGTGTTCGGCTCAAATTGGGCATGTAAGTACTTGTTGTGTTTCACCCTGGGCAGCATATTGTAAGCCAACCCTGATTCAGTCTTTATTTTGCAGCTGTGTAGGCCCCCGCTGCATGTGTTCTGCTGGGCGGATGCAGCGCCAGGTTACAGGCTAAATGACCAGTGCATAGTTATGTACTCCATTGCTCGTGAAACAACGCTACACTCGGTTGCAGCTCTGGCTATTTAGTTAGCCTACTGCTTCTCCCGTTTTGTGGACTCGTTGCTGTTTGTTGTTTTTGTTTCTTTCGTTTTGTCGTTGCTGTTTGTTGTTTTTGTTTCTTCGTTTTGTCGTTGCTGTTTGTTGTTTTTGTTTCTTTTGTTTTGCCGTTGCTGTTTTGTCTTGTTCGTTTTGTTCTGTTTTGTTTTGTTTGGTATATAGTCGACTGTTGCTGTTCTTGTTCTTGTTTTATTGCTGTTTGGTTACTGTTTTGAGTTGCTGCTTGATGCTCTTATTTGTTCCGTGGCATCAAAATGAACTGTTTGCATGAGGACTTGGACTGAACCTCCTGCCCTGTATAAGGGGACTGTCTATGACTTTTATTGATAGTGGTGTGAGCTGTGTTTACAAGTACAGTGACTTGTTAATGATTTTATCCTCCTTGTTAACGTTTCTATTATCTGTTTCAGTTGCTGAGGTCCCCTGTGGTGGTAGTGGTGACCCCTGGTGGTGGTGCTCCAGTTGTTTATTTTTCCTTGGTTTGCCCATTTTGTGTGTGTGTGTTGTTGGGTGCCCTCACTCCCACTGGATGTAGCCTCCCCCATCCTTCACACTTCCCCTCACTGGTAAGCCTCAGCTCCTTGAATTTATGTAGCTCGTTTAAAGATTATTTTAACCCTTTTCTAGAATTGGCATTTTACTCTTGTAATAAACATAACATTTATTGTACTCCAGCAGGATTTTATTGTCTTTTTCTGCCACTTAACCTAAATAAATCTGATTGTTTGTAAATGCGGAAATCTTGTCTCCTTTATCAGTGAGTGAATCTGTGTGTCCTTGTTTTCATAATATTCTCTAGGTGAAATTCCTAGGGTGGCGTAGTTGGCTATTTTTATACAGACTCTTTAAAATATATAAAAGTTAAAATATATCAGCCCCTGTTTTCGGTCGCGCCACAATATAATTTCTGCATGTGGCAGAGTGGTTAGCGCTCCTGCCTCTCAGCAAGAAGGTTGTGTGTTCATACCCCGCCAACTTGAATATCTTTGGCCAACTCCAGCCTTTCTGTGAGGAGTCTGCATGTCCTCCCAGTGTTACTGCGGGTACTCTCCGGGTACTCTGGCTTCCTCTCACTGTCCAAAGACATGCATATAAAACCCTATTGACCTGCAACTAACTGGCCGCTGTCCAGGAGACCTAAAGTTGCTGGAATAGGCTCCAGTCACCCGCGACCCCTAACGGGACTGAGTGGAAGAAAATTAATGAATATAAGTTCTTCTCATGCAAAAGTCGTATTATTCAGATACTCTGCACATAAATATGATGGACTAAAAATTATGAGTGTTGAGACCAGCTGATAAACAGCATCCTTACATTTTCCATCAACAGAGATACCTTAGTACATCACACTACAATGCTGTATATTGATGACATTAAAAGATAACATTTAAGTCCAGGGACACCATTTGCATGTAGCTAAATACAACTGAAGCAAGGTTTTTGGCACAAAAATATATCTCTTACTTGTAAATGTGACAGCATGACACAAAGGGAATCAAAAGCAGGGGCTCTCTATTTAAGTTGTGAACACAAATTAGTAACGCTGAGACATGCTGCAGAGATCACATCCCAGCCCTGCTCCAACACACTTCATTTGGGGATTGCTTTCTACTGAGATAAAGATTCAGCTATATATTTTGAAACATTATGGTCCTGGTCAAGGTCACACTATCTGTCTACAGTTGATGAGTAACTATTTTATATTCACAGCTCACACTTCAAGTTAGGCAGCTGGGGATTTGAACCTGCAACCAACAGCTGCAGAATAACAAGTCTGGTGTGAAACTGCTCAAAGAATACCAATGTGGCAGCCTTATCGCTGTGCGCCGCCACAGATTATTACTACTCAAAGTCATTATGGCTCTGTTCGGGCCAATACCACCAGCGCTGCTATTACTGCCACAATGGCCTTCAGCTAGGCTCACAGAATCGACTCATTTACTTCACTTTTATTACATTTCAGATAGGAGCAAACTTTATCTCTGTGTCTGTCCATCTGTCTTTATGAGAGCGTGCAAGAGTGTTGAATCATGCTGCAGACTACTTCATTATCTCACTTTCATTTTCCACAACTTTATTATCATCCCATCGCTTTTTTGCTCCTTAACTATTCCCAATTTTTCAACATTCCCATCTTTTCTTTTTCTTTTTAAAGATGTGACATTAGTTGGACTTTAATTGTCCAGCGCCAACAGCAGAGCTGAAATGACAAGCTGGGATGACTTTGGGAGAGCTTTTCAATGTGAGTTAGAATCCTGATAAGCCAGAGAATTTGCAAAATGTCTTTTGGAAAGGGTTATCAAAGGAATGGCCACACGTACAATCTGTTCTACCATGAGAAAGCCAGCTTTGACCCCTTTTCAGGAGACTTTGATCTCACGCTTCAAATTTACATTTAGTCATTTAACAGACACTTTTATCTAAAACTTACAAAAGAGGAAAACAAATGAAGCAAAATGCATAAATGCACCAAAAACGAGTATACAAAGCAAAGGATAGGATTTTTTATTTTTTATGTATTTAGTTTTTCACGAAAAGAGCTAGAAAGGAAGTAGAATTCAGTGTTTGTCAGTCAAGTGTTGCTGGTGTGAAAAAGATGTGTTTTCAGGCATATTTTATAGATGTCTACAGAATCTGCTGATCTTGTAGCAGTAGGTAGCTCTTTCCACCAATGTGGAACAGATCCAGAGAAAGTACGCGAGAGTAATTTTTTTCCTTTTTGGGATGGTACCACCAGACGTTGTTCATTAGCAGAGCGCAGGGATCTGGCAGGAACATAGGTCTGTATCAGTGAGTGAAGATATAAGGGGGCGGAGCCAGTGGTTGTGAAGAGATGAAGAGATGAGTTATGTGCACCTCGCCGGTGCATTCTGGATTATATGTAGAGGTTTGTCTGTAAAGGTTCTCAGTCATCCAGAACATCTTGAAAAAAAGTTTTATCAATTCTGAATTCAGAATTGATAAAGTCTCTTGGAATTAGAGACGAAACGACTTCACCTTGAAAACTGAGTCCAGATGCTTTAACTTAAACCCTTTTTTCATGTAGAGGGTAGTTGTGCAGGCAGGGAGTCCAGCCAGTAGAACACTGCAATATTCCAGTTTGGACAAGACAAGAACCTGGACTAGAAGTGCTCAGGTAGAAAAGGTCTAATTTTCCTGATAATGTAGAGGATGAATCTACAGGATCTGGTGGTGCTGGCAACATGACTTGAAGTTTAGTTGATCATCAATTACCCCTCACAAATTTCTGGCAGTGCTGGACGGTGTAATGGTTGATGAGCCTGGTTGAATGGAGAGGTTATGGTGGGTCTTTGGGTTGGCCGGAATCACAAGCAGTTCTCTTTTTGCAATGTTCAGCTGTGGGTGATGACCCTGTGGTAAGAGATAAGTTGATGATATGAGTCAGAGCAGGGACGACAGATGGAGAGATGGCCTGAAGGAGATGTGTGGGGGCTGGGATCCAGTGGGCAGGTTGTAGGGTGGGTAGAACCAATGACCTTGGAAGTGTCTGCTTCAGTTAGAGGGGATAAAAAGGGGACCAAAGATGTATCAGGGGTGTGGGTGAGTTCAGAGAGGAGATACTGATAGAGACAGAGGTCAGTAGGAGCTTCTGACTTGCACTATTTTCTTTCAGCTGACTGGAGGCTTGTGCGATGCTCAGGTAGAACAGCAAATAACCAGGGGGCCAACAAGGATGTACGGGCTGGTCTAGATGTAAGAGGGCAGCTCGCAGACTAGTTTGTTAGTTAGTTCTACTCAGAGACTTGCGGCGCATTGAGTTAGACCTTTTCCACGGTCCAAATGAGAGCATTGTTACCTGTTGACTTTGATGTGTCTGGAAGCTATATATAGATATCCTGCAGCTTTTCCATTGTGTATACTAGGGCTGAACGATATATTGTTATCGTATCTTTATCTAGATATGAACTTTCAAGATATTACTATAGAAAAAAGCAACAATATAGACAATATAGATTTCCCCTCACCGTGCTCGACCTGCATACAACAAACATCAGTTTTACGAGTGCCCTTGAATGCACCGCTAAAGCCAACGATCACACACACTACCAGGGACGTGGGAACTATATTGTGAGAGGGAGGCGGCATTTCCATGGTGTCATTGCTTGTCATGTGACACACACAGCAACAGCGCTGAATGAATGATGATCTTTTTGTTATGTATTTTTTTCTTTTTTATTGAGAATATTCACAAATGTGTTGGCTATGGCATTAAATATCTGATATTCCGATTCAAATACATGCAAGTGGAAGTATATTGTTGTGTAAACACCTTTTATAACGATCGCGTTAGTTGAGCTGTATGCGCGAAGGGCGCCGCCGTGTTAGTTTGTGCCGCAGACTCAGCTCACAGAATCGGATCTGTTGGATTTACAATCTCAATGTTTACAACATGTGAATTCATCCACTTCTCCCGAGATACTTAAAAGTAAGTGGCTGGTGAACTGGGAATAGAATAGAGTAAACATTGAAGTTACTTACACAAATCTAATATGAATAAAATGTGTCGAATTATAATGGAAAAGATTATTATTACCTCTTCCATAGACATCAGTGTGTATTTTACAAACTCTAAAGGTATTGTTTTTTTAGTACTTATGTGAATTTATATGTTTGAAACTTAAATAAACAGTATGTGGTTGAAAACACTGAAAAGTTGTGATATATGACAGCTCTGCAGTAAAAGGTTTGATTTGTAATTTATTTTTTGGTAATTTATGTTAATGTTGATGAATTGTTCTTAAAAATAAAACTATACTTTCCACATTTTTTTGTATTATGATCTTTTTATTTTTCTGAGAAATGCTTGGTTTTCACCGAACACGTAGTCGTATCGTATTGTATTGATATCAAGATATCTGGCATGAAAATCGAGATATGAAATTTTGTCCATATCGTTCAGCCCTAGTGTATACTAAAGCAATTGTTAAAGCATTGACAAGTCTACTGCATTCCATTTCCAAGGAGCTCTGGAACATTTTCACCAGACATTAAAGTCTTTGCTTCGTGCAAACTGTCAGTCAGTTGATGCTAGCTGCTTGTAAAGTAGTGCAGGAAAGCATAGTTTTTTCCCCTAACAGCTTAGTATTTGGACACAAAGTGCAAGTGCCACAAACGGTTTTGCATTGTAGTTGTTTGCCAGATGAACCACCACAGAACCTTCTTTACTATGTAAATTGGTTTAGACTAAAACTTTAAAAATAGAAAAAAAGAAAATATGATAGATGACATGCTGTGCAGCCGGAGTTTAATCCTGGTGATCATGTCCTTCCTCTGGTATCCTTTGTAGAATAGTGGTCCTTTCCCTGTGCTTATGTTATAGAAATGTATAATTTTCTATAGGTTGGTCCCTCTCAGACTAAATAGCTTACATGTTGTGAATGTTAATTTTATGCATAACCTACTTTAATGGTTTCTCTGTCATCAAGTACAATGTTAAAGAGATAATAAAAAGCTAATGTGGCAAAGTGGTTAGCATTAAACTTTAAATATTTATCTAGCTTTATTGTCTGTGTTTATTTAGTGTTTGTGTTTCACAGTCTTCCTCTCTGGCAGGTGAGAGTGTGTACATCTTTAAAATAATGCAGACTGATATTTCCATCTGAACAATGCTCCTGGGCTGTCTGTCTGATGTCTTCTTCTCTGACACAGCAGTAAACGATTCTCGACGTTTCTAGAACATCACATTAGTGAGTGAAGCTGATGAAAGCAGCAAACAGCCTAGCATGTAGCAGCTCAGCTCTAATTACGGACAACAGACAAGACTTGATTTTATTAAACGCTCATCAGGACAAAGTAGATATGTACTGATAGTAAGCACGCTGGGAATTCTCTGTCTTCTTGCCTGATTACCAAAAACGGAATTCACCAAAAGAAGACACCAAGGGAGTTTTAAGAGCAAAACAATTTAAATATACTGTACCTGATTCCAGCCTTTCCTAAACCATGACATTCACATTCACATTTACATTTAGTCATTTAGCAGACGCTTTTATCCAAAGCGACTTACAAGTGAGGAAAACAATTGAAGCAATTTTACTAATTAGTTAAAACCCAGCACAGTATACAAGGCTTGGGATAGCAGGGAATTTTAATTTTAATTGTATTTTTTGTGTTTGTCAAGTCAGGTGTTGATGGAAGAGATATGTTTTTAGGCTTTTTTGAAAGATGGCTACAAAATCTGCTGATCTTGAATGGAGAGGTTGTGGCGGGTCTTTGGGTTGCCCAGAATCACAAGCAGTTCTGTTTTTGCAAGGTTCAGCTGCAGGTTATGGTCCTTCATCCAAAGTGAGATGTCACTCAGGCATGCCGAGATGCGAGCAGAGCCCGTCGGATCATCAGGTTGAAATGACAAGTGGAGTTGAGTGTCATCTGCAGCAGTGATAGGAAAAGCCATGCTTCTGAATGACAGAGCCAAGAGATGTCATGTAAATGGAAAAGAGTAGCGGTCCAAGCACTGAGCCCTGAGGCACCACTGTATTGAGATGTTGGGACTCAGAGACCTCATCTCTCCAGGATACTCTGAATGACCTACCAGAAAGGTAAGACTTGAACCATTGCAACACCATTCCAGAGACACCCATCACACTGAGAGAAGACAGGAGGATGTGATGATTAACGGTGTCAAAGGCAGCAGACAGATCCAGTAAGATGAGAACAGATGACTTGGATGTTGTCTTTGCCAGTCTCAGGGCTTCAATGACTGAGAGCAGTGCAGTTTTGGTGGAGTGTCCGCTCTTGAACCCAGACTGGTTCTGGTCCAGGAGGTTGTTTCATGTGAGAAAGGAGGAGAGCTGGTTAAACTCAACTCGCTCCAGAGCTTTGGCAGTAAAGGGAAGGAGAGAAACTCTTAGAAAGCTGTGGGGAATGACCCAGTGGAGAGAAGATAAGTTGATAATGTGGGTGAGAGCAGGCAGAGCAGATGGAGAGATGGCCTGAAGGAGATGTGTGGGAATGGGATCCAGCGGACAGGTGGTAGAGTGGTTAGAACCAATGGACCTTGGAAACGTCTGCTTCAGTTAGAGGAGAAAAAGAAGGGAGCAAACATATATCAGGGGTGTAGACGAGTTCAACAGGTGGTCCCGCAGAGAACTGATTGGTGTGGGAGCAGGTGGACAAAGGAGGGCAGAGAAGGTTATAAAGAGAGTGCGTGAGTCAGGTGAGTTAATTAACTTAGAATGGTAGTAGCCAGTTTTTTGCAGAAGTGACATTAGCGGAGAAAATAGAGAGGAGAGAATGGTAAATGCAGAGGTTAGTAGGATCTTATGACTTGTGCCATTTTCTCTCAGCTGACGCAAGGCTCACGTAGAACATCGGATAACCAGGGGGCAGATGAGGATGGAAGGGCTGGTCTAAAGCTGTGTAAGCGACACAGAGTGTCGGTGATGTTTAAAAGAGAGCGCTACTCAGAGGGGCAGAGTACAGAAGACACGGCAGAGGAAAAGCGGGAGGGAGTGAGTGTACACAGGTTGCGTTGGAAAATGGACAAGCGGTAAACAATTGTAGTGTCTGGAGAAGTTAGATCGAGGTCGAGAGTTACGAAAAATTGATCAGACATGTGCAGTGGCGTGACCTTAGTGTGATGAGTGGAGCAGTATCTTATGTAGATAAGATATAGTTGGTTACCAGACTTGTAAGTTGCTGATGTGGAGACCTGCTTGAGGTCAAATGATGCAGTCAGGTTATTGAAGTTAGCAGCATGTGGCTTTTCAAGGTGGATGTTGAAGTCTCCTAATACCACCAGAGGAGTACCATCCTCAGGGAAGGATGAAAGAAGCTCATCCAACTCCTTCAAGAAATGTCCAAGCTGACCTGGCAGGCAATAGACACCTACAAAATGACTTTTAACAGGGTGGGTGATGGTAACAGCATGGTACTTGAACGAGCTGTTGTCACACAAGGGTGATAGCTGTATAAACTTCCAATCAGTAGGGATAAGTACTCCCTTGACCCCTTCCTGTGTCGCAAGGACTGTGGGCAAAAGTGTGATTATGAGAGAGGGCAGTGGGAGCGGCAGAGTCTTCTGGTTTGATCCATGTTTCTGTAAGTGCTACAACTGAAAGACCAGAATGAACAAAAGCTGTAATGAAATCAGCTTTGTTCACAGCAGACTGGCAGTTCCACAAGCTTCTTGGGAAAGTAGAAGGGTCAGAAGGGTGCTGTCAGGATTCATGTTTTTGGTGTCTTATGTGGTATGTGTTTTAGTTTTGGTTCTGATGTTATGTTCTTTTGTTGTCTTTTTTAGTTAGTTACTGGTTCCTAGTTTTTATTTTGAAATGTCTTCACCCTGTCTTTGTCTTAGATTAACTTCCTGCCTTGTGTCTTTCCCTCCTGTGTGATTACCTGGTGAAACATATTAGGGCGGACCTAATATGTTTCACTTGTATTTGTTATATCAAGATCTTTTTTTTTTCCTGTTTTCTGTTGAAATTTTGGTTCTGGATATTTTTTGTACACTTGGACCTTAGCCTTGATTATGTTGTTTCACTGGATGTTCTTTTGATTACTTTATCCTAAAATAAACTTTTGTTAAACGTTTATCTGAGTCTGTGGGTTTTGCATTGGCGTTTTCCTGCTCCTGGGCCATCGGCCGTGACAGGTGCACCATAATAAATGGAACTGTTAGCCCCTTCTCCCAAGTCGCTCCTCACTCTCACAAACCCACCCTTTTTCCTCCTACTTCACATGCACACCATCAAGCTTATTGGTCTTACGCATGTACAGTCCACCAATTTTTGGATTTTCCATAATTCACTGTTTAAAAGACATGCACGCGCTTTGTGGCTTCATAGCAGCAGCCAATGGGGCTCATCCCCTTTTCTGAGAATGTGATAGGCTTAGGGGTGCACGTGGCAGAGTGGTTAGCACTCCTGCCTCACAGCATGAAGGTCGTGAGTTCAAAACCCGGCCGACTCAAATATTCTCGGCCGACTCCGGTCTTTCTGTGAGGAGTCTGCATGTCCTCCACGTGTTACCGTGGGGTCTCTCCGGTACTCGGCTTCCTCCCACCGTCCAAAGACATGCATGTACAGGTTCATTGGCAACTCTAAAGTGTCCCTAGTGAATGAAAGTGAGAGTGAATGGTTGTTTGTCATTGTCTTTCTCTAAATGTCAGCCCTGTGACTAACTGGCCACTGTCCAAGGTGTACCCGCCTCAGGCCCAAAGCTGCTGGGATAGGCTCCAGTCACCCGCGACCCTAATGGGACAAAGTGGTAGAAAATGAATGAATGAATGATAGGCTAAGATTGGGCAAGCCGCTCAGGAAAATAAAGCTTCTTGATTCTGGGTTTCCCTAAAATAAAAAGTAGTAGTAGTAAAAAGGCATACACAGTATGTAGGAGTTTGATCTTTACATAAATGACATAAATGCTTCTAAAACATACTTGAAATTCCCTCAAATACAGAAAAAATTACTTGCAGGTACAGGATCTTTAACAAGACATCATGCAACCCCATGTGCTTCGGTCAGGAGGGCTGGCTCTGTCCTTGGCTTCCCGCTGAGACACCCTCAGAGCAGGAAGGAGCGCTACTGCAGGTCATTTCTACCTGCTGCAGTCAGACTTTATAATTCACTTGTACAACACTAATGCAATATTTTCCTATTACTTTGTCAATATGTATGTATGTATGGATTGATTTTGTTTTTTATTTTAATTGCTTCCTAATTATTTTCTCTATTGTGTATACAGTCAAGCCCGAAATTCTTCATACCCCTGGCAAATTCTGAGTTAAAGTTACTTACTTATTCAACCAGCAAGTTTTTTCTTGATTGGAAATGACACAGGCATCTTCAAGAAAATAATACAACAATTTGCAATATGCATTGATGTGGAAATAAATATTTCTCATCTTGTATTTACATTTGAACAAAAAGTGGCAAAGTGGCAAAACTGTCCAAAATTATTCATACCCTTTCCAAACTGTCACAGTAATGGGCAGTTAGGGGCAAATCCAAAGTTCTGTATCATTCCAAATAAAGCATCCTAATTACCCTGATTCACTGGAATAAGTTGTTTTAATCAACTCAACAGGTAAAAAACAGAAGCTCTATGCAGTTTGTTTGTGGACAGTCATATCTAAGACAAAGGAGCTCAGTGAAGACCTGCGGCTGCGGATTGTGGCTGCTCTCAAGTCAAGAAAGGGCTAAAAGGCCATATCTAAATGTTTTCAAGTTCCAGTGGCTACAGTGCAATGTATTATTAAAAAGACGTTGGTTGGAATCCAAAAGTGACACCTGTGCTGGCCAGGAGGATAGTGAGAGATGTAAAAAAGAACCCAAGAATCACCACCAAGGCCATCCTGGTGAATTTGGAATCTGCTGGTGGCAACTTCACTCAGTGCTGGGTTCCACAGACGCAGACCAAGAAGGACGCCGATTCTCCAGATAAGGCACCCAAAATGGTAAATGGTAAATGGCATGCATTTATATAGCGCTTTCCTGCACCCTTCTCGGGCACCCAAAGCGCTTTACATCGTGCTTCCACTCACCCCATTCACACACATCCACTCCTGGGGCAGACAGAGAGGGGGGCTGCCACACAAACGGCGCTCAACCTTCTCCTTCCACCACCAAACACACCTCCACAGTCACACACATTCATACACCAGTGCTACAGACACTGGGAGCAAGGTGGGTTAAGTGTCTTGCCCAAGGACACAACGACAGTATGAACTGTGGGGAGAGCGGGAATCGAACCTACTGCCTTCCGGTTGAAGGACGGCCGCTCTACCACTGAGCCACTGCCTGGCCTTTGCAAATGCTCATCTGGGCAAAGACGAAGACTTCTGTTCTTCTGTTTTATGGTCAGGTGAAACAAAAATTAATTAATTAATTAAAAATAATTGTTTAGCCACAATGATGCATCCACAATGATGCGAAAAAAAAAGATAAGCTTTCAACCCTAAGAACAGCAGCCAATAAAGGCCTTTTTGTTGATTACTGAGAAGGGTATGAATAATTTTGGACATGCCACTTTTTGTTCAAATGTAAATAAAAACTGAGATTTTTTTTTTTTTTTTCACAATGCCTCTTGTACATTGTCTTATTAATTTCTGTGTAAAGAAAAAACTTGCTGGTTGAATAAAAATAACTTTGCTAGGGATATGAATAATTTCGAGCATGACTGAATATTTTTTTTTTTTATTGGATGCGTGCCTTACGTTCAGTTTTTGCACTTTACCTGTTTCTGAGAGCTGCTGTAGAAGTGAGTTTCCCATCTGTGAAATCTATAAAGTCCTATCTTAAATTTGAGTTTGACAACGTGGCACTTGTGGCAGTTTACTTTAAAGCTAATGTAAAAAAATGAAAAAACCCCAGACCGCACAGCCGACAGCAGACACTACGTATGTTGACTCACAAACTCTGCTTTGATAAATTTGGTTCAATTATCTCACAACTGACGAGTCAATTGAAAGTATATTGGACAAGATGGCACTGAGCACTTATTGTATTTCCTCAGTTATAGGAGATGAGGACAGGAGTAGCAAATGGGCACTCATCCATCACACAGCGTGAGTCAAACAGCTTTAATTGTGGCTTTTTACCAGCGGATAAATCAATCTGAATGAACATGTGTGCTTCTAAACTCAAATAAAGCGTAGGCTGCTGCCTGACAGATAATAGACTGAAGATAAACAGGCAATTTTCATTATTAAAAGCTGATTTTTCCTTCTCCTGCCCAGATTCATTTGCTGTGAATTATGTGAATACACTCCTCTTTCCTTGTTAATGCCATCCTCGTGCAATGCCTGGCATTATTATTATTTTCTTTTTTTGTACAGCCTGGACAGTAGAGAGGGCAGGAACTGTACACAACAAGTTAAAACCTCTTAAATAGAATTGATTATTAAACAACCGCTTTTTATAAAACAACAGTCTCTGATAGTCGCCTTAAGCAATAATTACTGTTTAGGCTGGGGTTTGTCTCTAAAGAGGAACACAGGCAGTGACTTAAATTACCACTATGATCCCAGCAACCTGCGGAAAATGTAACGTCTGTGTAATCTTTGACATATGACTCATCGATGTGAATAAAGTCATTCTTGTGTTGTTCAAGCTAAAGCTTTCTGCAGGGCTCTCGTCTATGATTCCACGGCCCTATGTTCCCACATTTCTAAGATTAATTTTGTCTGTGTGCGCATCTTGAAGCAAGATTACGCAAAAACTAAGCTGTTAAGCTGTGAGAACTTAGAGATGTGAGAACATACGGCTGCGAGAACGGCTACAACAAACCAAATCCACTGACTCCTGCCCACTTTTATCCAGAGGTTAGAGAGAACACCTTGGCAGAGCAGCTAAAAATTTAGAAGCATGTACAGAGCTGGAAATGGGTTTACAGGAGCCATTTCAACATTTGTTTACTCAGATGGGTTGTCATCAGTGAAGAATAGCGCTATTATTGTGCAGTGTATTATACTGATGACTAATCTCAAAGCAACTGCTGCCATAAATGACACTGTAAAAATGTTGAAAATGCTTCTTTGTTAACTTAGTGCTGAATAAATGCATTGTCATATGCACATACAAAAAAGAGAGATAAATAAAGTGACTGTCCACATGTTCAGCCTCTGGTGCTGTCTAATAAAAGAGCAATATTTCCAGCAGTGCACCATCCACCAACTGCAGCTGGGAGCCTGGCCAAACTCAGCCTTCTTTAAAAGGATCAACTATTAGGATTGAAACGTGGCCAAATGTCTCAGTGGCTGTCACCAGAGGCCCCCGGCTGACCTGTCTGCCTTCTGAAGGGGCGGCGGTGAAAATCACATGACCCCAGTGGCCTTCTCAGCTGGAACCAATGGATCAATCTGACTTTAACAGCTCTGCACATTAGTGGCTGTGCACTCACATACACATACGCTGAGAGCCCATGTTGATTTCAATCTAACAGCAGTGCTTCCATCCACTCTACTCCAGAAGTAACTGCAGGCCACAAAGACACATTTGAGATGTGGAAAACAAAAGAAGCCCTCTCAGTTTCCAATGAGAGACACGGGTCAGTTCAGGATGATTTTAGTTGTTTTCATGAAGGGTCTAAAAAAAAAAAAACAGTCTTCTGTTCCATCTAAGGCTAACTAATTAGTTCTTTTTTAACTCTTTGGACCATTCATACATCTACACAGTAGAATATTTAAAAAATATATATTTTACAATTTTATTTACTACAATTTATTTAAGTTATTTAATTGTGTGGACAGTCATAATAATTTACTTGTTTTTCACATCACATTAACAATCTGAGCCACTGACAATGAACACAACACACCTAGATTTTTAAATTCTAGGTAAAACAAGTGGAATGCTTATCTCCCACTACCTCCAGAGAAACTGCACACAGCAGTAAAAAAACAGTGGGAAAGCATGAGCAGATTCTGGGAATACACACAAATGGACTAGGGCAATTAGTTTAGATAAACCTCAGACCTTCACCATACTCCTACAGCAGCCTAGAATGGACAAACTAAATGGTTTCCACCAGTTTCTTTTTAACTGCTTGAACTGGAAAACTTTTGTTAAAATTAAGGCCATTTTATTGTTGTGTGTTAATGATGAATGCGCTGTCAGATCAGGGGCAATCTTGGTGTGTTAAGAATAAAATATCCTGTTTATTTTAAAAGAAAGAAGTTTTGTCAAAGCCCCTCGTCATTCATTTCTTTTCAACTTAATAAACTTGCCTGAATAATACCATGATGAAAAACACAAATACAGCATTGTTTTAGTTCATAATATCTCCAGCAGTGTACCATCCACCAATATATAAATATATAAATAAAATTGTCAAATGATTTTGAACATTTATTTTATTATATGACTGAGTCTCATGTACAACATCCAGCCAAACCTGAGTCCATCTCTATCTACAATTGTTTATTGTTATGCTATTTTATGCCTATTTATTATTACTATTTATCAACTCCATTTAAATTGCCTGAGCACAGCATTTGTATAAACATCTGTTTTTGTGGGGGATGAGGAGGTGGGGGTGGCTGAAAGGACCTGGACTGGGTGTAAATGGGGAGACGTGAAAGAGAGTGAGGTGTGGATGGCCGAGGTGCTTGTGGTGGAGGAAGGGTCTGTTGTATTTTTTGTCTTCAAAACTCTCGAGACAATTATGAATAGTTAATTAAGCTTCTCTTTCTGTCAACCTGTCCATTCTGTTTAAAATTGGAACAATGCTCATAGCAAAATAATACAAATCATCAAGGTCAATTTTAGGAAAGCTTTCCTACAGGCTCTTCTAATACTGACAGATGTTCCCTTATGCTAGAGTATGGCCTAGAGTATGGGAATGAACAGAGTTAGGCACAAATAAACGGTTAGGTGAACCATTACCTGGGTCTGGTTGCTGCTGCTGAACCTTGTCAACCACTGACTCCTTCTTCCAAGTAATAGCTACCACCACACACAAAGTGGGAAGGATGGTGTCTACTGACTCCGGAGACTCACAAAAAAAGGAATCTGGTTAAATATTCTGGGAACTGGGACGATAAGTCAGTGTAAAGTTAAAGCGACCAAGTATGAGCGAGCCTGATGTGAGTTGAGATGTTTGGCACATGTTAGCTATCACGTCAAAAAATAAAATAAAAATAAAATTTCAACATTACACATTTTCACAAAATTAAATTTTTTATACGATTTTGTGAACTTGCGCCTTTCTAAAAGTTCATTAAAAGTTAGCATTCTAACCCAAGCTCCCGTTTCATCTCCAATCACAGAAACATGTACTGCCTGGTGTCATTGTAAAGCTGTCAGTTTCCTACACAGCACTGTTTATTCCAAATAATATATTCACTGTAGAAACAACCAACCGCAAAGGTTTGGGAGGAGAATCTACAGCCGAAAACTACAGCGGAAGGGTCAATTTGAATCTCCAACTAAGTGATTGGTTCTCACGCGTCACGTGATACACAAGCTGCCGCTTTCTTGTTTTTTCTAGAAGGCAGACAATGCCAAAATCAGAGTAAACTACAGATTAGCCGTTGAAACCACGTCAGCGAGTGCCTCATTGCGTAAGCTATTGGTATGGACAAGACTGTTGGAGAGAATGACAGCCCACAAGAATAGCGCATGATGTATGTCGCACGATTGAATAAATTAGTGTTTTTTTTTCTCCTAAATGTGTTGGATCAGGCCCTAAGATGGGTCCATAGGATCATTGGTTGTGCAGAGTGTTGCTGGAGCTCAGTCTGTGTGAGAGAGATATTTGCAGATCTACAGTGGCATAAAAAGTTTTTTGAAGCTTTTGGAATTTCATGTTTTTTTAAATTAATTTCTATTAAAATCTGATCTGATCTTTGTTTAAGACAAAGATTGAATTCTCACACATTTATACACCAGTGCTGTTTCACAGCCTAAGGACACGACAGTATAAACTGCGGGGAGAGCAGGAATCGAACCGCCAACCTTCCAGTTATGGGTCAACTACCACTAAGCTACTGTGTCTGTCTTTTGGCGAGGCATGGCTTTATCAGTCAAACCTGACTAGAACCTGACTTCAAACACCTTTAACTCAAGGTTTCACATAATTTTTCCACAAGCTTTATGACGTTTTTTGGATGTTCTCAATAAAGACATAAAAGATCAGAATTGTTTTGTGTATTTATTTTTAGACAAATTATGTTTGCCAATACCCTTGACTTAAACAAAATCAGATCACATTTTAAGACAAATTATCAACATACTTTTTTTTGCCACTGCAAGGAACAACATTGTGAATGCGGATGGTGCTCTTATAGGGTGACCATGTGTCCCTACTTAATGGAGACAGTCCCACTTTTCACTTCCTGTTCCATGTACCAACAAATATTTGTAAAAACATGAAAATGTCCCACTTTTGAACAGAACCTCTATCCAGTGTCCCCATTCTAACAAATAAGCTACCAATCATTGCATCAAATTTCAAAAACAATAATTATGACTTATGTCACTTAAATCATTTGGCGCGGTTTGGTTTTTATCCATAAACAGCGAAAAAAAAAAAAATCAGCAAGTCCTAAGTCTTATCAGAGACACAACAGAAAAGTGACAGGTTGAGCTAGAAAACCAAGCAGTGTAGTGCCTAAATGCTAAATGGTTTTGTCTTGTGGATAGTGTCAGAAATGAGAGTGACATTACATTTACATTTCTCCTCACAATACACATTATATTATACAAATAATAGTTATTGTAAATATGCAGTTAGACTGATATGGTTAGACTGTCAAAAGTGATTTTTTTTCACTAAACCTGTGTGAAACGCAAGCAAAACCTAAGCCAAAAATGTGAAAAGACACCAACAGGAGATAGAGGAGGGGCCTACATGTGGTGCAGGCATGGGCATTTAGACTGTAAACAGACAAGGAGCTAGATGGACAAACAACAAACAGGGACAGTTCTGTTTACAGTTTTTTGTGGCGTGTTTGTTAACGTGCAGCTGAAGGCTATTGGTAATAATTATTTATTCATTAAATAAATATTAAGTTCATTAATAAAAGCAGTGTATAATTTTTAAGACACATATAGTTTGTAGAAAAAACAAAATTTGAGAAATCAGCCTTTTATTTCTATTGAAACCCCTTCAATATAAATAAAAGGCTGTTTTCTCAAAATTTGTTTTTTCTCACACTCTGAGTCAGAAATCTCCACTTCAGTAGCACCTACAAGCACCACATTTTCCAGTCTTATACATAACTATATTCTGAAGGTTTTCACAGAGGGGTTAGTTGATATATTATTCCCATCTTGAGATATAGGTCATTTGCGTATTAAAACATTCATTTACACAAAACTTGTAATGCATTTTTTCACATGTGCATGCCAGTAACAAACTGAATAAAGTTTCCTGACTGTATTTTTGGTCTGCAATTTACTATGATAAACATGTTAAATAAACACCTTTCAAATAATCAAATAATTATGACAGTTTAACGAATAGTTCACTAGTCATAGTATGTAAGCTATAAAGTGTTTTATATACACTCACCTAAAGGATTATTAGGAACACCATACTAATACTGTGTTTGACTCCCTTTCGCCTTCAGAACTGCCTTAATTCTACGTTTTGATTCAACAAGGTGCTTAAAGCATTCTTTAGAAATGTTGGCCCATATTAAGAGGATAGCATCTTACAGTTGATGGAGATTTGTGGGATGTACATCCAGGGCACGAAGCTCCCGTTCCACCACATCCCAAAGATGCTCTATTGGGTTGATTCTCAAAGTGTGGTACGCGTACCACTAGTGGTACGTAGGCTCCTACTAGTGTTACGCAGAGGAATCACTGAATTAAATATGAATTGGCTGTGAAGGGAAAAGGTGGAGGTGGATAAATTATAAAAAGTTCAACAAAACTGCTATCGTGGCTTCAATCTGGTAAGAGAAGTGTGGATCAGGAGGAAAAAGTGTCCAGCACAAGAACTGAAGAGGACTAAAGTGAAGCGAGCACAAGTGCTAACAGTGGCTTTGATAGTGCCAGCGATGTCACTGGAGCATCTGCGAGCAGCAGCAAACGGTACAAAACAGTCAGAAATTTTTCGCGGGAGAGAGGACGAGCCCAGGCTGCAGTGTGTGTTATGTGGCAAAGTTCTTAGCAATGAATGTATGAAACCATCGCATCTCAAATGACATCTATCAACCAAACACACGGCACTTAAGGACAAACCAATGGGTTTTTTTCTACGAAAACGTGATGAACTGAAGCATTCAAAGTCCACCATTCAATCCTGTGGTACACCCATAATCAAAGCACAGGAAGCTTCATATCGTGCCAGCCTCCGGATCGCCAAAGCCGGTAAGCCAGGGAACAACTATGTCTACCTTTAGCCAAAGAGATGACACGAATCATGTGTGATCAGAAAGCTGCCAAAGAGTTAAACTTGGTGCCGCTTTCAAACAACACTGTGTCACGGAGAATAAAAGACATGGCTAACGATGTTAAAAAGACTTTGATTGAGCGTGTTAAGAACAGTCAATATTTTGCCATCCAGTTCGACGAGACAACAGATGTCGCAGATTTGGCCAATTTATTTGTTTACGTGAGATATGAAAATGATGGTGCAGCTTATGTTCTGCCAGTCACTTGAGACCAGAACTACAGCAGAGCACATATTCCAGGTACTGGACGCGTTTATACAAGAGAACGGGATGGACTGGAAAAAATGTGTGGGGGTGTGTTCAGAAGGTGCGAGGGCTATGACAGGTCGCCACAGTGGAGTGACAGCTCATATTCAAGAGATGGCACCTGAAATACGCTGGACTCACTGCAGCATTCATCATGAAGCGCTGGCGGTTAAGAAGATGCCCGGTGGCCTGAAGTCTGTGCTGCTGTGAAAATAGTGAGCTTCATTAGAGCCAGACCGATGAATGCTCGCTTATTTTCGTGTACTGTGATGTTTCAGCTTTCCCTGCTCTGGAGAGTTTTCTGTCTGACAATAACCTGACACTTGATGACGGAATCAGGGAATCAGGGAAAAAAAATTGCTGCACACCTTGTGTCGCTCAGACAACAGTTTCTTGACTATTTCTCAGTGATGCCTGAAGCTGAAGCTAGCAGCTGGATGAGAAACCCTTTCAGCATCGACATCTCTCAGATGTCTTCTTCAGAGAACTTAACTGTTGCTGAGCAGGAGAGTTTAATAGAGTTGTCTTGTGACAAATCATTGAAAGCAACTTTCAGAAAGCAGATGTTGTTGGACATTTGGATAAAACAGCACAGTGAATACCCTGTGCTGTCCGACAAGGCCATGCGCTTTCTCCTTCCTTTTGTGTCCACGTATCTGTGCGAGAAGGGCTTCTCTTTGCTTGTTGTGATAAAAACAATGTACAGAAGCAGGGTGGACGCTGAGCCAAACCTGAGACTAAAGCTAACCTCCATTGAACCAGACATCACAGGACTGTGTTCACAAAGGCATGCACACCCATCACAATAATCAAACAATAAACAATAAACAATAATCAAAAATGTAAGTTGTTACCAACATGTTGTGTGTGTACAGTTGTTATTATTAATGCTCTTCCTCACTTTGTTTTCTTCTTATTCTTTTTTCCTGTGTGTGTGTGTGTGTGTGTGTGTGTGTGTTTCAGAAAGCAGTCACTGTGTAGAAGTTTGTGACACAGCAGGGCTTCACTTGACTTTAGTACAGTTATGTTAGAGTTGTTGTTTCTTGCAAATACACATTCAGACTATTTTTTTTTCAACAATACAGAAAATAGTTCACTTAACATTTAAGTACAACACATTTTAATTTGCTCTTTATTTAAATTCATTTTTATTTAAAAAAAATTAAGTACAGTTCAGTTTTTTTTAAACTTTTATGTTCAATACATTTTAATTTAATATTTTTTATTTACCTGTATGTAAGTGCAGTGTTGATGTTCAAACTGTGCATTTACAGTGTTAAACAATAATAAATGTACTTATTTGGAATAAACTGCCTCATTTTTTAACTTTAGCTGAATAATTAGGCCTACTATGCTACTGTATTTAAATGTAAGTCATTATTCTCTTGGCGAGACAAATATTTTATGAGGTGGTACTTGGTGTAAAAAGTTTAAGAACCACTGCTCTATTGGGTTGAGATCTGGTGACTGGGGGCTCATTGTGAACTCATTGTAATGTTTAAGAAACAAATTTGAAATGATTTGAACTTTGTGACCTGGTGCATTATCCTGCTGGAAGTAGCCATCAGAGGATGGGTACATGGTGGTCATAAAGGGATGGACATGATCATAAACAATGCTCAGGTAGGCCGTGGCATTTAAACAATGCCCAATTGGCACTAAGAGGCCCAAAGTGTGCCAAGAAAACATCCCCCACACCATTACACCACCACCAGCCTGCACAGTGGGAACAAGGCATGATGGATCCATGTTCTCATTCTGTTTACGCCAAATTCTGACTCTACCATCTGAATGTCTCAACAGAAATTGAGACTCATCAGACCAGGCAACATTTTTCCAGTTGTCAACTGTTCAATTTTGATGAGCTTGTGCAAATTGTAGCCTCTTTTTCCTATTTGTATTGGAGATGAGTGGTACCCGGTGGGGTCTTCTGCTGTAGCCCATCCGCCTCAAGGTTGTGCGTGTTGTGGCTTCACAAATGCTTTGCTGCATACCTCGGTTGTAACGAGTGGTTATTTCAGTCAAAGTTGCTGGACAGGACTGCCGCATACTGGATGTTTTTCCCTTTTCACACCATAACTGAGCAGATTGTGAAATACTCAGACCGGCCCGTCTGGCACCAACAACCATGCCAAACTCAAAATTGCTTAAATCCCCTTTCTTTCCCATTCTGACATTCAGTTTGGAGTTCAGGAGGTTGTCTTGACCAGGACCACACCCCTAAATGCACTGAAGCAACTGCCATGTGATTGGTTGATTAGATTCTTACATTAATGAGAAATTAAACAGGTGTTCCTAATAATCCTTTAGGTGAGTGTAGAATATACATATCGATAATACTTTACACTCATGTCTTTGCACCCCACGTTTGGTGACATGAACCTCTGGTATATAAACAAAAGTGGACAAGATGGATGCCACTTAGGGGAACTGTGCTGGAGAGAGAGAAATCAAGACGTGCATTAGCGTACTCTAAATTGGTTAATTACTCACCGTCTAAACCAAAAACCAAAAGTTGCCACTATTGTGCGGCATTCCTTCTCCTTTTTTACTTTGTCCTTGTGAAAATAGGTGTCTTTGAGGTCATATATTAAACTTATCCATCTCCACAATTACCATTTTTTTGTCCATTATCAAGCATTCATTGAAGTCCTCATTAATAGGAAGCACATATTGTAGCCAGCACATAGTTAGCCTCATCTAAAACCTAGTTTGTTAAATAAAGATCTAAACAGACAGACAGACACTTGGTCACTTTAATAGAAGCCTTTAAGCCAAAAAAGTTAGGCACGTCTGCTGTAAAGAAGTGTATCTGTAAACACTTTATCAGAGGGGGCGGAGCTCACAGGGAGCGGATGCATGTGCACGTATGTCTGTAAAGGTGCGCACTTTCCTGCGGCCAGGTTATTGAAAGTCACGGACGGTAGCCGAAATTTTTGTTGACCGCCTGAGTTTCCTGTTCTGTCCACCTCGTTATCTGTTTTATGCATCTGGTTCATGTTCATCCTCTATCTGCTGCGCTGTAATAGCTCATGTGCAATAAACCTAAGAAAAACAAGTTGGAACCAACAGGACCCAGCTCTGACCCTCACCCTCACTCTTCAAGGTTTGTTTGGGAAACTGCTACACCCCCTTTCACAAAAGGTGGCTCAGATTGACAGCTCTCTCCAGAGTACTCAGTGGCACTGAGGGTGGAGTCATTAAGAAGCAGAGGAGTCTTTCACGAGGTGTGATCTAAAATCTACACACTCTTTATGAGAGCTCAATATTAAAGTCAATGCTATTGATTCAAGCTGGCCTGGGAAATAACTTACTGTGTAAAAGGGGAATTATTTAAAGGTTATTCATTCATTTAACACTTGTCTTGTGCTAAATGCAGAAGGTCTCTATGTAAGTCTATGTAAGGTCTCTATGCCCATCAGTCAAAGTCACCAAGTGCACAACTCTACCCATACCATAATATCAGTCTTTAAGTCAAGTTAAGTTTTTCTATAAGAGCAGATTCTGTTTGTAACACAAGAATGCTGTTGCTCTGTCGTGAAGCCCCAAAACCATACAGTGCACTGAATATTCTTCTGGCATAAATTATGAAACATTTCAGAAAATCAGTGAATGTAATTTACATATTAATCAAATTACAGTGTGATTGCCCAACGGTGAATAAGATCCACATATTGCTGTTCAGTGTTTGGACAAGTAAAGTGTATCTTCTCTGGTTCTAAAGTCTACATAAACTATCCACCAAGTCTCAAAAAGCACTAATAGAAACTAGAAAAAATAAAGAGTACATTTACTTAGAAAACATAACTGTTTCGCATCAAAGTGTGAGTAACATTTACATATTACTTGTGATTTCTTTTTTTTTTTTATGTAAACCTTTGGGTTTTTATTATACCTTTGTAGTTATAATTTATAGTAATAGTAATAGTAATTTAATAGTTTAAATTACTAGTATAAATTATTATTAATACTTAAAACACAGAAATCAGTGCTTTTGAACAGTGAACCGCAAAAGGTTGCAAGTGACCAATGTCGGCTTTGGCTAGAGCGATAGTTTGTGCAGCTGGGAATTAGGAATACACTAAAACAGTTAAACACAAGAGAGAAGCCTGCCACATGATGCTAACTGTCTGTAAGCTAACAACCTGAAACAACTACTCAACCACATCTGACCACACACACACATTTTATGTAAAAGGTTAAACAAAAGCAGATAAAAGAAAATAAAGCAAATGCTTTGAATCTCCACAAATCCATCGGAGTCTGCCATGCTCTGCTTAGTCTGAAAGACACTGTTTCCAACCCTGCAAACCCTTGGATGTCACCAGTTAAACACTGAAGCACTGAATTTAATTGATATTTGTAACTTTTTTGAGTTTTTTGTCTAAATGTTACATAGTCCCATAATGTAAAAACTTAAAAGAGGATATACATATTAACTAACAAATACTGAGAAACATACACACCTTGAAAGTACAAGTTATTTAGTATTATTTACAGGATCAAAAATACTTTTTTTTCAGTAAAACCTGTACTCCCATTGTTCAACATTAAAATATTTTACTGTGTAAAGATCTGTTTCTTGACATATCTGAGAAGTAGGTCACGGCTTTGGAAATTTAGTTTTCTTGTAGTTCTAATGAATTACTTATAAATATATGTATGATCCTGTCAGCACGCCATTTATCATTCACTTTTTAAGTTCCACCTCAGCTCACTGTTTCATTGCAGTGGTTCAGCACCAAGGAGCATTAATGAACATCCAGGTGAAACCCAGACGTGCCTCTCACTCACTTTCTGGATTCTCTGTAAAACAAAACAAATCAGAAGATCATATTTTTTTCCAAGTCAGGTTGCATTGTCCTTTTGGTTAAATCTGGACATTTCTGGCACCATTTTTGGCCTTTGGGCATTCATAGACCTTTAGTTGCAGGTCTGCACACAGAGTAAGTGCTCCAGGACTGGTTTGAGCCGAGGGAAGGACCTGCAGACAGTGTGGACCATGTCCACCTTTACAAGCCATTTTCACGATGCTGCTTTTGACAGAATAAAGTCAGAATTTAAAGTGATTACCAACAACAGACCAAACACTGAGCAGTGTTTGTCTGTATTAAATTTGAGTAAATACATTTAGTACAGAGAGAGTTGGATGTGCTTTGACAGTGCATTGTGTTCTAATGGGATCACACTCTGCCTTCAGCTCGGCTCTGTCAGTGGGAAGGTGCTAAGAGCTCAGAGATGGTCTCACTTCATCTATCATGTGTTAAGAATGACAAAAAGCTGCTGATGGCTTATTGCTATACAAAAATATGGATAAATAACCAGTCTGTCAATGCAGGTAGAGAGATTCAAATATCTCTAAATTGGACTAACACGCCTGGATAATGTGGTTAGGTGCTGCATGTATATGACTTACTCTGGTTAAGGTCGGACACAGTGCACTGAACATGCTCCAGAGTTGGACAGAGACACAGAGTAACACACATAAGTCGAAAGACAAAGAGCAGTGTTTAGAGACATTTTAGAGCAAAGACACATATATACTGGCTCCTGTTTGTCTGTTATTGTGCTCTGCTCATGTCGTAAAAAGTGTAGAAGAACAAGCTCATTTTTACCAAAGTTTATTATGTGTTCAAAGTTCTCTCTCGTGCTTTAAACTCAAAGTTTTGAACTCCAGCTGCAGGGCCTTAATTGAGGTATGAGCATATTCAGAGTAAGCTCTGCATGTAAATGTTGCCCCCTTTTTTGCAAACACACACTGTAAACCTGGATACTTAAAATAATTAAAAAGATTGAGTAGTGAAGACTTAAAGTCTGTTAAATTGTTTAGTAAATAAAAATGTAATTTTCTCTAAGTAGTGCCTTGTTTTAGGTTAAGCAAATATTATTATGTTTTATATGTTACGCTTTGAATAAAAGCGTCTGTTAAATTACTAAATGTAATGTAACTGTAAAACTACCAATATCAGAATTAAAATCTTGAATTCACCCACTTGCCAAATGGTAAAAAAAAAAATGTGTGAAGTATCTTATGCATGGCTCCTGTAAGCAAAATGTTGGCAAACTTGTTGACTCTAGCAAAGAACAGCTTTGGTATGCTTTCCTAAAAGTCTAATTTAAGTTTAATATGTAAAATTCATAATTTGAGAGTTTATATGCTAGAATAAGTCTTGTCATTTATTATTTTAAATATTTACATTTGGTAAGTCTGTACATTATCTGAAATTGTAGCCTATTAATTTAAACGGATTTAAACCCAATATTGTTTTTTAATCAACGTGCCTCTGGGGTGAGGAAAAGACATGCACCATGAGATACCTTATATGGGACAAGGACGAAGAGCTAATCTCTTCCTACTCTGTATTTATTTTTGTCTGAAGGAGAAGCTGAACCAAATATTTGATTTAATGTAAGTGGATAGCTATCCCATTAATTATGACTAATGTACAGAATCTTAAATGGTCTTGACACTGTCACTTTTGATCTCATTTGTGATTTTGACAGCAAACGAGGATGAGAGAAAACAGAGGCCAGTGGCTTGAGGACCTGAAATGCATTCTGTAAGAATATATTTTTTTCTGTGAGCCAAGGAAATAATCAAGGAAATCCCTGTGCTAATGAACTTTACCAACCTGGTCAGAGCCTGCTGTCTGTTCCTCTGCTTGACAGAGGTCCTGAAGCTATAGTATTCTTCCAAACTTTCTAAAACCTTTAAAGGGTATTTTAAACACTTTCTTTCACTGTACACCTAAAATGTAAATGTCAGGTGTGTTGGAGAAGTATCACATAAACATCATCAAATGTTCCCACACTCCAAAAACACTATTCAATCAGGGTTAATGACATGATACCACCAAAATACAATAAATACACACATAAGGGCATTACACAGAAATTTATCTTCATGTAACAAATGAATTAAAATACCAACATTTCAACAATGTTTACTGTTGTAGTGTACACAAAGCCAAGAGGTATATATTTAATAAGAATCAATTACTTAAGACATGAAAGTTCTTTTATCATTTAGATTCCAATATATCCTAGGTCTAATCTAACTTCAGTACGAGTGCTCAAATTATATTCTTTGCCTTGAAATTAATCTTATTGATTAGAGATGTCTGGGAAAATAATCATAAAAGGGCAATCATTAAAAGGGTATTCTTTTCACTGACTGACTACACCCCACCACACAGAGAGGAAATTCACCTGTACAGCAACTCTCAGACAGGTAAAGTTCAAAAGTAAGAAAGGTGCACATGCAATAGAATAAAACAAGTATATACAATTTTAACAGCAAAATGGAGCGGCCGTCCTTTGACCGGCGGGTGGGCAGTTCGATCCCCGCTTGAAACATCCCAAAACATAACATTCTGCTCTCCCCCACATACTGTCGTTGTGTCCTTGGGCAAGACACTTAACCTGCATTGCCTGCAGTGATTTTCTGTAACACTGCTAATGTATGTAAAGCACTTTGAGTGCCTACTACAGTAGGTGGAATAGTGCTATCTAAAAATAAAGATTATTTTTATTATTATTATGGAAAATCCCACATTCAGTATGTCAGAAAATGTGAATATTGTGAAAAGGTTCAATATTGAAGACCCCTGGTGCCACACTAATCAGCTAATTCACTCAAAACACCTGCAAAGGCCTTTAAATGTTCTCTCAGTCTAGTTCTGTCGGCTACACAGTCATGGGGAAGACTGCTGACTTGACAATTGTTCAAAAGACGACCATTGACACACACAAAGAGGACAAGACACAAAAGTTCATTGCAAAAGAGGCTGGCTGTTCACAGAGCTCTGTGTCCAAGCACATTAATAGAAAGGTGAAAGGACGGAAAAGATGTGGCAGAAAAAAAGTGTACGAGCAATAGGGATAACCGCACTCTGGAGAGGATCATGAAACAAAACCCATTGAAAAATGTGAGGGAGATTCAGAAAGAGTGGACTTCAGCTGGAGTCAGTGCTTCAAGAAGCAGTACACAGACGTTTGCAAGACATGGGTTTCAGCTGCATTCCTTGTGTCAAGCCACTCTTGAACAACAGACAGAGTTAGAAGCTCTCGTCTTGGATAAAGACAAAAATGACTGGACTGCTTCTGAGTGGTCCAAAGTTATGTTCTCCGATAAAAGTAAATGTTGCATTTCCTTTGGAAATCATGGTCCCAGAGTCTGGAGGAAGAGAGGAGAGACACACGATCCACGTTGCTTGAGGTCCAGTGTAAAGTTTCCACAGTCAGTGATGGTTTGGGTCCATGTCATCTGCTGGGGTTGGTCCACTGTGTTTTCTGAGGCCCAAGGTCAACGCAGTCATATATCAGGAAGTTTTAGAGCACTTCATGCTTCCTGCTGCTGACAAACTTTATGGAGATGCAGATTTCATTTTCCAACAGGACTTGGCCCCTGCACACAGTGCCAAAGCAACTGGTACCTGGTTTAAGGACCATAGTATCCCTGTTCTTAACTGGCCAGCAAACTCACCTTAACCCCAGAGAAAATCTATGGGGTATTGTGAAGAGGATGATTCAATATGCCAGACCCAACAATGGGTTGAAGAGCTGAATTTATTTAAATAAATAAGCTTTTGAAATATTAGTCTGTTTGTAATAAATGAATAAAATATACAAGCTTCACTTTTCGTTTTTGATAATATTCTAATTATACGACCAGCACCTGTAAAGTTTAATTGCAGCAGGCAGAAAGAACCTTTGGTAGTGCTCCTTCCTGCTCTAAGGTGTCTCAGTCTGCCGCTGAAGGAGCTGCTCAGAGCCTCCACAGTCTGATGCAGGAGGTGAGAGCTGTTGTTTCTGATGGACGTCAGCTTGGCCGACATCCTCCTCTCAACCACCTCCTCAATCGGGTCCAGTGGGCAGTCCAGAAAAGAGTATATATGTTAACAGTCTCCTCCTGTTGCGGTCTGTGCTGCCCACCCACCAGCAGACCACATGACTCTGTGGTTAGCAAAGGCAACCATAGAGTCGTAAAAAGAAGTTCAAGCGGTTTCTCAGAAGCCGGCCTTGTATGAGTTACCACTGAAGCAGGTATGACAAACTAATGAGGAAGGGAAGCTGGACCAGGGTTTAAGTAGACTGAGTAGATTGCAGATGGACCACAGGTGAGGAGCATTTAGCAGGCAGGTGACACACACACACAGAACACAAGAGGTGAAGGAGGGAAAGTAGACAGAGACAAACAAAGGATCCTGACAAAAACCTCCTTAGGGTTCCATTTTCTCCATACCTGTTAGACAAGTTTCAGACAATATCTAAATTACTTAAGAAATATAACCTTACACTTAAGAACTGGAAACAGTAGACTGAGCATTGCATTGGATTGATTAGTTTAAAAATGACAGAAGCCAGCAAAGTAAAATACCAAATGAGTGATAATGCTTTTGTTATTCTTTAATCAGTGTTACAGTTTAGACATTTGAGTAACATTATTATTTAGTACATTGAAAAGTGAGCTGGACAGAGCCACAATTCAGTAAAACAAGGTTTGTTTATCAATGGCAATTGCAGAAAAGGAGGGTTTTATGAGTTTTAAGTATGAGTAGTATGTGTTTATGGTTAGTAGTGGCAGCCCTGTGAATAAACACACCAGTGTGAGGAGCAGTGTGTTTGGAGAACCCAGCGCAGATGAACCCGTTTAGAGCCGAGTACAAGACTGTTAAATGCTTGTCTTTATCTGGGTGAATAAACGACCAACATGTTTACGGTGCACAAAAACACACTGTTGCAATTGTTTGTTGAGGAAAGTGAGACACAAGGCAGTGAAGGCTATTACAAAGCATGATGGGTAATGTACTCTTGAACTCTGCATTAAGGCAATGAACTAAAGTCATTTCCACACAGGGGGTTGGGTTTATTCAGCAGAGTAAGTTATATTGTGGAGAAACACTCTACTGATTTCAAAGTCCCACATCACGAACAATAAACTTTGTCCTGCTTTTTGCCATTCTTTAGTGCTAATATTTGAAAATGCATATGTTTTGTATTTGCCAGTGTGAGGATATTGGGATTTTAGTTTTATTGAAAACATTAGCTTACATAGCGTTAGCTCCTAGTACATTTCAATTTAATGGTTTAGTTATATTGTTTCCTTAGCAATACGTTACACTATTACAAAAACAATTCACAACTGGAAAATATATAACTCATATAGTTGCAGAACATAAAAGGAAAGGTTGTAACTTACTTTATCTCATATGCATGCTTCTTGCCTGAAAATCTTTGCTCTGGATACTCTCTGTCCTAACGGTTCATCAGAGAGAATTGCTGTCAGTTTTTGTGTATGTGTGTATATATATATACAGTATATATATATGTGTGTGTGTGTGTGTGTGTGTGTGTGTGTGTGTGTGTGTGTGTATATATATATATATACATACATACATATATACATACATACATATATATATATATATATATATATATATATATATATATATATATATATATATATATATATATATATATATATATATATATATATATATATAAGCAGCTGGATAGCTCAGCTGGTAAGGACAGGGCTTTTCACACGGGGGACCCGGGTTCGAATCCCCCTTGGGGTGCTATCCAGTGGGTCCTTAGGCAAGACCCTTCGCGCTACTGCCTACCTCATAAAAATGGTGAGAGACAATAAATGCTATGAGAAGCCGGATCAGACGGCGACCGCCAAACAAGGTCTGGCCAGGTGTTGGGGAACCAGAGCAACTTGATGACAAATGGGCTACTGGAACAAGAACAAGAACAGGAACAGGAACAGCACGGAGATGGACGAGATGCGATAACAAGGCTCTGTTGGAATGCTACTACTCCAGTAACCCTAGTCAGAGGGGTTACATGAAGAGGATGTGGGATGAATGGTTACTTCAAACCCACAGTCCAGGCTTACACCGAAGCACCTAGTAGCTCAGTGTTCCAACATCCACAAGCGGCAACTGCTATCACAACTTGAGATTGACGAGATACAACACAAATGCTACGGCAAGGGGGAGCCAGGACGAGAGGTCAGAGGGGAGCCAACGAGGGCTCCCCAACCAGAGATTGGGTACGAAGCCCCAACAAGTGCAATAACGCTGAACGAGGCAGCGACTGACCTGAAAGACAAGATCATGGCGAGAATGAATGAAAGGCAACCCCGACGCCAACTACAACGGCTAAGTGAAGTACCATCAGAAAGTCTCCTAGAAGATGTGAATGCAGCATTAAGTGCGATCCCTACCGCAACCATCACTGAAACCAATGAGCTGATATACACCTCAGCAGCAGTGATCCTTGAGATGCTTGGCTATAAGAGCAACCATGATAAACAATACCCACCATGGAAACAAAGGCTGGAGGCTAAAATCAAGAAGGCACGGAGAGAAGTGAGCCAACTGACAGAGGCCAAGAAAGGTGCAATGAGAAAACAAGTACCCAATAGGTACAACCAGATGCCAATACCTGAAGCACTTGAAACTGCCAAACAAAGGCTCCAAGCCTTGGCCAGCCGCCTAAAGAGGTACACAAGAGAGAATGAAGCCAGAAGAATAAACCGGCTGTTCGCAACTCAACCTGCGAAAGTGTACGCTCAGTGGCAGGGTAATAATAACAGCAGAGCCGACCCACCAAGGCTGGAAACTGAACAATACTGGAAAAATATATGGGAGAGGGAGGCATCACACAACAGCGATGCACAGTGGCTGGTGGCTCTGAGAGAGGACCACAGCAACCTCCCTGAACAGAATCCAGTTACCATCACAGCGGCAGATGTCCAAGAAAGAGTCTCAGGTATGAAAAACTGGACAGCACCGGGCCCTGACAGGATCCACACCTACTGGCTAAAGAAGTTCACTGCACTCCATGAGCGCCTTGCAGCACAAATGAACCAGCTGCTAAGGGATGGGACGCACCCTGAATGGCTTACCGAAGGGCGTACAATCCTGACCCTGAAGGATCCCACAAAGGGTACAGTTCCATCCAACTATCGGCCAATAACCTGTCTCTCCACAACATGGAAGCTCATGTCAGGCATCATCGCGGCTAAGATAAGTGGGCACATGGATCAATACATGAGCAAAGCACAGAAGGGCATCGGAAAAGAAACCAGAGGAGCCAAACACCAACTCCTGGTTGACAGAACAGTCACCCAAGACTGCAGAACCCGACACACCAACCTGTGCACTGCCTGGATTGATTACAAGAAAGCATATGACTCAATGCCACACACATGGATCACTGAATGCTTGGAGATGTACAACATCAACAGGACTCTAAGACACTTCATTGCAAACTCGATGAGGCTATGGAAAACCACCCTTGAGGCCAATGGCAAGCCACTTGCACAAGTATCCATCAAATGTGGCATATACCAAGGAGATGCTCTGTCCCCACTGCTGTTCTGCATAGGTCTGAACCCCTCAGCCAAATAATCAACAAGACTGGCTATGGATACCGACTCAGGAATGGGGCCACCATCAGTCACCTCCTCTACATGGATGACATCAAGCTATACGCTAAGAGCGAGCGGGACATTGACTCACTGATCCACACCACCAGGATCTACAGCTCTGACATTGGGATGTCATTCGGGCTTGAGAAGTGTAGTCGAATGGTGACAAAGAGAGGGAAGGTAGTCCACACAGAAGGGGTCTCACTACCAGAAGGAACAATAGCAGACATTGAGGATGGTTACAAGTACCTTGGAATACCACAGGCAAATGGCAACCTTGAAGAGGTAACAAGGAAAACAGCAACTGCCAAATACCTCCAACGAGTAAGGGAAGTCCTAAGAAGTCAGCTCAATGGCAAGAACAAGGCACGGGCAATAAACAGCTATGCCCTGCCAGTGATCAGATACCCTGCAGGAATAATAAGGTGGCCAAAGGAAGAGATACAGACCACAGACGTTAAGACACAGCTCCTCACCATGCATGGAGGGTTCCATCCCAAATCCAGCACCCTGAGACTGTACGCTAGCCGTAAGGAAGGCGGCCGTGGACTAGTGAGTGTGAGAGCCACTATCCAGGATGAAACATCCAAGATCCACAAGTACATCAAAGATAAGGCCCCGACAGATGACGTGCTTAGTGAATGTCTCAGGCAACGGGGAGCAGCGGAAGAGGAGCTGGAGGAGGGACCATCATGGGAGGACAAACCCTTACATGGGATGTACCACCGGAACATAACTGAAGTGGCTGATATCAAGAAATCCTACCAATGGCTAGAACGGGCCGGACTGAAGGACAGCACAGAGGCACTCATCATGGCTGCACAGGAACAGGCCCTGAGCACCAGAGCAATAGAGGCCCAGATCTACCACACCAGACAAGACCCAAGGTGTAGGCTGTGCAAACAGGCCCCTGAGACAATCCAACACTTAACTAAAGGGTGTAAGATGCTGGCAGGGAAAGCATACATGGAACGCCATAACCAAGTGGCTGGCATAGTGTACAGGAACATCTGCACGGAGTACGGACTGGAAACCCCAAGGTCAAAGTGGGAAACACCTCCAAAGGTGGTAGAGAATGACCGAGCCAAGATCCTGTGGGACTTCCAGATTCAGACTGACAGAATGGTAATGGCGAACCAACCAGACATCGTGGTGGTCGACAAACAGCAGAGGAAAGCCGTTGTGGTTGATGTGGCAATACCAAGTGATTGCAACATCAGGAAAAAGGAACATGAGAAATTAGAGAAATACCAAGGGCTCAGAGAAGAGCTAGAAAAGACTTGGAAGGTGAAGGCGACAGTGGTGCCCGTGGTCATCGGAGCACTTGGGGCAGTGACCCCCAAACTGGAAGAGTGGCTACAGCAGATCCCTGGAAGAACACCAGACATCTCGATCCAGAAAAGTGCAGTACTAGGAACAGCAAAGATACTGCGCAGAACCCTCAAGCTCCCAGGCCTCTGGTAGAGGACCCGAGCTCGAAGGATGAGACCACCCGCGGAGGGTGAAGGACAAAGTTTTTTTTTTGTATATATGTGTGTGTGCCTTGACTGTTTGTGGCCAGTTCCTACTTTTACACACCTACTGAGCTCCAGAACAGACCCCTCATTCACAGCTCAAGTGAACGACTCTCAAATCTCATGCACGAGCATTGGAACTACCAGTATTCACTGTGTTGTGTTAGTGGATGCACTGTCGGACTCACCGCTTAGAACTGTTTACATGGTTTTAACATTTGAGAACTATAACTTAACATACTTTAAAATGGGAGTTTAAGAACGATAACAACAGGCAGTTTGGTAATGCTACCAGTAATAGTGGGAGTCTAACTCGCTGGACAGTATTTTTTTTATTATTTGTAGCATTACCAAACTACCTGTTGCTTTACAGTGTCAGAATACAAGTTTGTATCTTTCCCAAACTCCAAAAAGTCTAATATTTTCACCAAAAAATCAACAAAAGGGAAGCCCTTTCTGTATCTTCAGAGCGCGCTATCATGAGTAAGAATCCCCAAGACACACTCTCAATTTAGCTCTTCAGACGTTTTTCACCCCTTTTCTTTTATATTTTCTGCCACCACCTGCTTCAGGTTGTCTCTTGACCAGCGGAGCACCATGAAAGCTGGGGATAGCGCCAGAGCTACAAAAACACACTGACTTTGCAACTGAAGCACGCATAATGTTACGCAGGTAATAATAATGATTGACAAGCCAGAGGGCTAATGCATGAATCTCTCATGCATGTAAACACGGACAAGGTGTCAATTCCTGCTGCAAAAGCTTAATAGAGCTATGAGCTTAATGGGAGTAATGTCTGCATGTAAACATAGTGAGTTTTACAGAGTTCTTCTGTGATGGCTCTTTTCTCACCCTGGGAGAATGTCCAAGGGGGGGGGGGGGGTTCCTTAACATTAGCATAGAGTCTTGTTCTGTGGAAGAGAGGGAGGCGTGATTAAAGTCTCCACCGATGAGATGGATTCACTGTGGGTGTCTTCATCAGTGTTTACATCATTACAACATTGTGAAGCAGCTCACATGCAGCTGCTGCATCGGCCAAAAGAGAGATCTACACATTAAACACACTCCAGTCCACCTGCACAAGTTTAAACCTCTCCAGAGAGACCCCCGAATCCAGTATTGGTCCATTGAGCCAAGTCTCAGTGAAACACATGAGGCTCCACTCCCAATACCCCTGAGATTCTGTGTGTACTTTGCAAGTTTGTGATACTGAACCCCTAACCTATGAGACCCTAAAATTCTATGAACAGAGATCCAGAGACTAAAAAGCACCTTTAGTACCAGTAGAGGAGATGGGACTGTGTAACTACAGGGCATGCAACTCATAAATTCATAGAAATCAAATGATGTTTTCTAAAAATACCCCAAGCGCAGAGCAGACATGAAAAGCGTGGTCGGCCGGTTGATCTGCTGCAGGTGAGTGAAAGCTGATGGGAGCGTCTGTGGCAGCTGAAGGAGACAGCAGCTGTGAAGAGCAGAGGAAATTGCTATATTAGTGTATGATATATTAGTGTATGATATGAGCAGGGGCTGAGAGGGTGTGGAGGGGGTGCTGGTCCAGGGATGAGACACTCTCTGACTGCAGACAGAAACAGGAAAAGCACTGAGGAGGTGTTAATTTTGTGCAGAGTGAAAAAACACCTGAGCCTCCAGCCACTAGCTGCTCGTGTTTTGTGTGTTGTCACTAATGGTAATACTGTAGAACTGTAGGCAATAGGCAGGGTCGTTTGTGCTGGTAGTGGTAGTTATAAATAGTATAATCACTAACAAGAGAGCTGTCAGTGCATGGTGTACAGATATATATTTAGGCCCGGAGTGGGACTTATTTTCAGCCTGGGAATTTTATGTCTTAGACCAGCCCTTATTGAATCTTTCACTATGATTTTTTTTTAATGAAATTCATTCATAAAATAACAATAGGTATGATACATAAAGAAATAGGTAATAGCAGGTTTTATAAATATTGTAGCTGAAGAGATAGCTGAAAATATATCTGTAACATTATTTATTACTCATAAATACAATCATTAACTCCTTGTTCTTTCTTGTCAACTTCAATTTGAAAGCTCCATCATGTATCTGTTTCAAATTCAATTCATTACTTTATTAATCCGTAAAGGAAAATTTAGTTCTTGGGTCTCTTCAAATGAGTTGAATCAATTGTGTCAAAAGTCTTCATCTGCCATTAGAAATTGAGGAGCCTACACAATCTTACGTGTTCCAACAACAGTTTAGTCCACAGAGGGCTGGATCTAACTGTGGGAATTAAGGGGCATGTTAAATTTGTAGACCTTTTAATAAAGCATTATATATAATATATTCAAATAAAATAATGTTACAAAAACAGTGAAAAAACACTCAAAAGAATAAATTACGGGCTACACATTGTCATTCACCTCTCTCCCATCCTGTTTCCTTCCAACCTGCTGTCTACTATCAATAAAGGCAAAGCGGCCCAAAAATACTTAAAATAACATAGATTTGTACATATTTCAGAGATGGTCAGAGATGTAGAGGCTGAGTAGCTCATTAGCCAAGCACAAAAGTCACCAAAAAAAGAATGTCAACAGTTTTGGGTGTGTAGTCAGACACAGTATGTGAGACTAAACTGGGTCTGGTCTCAAAATTTAATCAAAACAGATGTAATTGCCTTTATTCAGAGGAAACAAAAAAGGTCAAAAACTGTTTACAAAACCCACCCCTTAGTCTTATTATGCCTATGGTATGGGACCCTCTTTATTGGGGGCGTTTGCCTTGAAAACATTCACACTGAGAACCTTTCAATCACATTGTTCTGCCATAGTTTTGAGACATACCCCTCAACAGACGGCCGCTTTAGCCTCTTTACAGTCCTTTCATGTATGAAATATTAATATTAATAAAGGCTGGGGCCCCTTCTGAGGTCAGGGCTTAGATCTAGATTTTAAAGGTGAAAAACAGTGCCTAAACAGCAACATCACAGTCTAAACCAGGTTTACTCAAACATGCTTTAATCTTTGGTAGTGCTCCTTCCATCGTTCCAAAAATGGTTTATATTTATAAATGTGCTGTGTGTATGAGCTCTATTTCTGACGGAAGCTTCTTTTCACTCATCCACATTAAAGAGACTGAAGCGCTCAGACCACACACACAAACCGAAAACTGCAGGAGAGCTTTTACCTTTAACTTGATCCTTCATGGAGCATAGACCTTTTAATGTGGACTTCAGTTTTAACTGGTCTCGTAGGCTGCTGCAGGAGAACTCCAGCTGTCCACAGCTCAGATGCACACTAAAGACACGAGTGGCACCGGCTCAAGGGTGGTTACACACGGGCTGAAGACTCTGCAGCAGTGATCATCAACAGGCGGCCCGGGGGCCACATCCGGCCCTCCAGCCAGGAGTCAAAACTAACCCCGTCCTGGGGTCCACAATGCTAATCGGGACAACAAACACCTCCCTCCTGTCACTGTCAAAGTCAGTTCAGGAGGTGGATGTGCACAATGTTAAAAACTTTGCACAATGAAAACAGTGATTTATTTAAATCCACTTTAGTAAAAAGTGTTCACTCGCTCACCGTCTGTGTCTCTCCACTTATGCACAGACCTGTACTGTAGCGAGTCTCTCCTTGGACTTGAGCAGGGTTTAATGAGCATGACACAAAAACAAGTCCGTGTTTGAGGCTGAGCTTTACTCTCTCCAAAATAGACAAAAGTACTGCAGATGTCCTGTCATCGGTGGAGAACAGAGAGAATGGGAGCAGTAAGCTGTGTTAGCAAAGAGGCTCACTTTTAAACGGAGGCTGTCATAGCGAGTCTGAACCATCTCTGAGCCATAAGTTATTATTTAATAACACGGTCGGACCCGTCTTAAACTAAGTGTTTGCCTGTTTGAGGCCCATCCTTGTCAGAGAGATGCAATAATATTCGGATGGATCATGTGCTGCCTTCTGTGTGTCTCTGCTGCAGCAACTGGCCCTCATTTAACATTTAACATTTTCATTTTGGGTGTACAACCATTTCCACTCAATGTTTTGCATTTATCAATATAAAAGTGGACGTATGTACGCTCAAATCCCATGCCAGGGTAGGAGCTGGTGTAAATATATATAAAAAAATCCTTGTATAATTAAAGGTTAAATAAAATATATATATAAACACAAGTTTAAAGTCAGCACTGAGCTAAGCAGCAAAACCATCATTTAGAAGTAACAACACATTGACTCCTCTGTAACAATAGTTTAGTATATATACTAGTATTTATGCGCAAGCATTCAAATGATTTTGTCTGTATTATTGATACAGTCTATACCACAGCAATGTCTTTATTTTGTCTTTTATCATGGGCTGCTTTTACAACACTCAAACACTAGTGCTAAGTAATGTCACCCAAGTAAACCATCAGTTGTGGTTTATTTAAGCAATAACACAGTGAAAGATAAGTCTGATGCGACGCGGACACTTACTGAGAGTCATGCACACCAGGAGCCACTCCTCAGTGTTACAGGTGTGTCTGCCAGTGCGCTGTGAAAACCGTCCTGATACAACGTTAGCTGAAACACAACATTTATATAAATGGACAAACATTAGCCTGTGTTTTAAATAAATATGGGGAAAGTTGACATTCACTTCAGAACAGTTAACGGTAAATAAAAATGGTTAGTCTAGAGCCCTGTAATATATCAAAATCATAAAACATGAGGGGAACAGTTTTTCAGTCAAAATCGAAAAAACATAAGATCTATAGAACAATGAAGAAAACTAATAAAACTGAAAAAAGCAAAAGTATTTATATATTTTAATTTGAAAGTCTTGCGCCCCACAACACAGTGAATAAACAAGAAAAGTTACACATACACTTGTGTGTAACAGAAGTTTTTTGTTTGACAAATCTTTTTGATTTTTGATTAATACATCTGATTATGCTATCTGAAAGCTATTGTTTTACTATGCAGTAAAAACCGAAAAGCCCGGATGTAACATTTTATTGCCCTATACAACCAACAATATTGGTGAATAGGAAAGCAATGGGCACAATTTATATATCTATATTTTTTACAATCATTGCTTTATCTTATGCTGTATGAACTTGAGTTCCTGGTTTGATGTCCTCAGCCTACCTTCTCTGTGCACAGTGTCTGACCATGTGTGGTAGTATTTCTTTTAAGACTAGAAGGATTCAAATGTCACCCTTTTAAATCTGTGCAATAGTGTCTTCTGTCTCTAAAAGAGAGATGAGCAGAGATTAAATTAGCTGAGTCTGACAGCACACCACACCCACCCTCTTCAAACACACCCACACAGGCTGAGTGTCTAACTGCAGAACCTCAGAGTAATCCGGCTGGTCATCGATGAGATGCAGGGGAGCGCCGGCTGAGTGCACTGTGGAGATTTGTGCCATGTTAACCACCGCAACGTGACGGATGGCGGGGCATAGACACGGACATATACAGCCATTTTATAACAACAATAACCCGCTGAGGACTGCACTGCACAGAGGATCTATCAGCTCAGCCAGCACAATCATAACTCCACATTTTAGGAGCCTACCCAAGCTAAACACCCTAATGTGATAAGAGATAAAAATCTTCACACACAACACTGTTTGTACTGGAGTGCTTTATTCAAAATGCTATTAAAACAATTATGTTTATATATGTATAATATATATTTTATAATATATGAATACTGACGTTTAGAAATACCGAATCATAACGTGTAGCCCTATTCGCACAGGATAAGTATTACCTGGGGACATCTAGTAATTTGTAATAATTACAGAACTCATCTGTGATTTTAAGCCCAGGTAAAGTTAAAAATTCCCCCGGAAATATCCCACTGTATTTATAACACAGGGGCCCTGTGATAAAACTAGTCCTGCATCCATGCCGGTTATTCTGTTTATTTTTACCCTTATCTTTTAATAATTGTGTGGATTTTTGGACCAAATGTATGACTGACAATGTTGTATTGCTCTTATTTTCTATGCAGTTTAGCTTGGCTATACACTACGACAGATGGCTACTTTGCAGCCAACCATTTCCTAATGAATGTTACAGCTTTTTAAGTTTCTATTTCTGTTGTTAGTGTCAGGAACACAACTTTTCAGGAACAGCAGAACTCACTGTGCAGACCCACACGAGGACTATGGTTCAAAGGTTTAATTCAACAACACACAAGGAAACAACAAACTTGAGTCAACTTGAGAATACAATCCCACACCGGACAGGGGAAAGCACACAGACTATAAAGGGAACACAATGAGACACAGGTGGAGCACATTAAGGGCGGAGCAGGCAATCACAAAGGAGGGAAAGACACAAGGGCAGGAAGGCAATCTGACATTCAGGCAGGGGTGAGACACTTCACAATAAGACACAGGAAGTCAACTACAAAACATACAACAGACACGAGGTTGGGACATGACAGTACCCCCCCCTTAAAGGCCGACACCGGGTGGCCAAAAACCTCTGTGGACAGAGACAGAACAGTGTCCAGGATGAAGTCTGTGTCTAAACACCCGCCCCAACATCGCACCCCGTACATGATCGGAGGGGTGGAGGGGATCCGGAGACAGGGCACCGAGAACGACGGGCACCGGCACAGGAACAGGAACCGGTTGAACAGACATGGGCGGGGCAGGGTCCGGCGGAGCAGGATCAGGGTCCGGCGGAGCTGGGGCTGGGGCTGGAAGGAGCTGGGGCTGGCCCGGAAGGAGCTGGGGCTGGGGCTGGCCCGGAAGGAGCTGGGGCTGGGGCTGGCCCGGAAGGAGCTGGGGCTGGGGCTGGCCCGGAAGGAGCTGGGGCTGGCCCGGAAGGAGCTGGGGCTGGGGCTGGCCCGGAAGGAGCTGGGGCTGGGGCTGGCCCGGAAGGAGCTGGGGCTGGGGCTGGCCCGGAAGGAGCTGGGGCTGGGGCTGGCCCGGAAGGAGCTGGGGCTGGGGCTGGCCCGGAAGGAGCTGGGGCTGGGGCTGGCCCGGAAGGAGCTGGGGCTGGCCCGGAAGGAGCTGGGGCTGGGGCTGGCCCGGAAGGAGCTGGGGCTGGGGCTGGCCCGGAAGGAGCTGGGGCTGGGGCTGGCCCGGAAGGGGCTGGGGCTGGCCCGGAAGGGGCTGGGGCTGGCCCGGAAGGAGCTGGAGCCGGATCTGGGGCTGGATCTGGCTCGGAAGGAGCTGGAGCTGGATCTGGGGCTGGATCTGGCTCGGAAGGAGCTGGAGCTGGCTCGGAAGGAGCTGGAGCTGGATCTGGCTCGGAAGGAGCTGGAGCTGGATCTGGCTCGGAAGGAGCTGGAGCGGGACTTGAGGCTGGAGCTGGATCTGGGACTGGCTCGGAAGGAGCTGGATCTGGGACTGGAACTGGCTCGGAAAGAGCTGGAGATGGGGTTGGAACTGGCTCTGGAGCTGAAGCTGAAGGGGCAGAAGCAGGCGGAGCTAAAGCAAACGGGGCAGAATCAGGCGGAGCTGAAGCAAACGGGGCAGAATCAGGCGGAGCTGAAGCAAACGGGGCAGAATCAGGCGGAGCTGAAGCAAACGGGGCAGAATCAGGCGGAGCTGAAGCAAACGGGGCAGAATCAGGCAGAGCTGAAGCAAACGGGGCAGAATCAGGCAGAGCTGAAGCAAACGGGGCAGAATCAGGCAAGCTGAAGCAAACGGGGCAGAATCCTGCACCTGGTAAGGGTCAACTACCTCCGGAGACACTGGTGAGGCCTTCCTCCCTTGCATCAGCTGCATTAACAAGTTTATATGGGCTGATAGGCGAGAATAGGCCTGTTCCCGGTTCCTAGCTGCCTCCTTCACCTCCTGGCGGAATGAGATGACCCGCTCCTCCATTTGGTGAAGGCGTTGACCGTGGTCTTGAAGGACAACAAAAACCAGGTCCGCGGAGTCCATATTTCTGGCTGGATTGTACTGTCAGGAACACAACTTTTCAGGAACGGCAGGACTCACTGTGCAGACCCACACGAGGACTATGGTTCAAAAGGTTTAATTCAACAACACACAAGGAAACAACAAACTTGAGGAGTCAACTTGAGAATACAATCCAGCACCGGACAGGGGAAAGCACACAGACTATAAAGGGAACACAATGAGACACAGGTGGAGCACATTAAGGGCGGAGCAGGCAATCACAAAGGAGGGAAAAACACAAGGGCAGGAAGGCAATCTGACATTCAGGCAGGGGTGAGACACTTCACAATAAGACACAGGAAGTCAACTACAAAACATACAACAGACACGAGGTTGGGACATGACAGTTAGTAATTATTCAAGTCTGATTATTGTATTTCTACAGTTAAAATGTAACATGAGCTGCTGAAGAGACACATTCCCCACAGTAAAGCCTCAAACAGTAGACACCCCCCGTTGAACGACAGCCGCAAACATAGCGTCAATGACGTAGTCTGCGTGTAATAGACAGAAGTCTGAAGGCAAAAGTTATCATTGCCAAACAAATAGGCTACTGAGTATTTGTGAGTTCTTCATGTGGACTTTGGTGCACACTTTCAGGTGTGAGTGGCTGTCTTTCTTTTCAACCACCAGTGTGGACACACGCTACATTGTGATGTGATAAAGTCAGCAAAACAAAAGGAGCTGATCCCGTGCGAATGCGCCACTAAAAACAAAGACTTGTGGGGTCATTTTATACTACAGACGTCCAGGTATAATACTAATTCCCTGTAAATAGGGCTTATGTATGTAATGTAACATTTGCCAAGCTTATGCAACAGTGGATTGATAAGGGCAGCATCAGTGTTTGCAAAATATAATATATTTCCCCTTGTAATAAAAATACATACAATTTATATGTCAAATATGTCAAACATATAGTACTAATGAGTAGGTTTTATTAATACAGTCTCCAACAACAGTCTAGCTTTACCAGGACTGTAGCCTCTGGCAGCCTATAACCTTCAGCCGCACATCTTCAGTGAGAGGCTGTGTCTGTGGAGCAGCTGTAAATACAACAGTAAAAGGCCGGTGCAGCAGTGAAGCCCTTTAACTAGCCTCTGGTTGTCAAATGGATGTAGTATAACACTGCTCTACCTATTTTACGATTTGTCAGATTTTATGAGACTCTTCATTATGGTGGGATGGCTCCTTCAACAACGTGGCCTGTAGTTAGCAGTGGTCTCTCTCTGTCACTGCATTTACATGCACAGCTCACAGCTCTTTTAGGTCACTGACCTGGACTTTTTTCTTGGGCTGAGTGAACATGGGTCTGCTACACTCTATTCCGTCTGTAGATAAATGTGGTTTTGGGATTTCTTAGCATTGACCTTTAGCTCTAAAGAGAGTTAAATTTGTTCTGTCTGAGGAGTTTTTGCAATTTGTGTTGAGTTTGTCTGTGAATGCCGTGAAAGTACATGAACACAATTTGGGAAAAAGTCCCTAACACAGAAACTGAACCATCCACATTGGACATGAAGGCAGCATAAACTAAAGCCCCATTCGAACGAGATTTGTATTACCTGGAGACAATACAGACACCCAGACTTCCCACTCCCTAGACACTTCCTCCAGCCCTTCCAGGGGAATACCAAGGCATTCCCAGGCCAGCTGAGAGACATAGTCCCTCCAGTGTGTGTTACTCCCCAGGAAGGCTCAAGAGCCACCTCAGCTGTTTCCTCTTGATGTGGAGGAGCAGCGGCCCTACTCTGAGCTCCTCCCGAGTGACCAAGCTCCTCTCATTATCTCTAAAGGTCCACCCTGCGCAGAAAGCTCATTTGGACCGCCTGTATCTGGGATATTGTTCCACATAGGTGAGAGTAGGAATGTAGATTGACCAGTAAATTGAGAGCTTTGCCTTGCAGATCAGCTCCATCTTTGCCATCACAGACTGGTACATTTATTTCATTTTACATTCATTTTATTTATTTATTTATTTATTTAACTAGGTAGGTCACTTGAGAACCAACTCTCATTTACAATGACAACATGGCCCCATGTTTGTGAGGGGGACTGTATCACTGCGGAAGCTGCATCGATCTGTCTGTCAATCTCAGTCCCTCCCTTCTCTCTAGACCCCCAAGATACTTAAACTCCTCCACTGCTCTCCACCAACTTGAAGGGGACAAGACACCCTTTACAACTGAAAACCATGGCCTCGGACTTGGAGGTGTTAATTCTCATCCTTCGCACTCTGCTGCAAACCATCCCAGTGCATGCTGAAGGTCCTGGAAATCCTGTCCATAAAATTAACAGGACCGGTGACAAAGGGCAGTCCTGCCAATGTGCACCAGGAACAAGTCTGACTTACCGCCTACAATGCAAACCAACCTCCTGCTCAAGTTGTACAGGGACCAGACATTCTTTAGCAGAGGGCACCATACCCTATACTCCTGGATTACCCCCCACAGAATGCTGCAAGGGATCTGGTTGAATACCTTCTCCAAATTCACAAAACAAATGTTGACTGGTTGGTAAAACTCCCATGCACCCTCAAACACCCTGGAGAGGGCATAGAGCTGGTCCAGTGTTCCATGACTGGGACAAGAACCATATTGTTCCTCCTGAAGCCAAGGTTTGACTATTGGCTGTATTCTCTTACCCAGTACCCTGGCATAGACTTTCCCGGGGAGGGTGAGGAGTGTGATCCCTCTGTAGCTGGAACACACCCTCTGGTCCCCCTTCTTGAAAAGAAGGACCACCATCCCTGGTCTGCCAGTTCAGAGGTACTGTCCCCAACTGCCATGCAATGTTGCAGAGGCGTGTGTCACCTAAAACTGCCCCACAACATCCAGAGACTTGAGGTAGCTTTTTAACTACCTCTGTGACTGAGTTTGGATGAAGGATGAGTCCACCTCTGAGCCCTCGGTCTCTGCTTTCTCAATGGAATGAATACATGTTGGTAAGATTGAAGAGATCCTCGACGCATTCTTACCTCATTTGAACCGCACCAGAGTTCACTTAGAAGCAAACTGAGATTTATGTTTTTAGACGGACCAGAGTTTGCTTTTTTGATCCGAATCAGAGTTCAAACCTCCCCCCCAAAAAACTGACTTTAAATCAAACTATCCATCCATCCATCAATCCATCCTGTGGTCATTAGACCTATTGTCTAATAACCACAGGCTTATTTTGTCCTGATAATACATGGCTTGTATGTGGTACAGGAATATTTAAGAAAAAGGCTACTGGTGCAACTTTGGAGCTTTCACATGAACACTTTATTATTCCAGTAACCAGTTGTAATAGTGCGTCTATAGAAAAGGACACATAAAGTGAGAGTGTAAATACCTGAGCAGAAACATGAAAATTACTTAGTTTAGGAATCTAATATGACATCATTTAGCTGTCTTAATTATGGGGGCACACTCACAGTATTAACAAGCACAGGGAAAGAACTAGAGAGCACGAAAATAGAAACTGAGAGCTCAGAAATGATCTTGTAGTGAGAAAACCTGTTATCATAAGCATATAAACTGAGCACACACTTTGAAGTCACATCATTATTTACCTCTGCTAGCTCTCTATGCCAACTTTGCTGTGCGCTGACTTCTGCGCACTCTCTCTTTGAACTTTCTCCTCACCCTTGATGTATTTTTTTAACTGCATATACATCATGGACGTAAGGCTTGACAAGATGATTGCCAATACTGATACTGTGCACAATATCATCACAAATTTTTACTTTTCTCAATGGAAATAGTGATTTAAAGCCACTTGGCAAATGTGTTCACTCGCTCACCCTCTGTGTCTCTCCAGTGATGCACAGAGCAGTATCGGGTGGGGTTTAACAAGGGAGCTTTACTCTCTCCAAAACTAACAAAAAGTACCCAAACTAGATGTTCCGTCACCAGTGGAGAACCGAGAAAATGTCAGAAGTAATCTGTGTTGGCAAAAAAGCTCAACTCTCAGCAGAGGTATGTGTTGTCCTGAGTCTGAACCTTCTCTGACTAAGCGATAAGTTATTATTTCAAAACACAGTCAGATCCTTCTTTTAGTGTTCACCTGTTTGAGGCCCTTGTCAGAGAGATGTAATAATGTTCTGGATCATGTAATGACTTCTGTGAGTCTCTGCTGCAGCAACTGGCCATTATTTATCAAAAGACCTTAATTTTGGGTGTATGACCATTTCCATGCAATTTTAGGCATTTATTAATATGAAAGTGGACGTAAGCTCAAAACACACACCAAGTCAGAAATTGGTGTAAATAAACAAAATATTTTTAAAAACGTTTAAAGTCAGAACTGAGCTGAACAGGAAAAATATTATTTTAAACTAACAACGCATTGGTACTTTGGGGACAGTTGACATTCACTTCAGGACAGTTGGAACCGTCTTTCTGAAGGCGATGAAAAAGGTTAGTTTGAAGAAAGAAAGAAAAAAGTTTTCAATCAAAAAAGATAAACAAGAAAAGATATTGAACAGTGAATAACAATTAAAACAAAGCAAAGATGTGTATTTATTTTGATATTTTTGTTTGATAGTCTGGCCCCCCACAGCACCATGAATGAACAAGATGGCCCTCGAGCAAATTTAGTTGATGACCGCTGATGTAGAGGGTTAAAAGTCAACTTTAAATAAGTGAGTTAAAATAACAACTGGAGATGTTAATTAGTCTTATATTTTAACTGTATTTAGTCATTATTCACTCTTAATGAAAGTTAGGCTACAATGCTCCAAAAAGAGTAACATTAACTCTAATTTGAGTGGTCACATATAGACACCAAAAAAAAGGATGACATGAACTTGAGTTATTTTGTCCAGGCTGGATTGCTGCATTCTAAAAATGTAGGGCCATCACTTGTCAATGTTATCTTATTTTCAAACACCTCTACCAACTAAAGAGCATCTGTGGGACACATCCAACCCTTCACTCAGCTAAGCTGTATTAATGTAGAAATCACTCAGAGATGGATCTCAAAGGTAAGACACATTTGAATTATGGCAATTCCAAAGAGATTTGTTCTGGGTTCTGTTATAAAGTTCTCTAGCATTGCGTAAAAATAGTGTGTGAAAAAAATAAAAGTATATCAAATACTAACAGAGTGTACTTTATTCAATAGCCTATAATCTTATTTGTAAATCTGTTCAACGCTTTAGGTATGACACCATTCTCTGTCTGAGTTTGACTTTTGCCAGGTCAAACGCTGAATAAACATGTGTCAATGTGAATAAACCAATTTGAAAGTGAGATACAGTAAGTCAAAGCCTTTGACCACACACCAAAAGAAAGAAACCTGCCTCACCTGTAATTCAATACACCAACACCTTTCTCTCATTTATGGAAAAAATAACATTCTTTGGCTAGAGTTGAGCTTTAGGTCATAGACAGAGCTCTCATTCCACTGCCCCCAAAGGATATCTGCCAAACCTAAATAAATACGACCTCTGACCTGCCGTCCCACAGAGGGCTGTGTGACCGACAAAGACAGCAGAAAGCTACTGCCGTCGTAGCACTCTCATAACTCTCTGTTTTCTGAGGTAACTATGGAGGTTCACAGACCTTGAGGGACATGGTGCTATTATTATTTTTTAAATGACGTGGGGGTGATGTAGTCACAAACAGACACAAGACATTTAGCTTTTCTACAGTTTACTTACAGCTTACTTTTAGTGTGACACTTTTTCTGCAACCATTCTTCATTTATTTAGGTAAAAAGTAATACATTAAAATAATGAATGAACTCTGTCCAGAAGTCAGTATTTAACCAATGCAGAGCCTTTTCAAAACAAATTTCAGGTGTATGTGATGTTGTATGTTCCATTTCCGTTAATGACTTTGTGTTTGGTTCCACTCAGAGAAGGAACACAATGCAATACACCTCTCGTTTGGGCGGTATGTTTCCAGAATGGTTGCTTTATAGTGAGAAAATGTATGTATTTGCACAGTTCAGCTTATTTTTCTTTCTACAATTCTCTACTGCTTCTATCGACAAGTATCCTAAAGATCCTGTTCACTCTCACTCAGCTATCATTAACTTCCAGACCATAGTCGAGTGATTACCTGCATTTCTTTGTGTTTTCTAACCTGGTCCGTTTTCATTGATGATTCTGGTGCATTCTTGACCTAGATTAACATTTCTGTCAATCTGTCGATATATCTGTCCATCCTTCTGTTTATCCATCTGTCAGCCATCTTCACACTAGAGGCATGTGTGAGTTTTCACTCTGCATTTTATACCATCTAGTCATTACAACCCTCTTCCTGATATAAATGTCTTTCTCTTTTTCTTCCTTTCTTTTTCTCGTTCTGTTTTTTCTCCTCAGCTTTGTTTCTCTTTGTCTTTTTTTTTCAGATATCTGAGGATGACTGCCACTTATGGTTGTACAGGTGGTTGCTGTGACAGCATGATCAATATTAAAATTATTGTATGTATTTCAGAAAACAATAATAAAATGTGGAATAGTAATAAATGCACATTAAGGTAGTGTTATCCTGTTCCAACAGGGAGAAAAGTGTTTTTTGAGATGTGCTGAAATCAGTGCAGACGTTTGGATGACTGCAGCGCGGCGTTGCACACAGGATGTCAGCTATTTTCCTTAAATACAGCAATTGCATGGTGTCCCATTTTTCAAACTCATTAGTGATGAAAGGTCCCCATATCTCACTGTCACACTATTCTGGGGAGAATTACACTGCTCTCAGGTAGAGTTGGAATAAATCAGTGAGAGAACTTTAAAGTTGTTCTGATTTGGTAGGAACCAGTTCCTCTATAGTCTTTCTGTCTACCTTTGCATCTCCAGTGTCAGGTGTTATTTTGGTTATTTATAGGCCTGTGTAGCAGCACTGCAAATTATACATACGTATAATACCAACTTCTGCGACATGTGCTATTCAACATGCTAGACTTTTGCTCTGCAGTGGCTGACGGGCACAGGCTACTAACTACTTTTTTATATAGGAGGAAGAGGAATGTGGTCAAGTCACATGAACTAATGGAAGGATTTAGGAATTGCAAAGACTAGTGGTGCAAAGTTTAATGTTTTTAGCCAATTATGTAATGCACACTCTTGACTTACTACTCCTGATTGATCACAAGTACTTACTGATATCCAGAAAGCACAATAAAAGTAACCTTCTCAAACCTTTTCAAAACTGCAGTTTTTCTGTGTGTAGTTAGTGTCAAACTGTGCTCATCTGACCTGGGCTTTCACTCTCGCACACAGACTGTAAGAGGACTAAAAGGAAGACTCTTTTTATTCTGAAATGCACCGATGCAAACACACACATACTGCTCCACACAACAGCTGATCAGCAAAACAAGAACGCTCACTCACATTGGTCAGGGTCATCATTTACACTGTTTTATACACAAAAATAAACTGCTCAACTGCCATCACCACTGACCTCATTCATCATTATTAATATGGTCAGCATTTACTGCTCAAGTGGAGCATGACAATACTTTAGTAAAAAACAAATCAAAGGCATGGCACTGTTATGAGATAAAATATATGTTCTGAGCTGAGGGACAATGTAAGGAGGGCTACCATTCACCTAAAGAGTGAGATTAGAGGTAATAGTAAAGTTAAACTGACATTATTTGAAATCTATAAATAGTTTAATGTTTTTAAGGACAACGGGTAAGCTGTAAATTCTTTATTATTCTCCAGGCTAGTTTAATTTGACGTAAAAGGTGTATGTCATGTTTATTAGCTTACAATAAATATATATAAATATAAATAGTACAAACGAGTGATACAAAACAGAGCGAGGGCTGGCTTTACCACAGTCATTAGAAGCACTCACCACAGCTGCCTTCTTCAGATGAAAAAGTAGGTCACTCTCAGTGGAAACAGATGTCGTGGTGGCAACACTTTTGTCCAGGGTTGACGCTTACTTTTTAACACGTGAGCCTCATTTACACGAGTCCGGTCCGTAGCTTCATGTGACACTAGCACTTAGCTGCTCATTTAGCTGCAGGTTAGTGACTGTAATAAACTCCACAGAATTTCACTTTAGCTTGTAAATTTATTGCAGGATTATGGCAGAGTGTATAACATTTAATTTAAATGATTTCTGTATTAGTCCAGGTAGACTTGCTGACTTGTTGGTTGAAAAAAGAAAGAAAACATCCCCACTTTGATTTGCATTTTCAACAATTTTTATTTCTTGTTAAACGAGTCTCGAAGAAATTTCTTTACTTATAAGTTCTTCAAATGTTTGCGAAAAAAAAAGTGGTTTTAAACTAGCTTTGTCTTGTCTTAGTGCCGTAACATTGTAATGGTGGCAACTAGTGATTAAAGACACAACAAACATCAATGTTTAGGCCTTCTTGCAGTCTGAAGCACGAGACCGTGAACCAAACTGGTTAATGCCACTGTTAGTTCTCACAGAAACACAGTTGAACTGGATTCATTTTGGCCTAACCAATGAGAAAAGCTCTACCCCAAAAGTCCAGGTGGTTTTAATTTAACCTTTTCTGCCCTCCTCCTTGTTGTCTGGTGGGCCTGGATTGCTGACCCTTTAGCATTTCTATCTTTACTAGCGTCAACAAAAATTTGCTTTGCTCAAAGAAGGTTTTGAAACTCGTGATTTAATTACAAGACAGTTCATCTTGAGATATATACTACTCTGGTTTAATCCACTCTTCCTTCAGAATGATTTTTTTAAACAGAACTTGCCGATGAGCACCAGTTTAAGCCTCCTCATTCATTGCATAACACACTTTGGTTTGACCCCAAACTAAGCCATTAACAATGACAGCCCTTATTATTAACACAAGCCTACATTTTTACCATTACTTTCACATCCAGGTTTCAAATTTTGTGTAAGAGCAGCCCTAGTTTTCTGGTGTAAACACTTTTAATAAAGAGGGACTGCAATCATATTAGAAGCATTCTTACTCTATGCTCAGCCCCTTGTTTGGCACTACTACTAACACACACCACTTTGATATAAAACGCTTGTGAGGGGCGAGATGTTGGATCAAACAGGCTCATTTGGCCTCATTCAGAAAGCCCTCTTATCTTACAGCAGCCATTTAGACTCAATTAATCCTTTTGTCTGAATCCTCCCTCTACAACATATTCTCTTCGCTTGTTAGGGCTTCATGCTTAACGTACTTAAAGCACATCAGATAGCCAAGTTAGTGAGAACTCTTCCAATCTGATTAGCCCCGCGCTGCCTTTAACCACCCCTTTCGCTTTCCAACACAGACTGAGCCATTAAAGACTTTTCAATGAGTCATTTGCACTAACTGCCCATTTTCTTTTTAGCTTTGAGCGGTTGGCTCTAAGTGGTCGAAGCTTACCTCTCATGACTCACACTACAATTAGCGCTGGTATAATTACTACCTGCTTTTTAAAGAAACTACCTGTAACATTTTGCTGTCTGATTTTTATTTTATTTATTTTTTTTTTACTAAATTATTTTATTGGATATTTTGTTTAGCAAAACAAAAACACACACAAAACCCAGTTGCTCAGAAAGATGAAGCAATGCACATAAAGACACTACACTCAGCGTCAGCCTCATACACAAAAACAAAAAGAAACAAGTCAAAATAGTGGACACATTCACATGATCAAGGAAAAGTTTTCCACATTTGGTTAAATGGTTATTAATTATTAATTTGGTCTTAGAATGTGCTAAACATTTCAGGAAGTCAAGCAGAATTACCAGCTTATGCCACCCAGAGACTGTGGGGGCTTTGTGAAAACAGTGGAGCAAAATATTTTTATGGGCACATAAGGTCAGGACATTAAACAGTTTCTTATAGTTCTTATTTGTAATATGCTTATTCAGCAGACCAAGGAGGAGGGACACTGGATGGACTGGAAGATGCTCTGCATTTTGTAGAGGACAGAATTCTAATATTTCTATATCTTGGGGCAGGACCATAGACAGTGTGTGAGGCTGCCCTCATATAATCTGCATTCAGGACACAGTGGCGAGAAGCCAGGTTTAAATTTGGACACTCAGTTTGGGGCAAATTGGGCTATGTGTAATATTTTAAGTTGTAAAGCCCAGAAATGGTTGCAAACTGTTATTTTTCTGGCAGCTTTTCAAATCATACCACACATATCTTCTATGATCTCTAAACCACTTCTCTCCCCCAGGTCTGTGCCAATGTGTTCAAAACCTTGCCTCTTCAGTATTTTGTAACACATACTAATTGACACTTTCCTGCAGTACAAAAGAGCAGTTTTCAAAAACAGCAGAATGGATTTTTTTTTTTCAATAAAATCTCTTATCTGAAAAAAACTAAAAAAATTATTCCTTTCTATTTTAAAGATGTGCTTAATCTGATTGAAGGACATAAGGACTCCCTCTTCAAAATAGCCTTAGACACCCAGTCATTAAAACCAGAATCTTGTGAACCTGGGAGGAAGTCTGGGTTGTTAACAATTGGAGTAAAATGTTTTCGCAGATTTCCCTTCAATTTGTTTCACCGACATAACTGTCACTGCACTCTTCACTGAACTGCATAAACTACATTACTCTGTTTGTGCGAGGGGCTCTTGTCTTTAGGATGGACCAGTTTTTGACACAGCATGTTTCCTGGTTTAAAGTAGACTGGAATGTTGTGTTTGTAGAAAATCCTTTAAGTTCTTCAGATAAACCAGACACATAAAGGATAACTACACCCTTCCCTTTTGTCGCTGGTTCCTGTATGTTTGAACAAAACCAAGAGGACACATAAATCAGCGTCCATCTAGGGTATCAACAGTCTTTCAGGGCTTTACAAATGTGTTGTTCTTCTTTCCGTTTATCTTCTGAGGTTGTGGGCACCTCTTGTGCTCTGTGCTGAAGAGTTCTGATGACTCCCAGCTTGTGCTGCAGTGGGTGGTGGGAATCAAACACAAATATTGGTCTGTGTGTGTAGGCATCCTATAAACTTCTACTTGGAGAGTTCTGTCCTCACAGATAACCACTGCACAGTCTAAGAAAGCCATCTTGAACTTGATGTTTTAGTCCACTGCATTGATGTGTTCTATGAAGGCTTCTACTTCCTGGGTTCTGATTTTGATCCATGTGTCATCAACATATCTGAACCAGTGACTGGACACTGCACCTGGGAAAGAGACCAGATCTCTGTTCTCTACTTTCTTAGCCTGGCACAGCCTGACGTGAGCTCTCTGTATACTCTGTATACAGAAACTCAAAGCTCCGTAAGCCAGTCTGTTCCTCAGATATGTTCGGTACCAAATAAATCACATTCGCTGGAGTATTGCCTTGCGTCACACTTAGGCGACCCAAGTCCCTTTTTCAAAACAGTCAAGATGGTGCATGTGACTTGCTAAGAGTTTGTTCTCCTCTGCTCTTCTATTCCGTTTTAAATAATCAAGACAACATTACGTGTTTAAAACCTCAACAGCAAACAGCGCTAAGACTGTTCCTTTTTAAAGAAGATGTTTTGCACGCCATGTTTGTTTGTTTACTTCTTTTTGCCTAACTAATGTCATGTCCGTTGAAATTCAAAATTGGCCTTATGTTGCCTTGCCCCATGAAGCCCTGCCTTGAGGAAAACAAGCTAGCAATGAGCATTTCCAGACTTCTTGTACAACTGTGTTTTTGTCTGTCGAAGTTACCTCTGAACTGGAAATATGTAGTGTTTAAACATACCACATATGTAGATGTGGTCTGGGGTGAGGCTGGTCCTGTCCTGTAGCGATGTGTTCAGTAGTAGTCTCTTCCTTAGAGCCACGAGTGCCAGTCATGTTGGACAAACTAAATAACAGCTTAACAAAATAATGTAACAGCAGAGAAGAGCAAACCCTGGTGGACCTGAGTCTGTGTTCCACTTCAAAGAGAATGTTGTTTTGGTGATGTTACTTGTTGCTTTGGATATATTAAACACATTTGGAGGATTTGATTCAGTGGAGCTTTTCCGTTGAAGGGCTGTTGGCCCACGAGCCAACATTGGCGAATTTCTGGGGGGCCGAAGGGTGTTTGGGCTTGATGCCTGGCCTAGATCCACCATCAGATCCATCTCATTTCTCAACAACAGAAAGAACAACGCAGTTAGAAAGCTATCTGTAGTCACAGGCCTCTCACATTATAACTAACTGCTTGACAATATTAACAATGGCACCTAAAAAGAGTAATTTTATAATGGAGGACAAACTGGAAGGTATAAAAAAAAATCTGAGCTTTTTAAGCGAATAAAAAACAAAAATACAATGAAACACAATAAAAAATTATAATGAAATGAATGTGTATCATTAAAGAACTAAAGAAAAAAGACAAGAATATAACCGCTTTAGATAATTGTTTCAAAAATATTTTCACCAAAGTACAAACCTGATTCCCAAAAAGTTGGGACACTGTAAAATTGTGAATAAAAACAGAATGCCATGATGTGGAATTAAAAAAAAAATCGATATTTTATTCACAATAGAATATAGATAACATATCAAATGTTGAAAGTGAGACATTTTGAAATGCAATGCCAGATATTGGCTCATTTTTGATTTCATGAGCGCTACACATTGCTACCGTTACAAGTTGGTACAGGTAGCAATAAGAGGTCGGAAAAGTAACATATACTTATAAGGAGCAGCTGCAGGACCAATTTGCAACTTCTTATGTCAATTGGGAACATGCTTGATAAATAAAAAGAGCCTCTCAGAGTGGCAGTGTTTCAAAAGTCAAGATGGGCATTCCCCCAATGCTTTGGCAAAAAATAGTGGAGCGATTTTAGAAAGGAGTTTCTCAGAGAAAAAATGCAAAGAAATTGAAGTTATCATCATCAACAGTGCTTAATATCATCCAAAGATTCAGAGAATCTGGAACAACCTCTGTGCATGAGGGTCAAGGCAAGAGGACTATACCTGTGATCTTTGGGCCATTGCCAACTAAAACTCTACAGGTCAAAAAAGAAACCATATCTAAACATGACCCAGAAGCACAGGTGTTTTCTCTGGAGCCTAGGCATAATTAAAATGGACTGTGTCAAAGTGGAAAACAAATTTGGTGAGACCAATCAAAATTTGACGTTCTTTTTGGAAAACTGGGACATCATGTCATCCGGACTAAAGAGAACAAGGACAAGCCAAGTTGTTATGAGCACTCAGTTCAGAAGCCTGCATCTCTGATGGTATGGGGTTGCATGTGCATGTTGCATGCATGTGGCATGGGCTTACACATCTGAAAAGGCACCATCAATGCTGAAAGGTTTATCCAAGTTCTAGAACAACATATGTTCCCATCCAGACGTCGTCTCTTTCAGGGGAAGACCTTGCATTTTCCAACATGACAATGCCAGACCAAAGACTGCATCAATTACAACGTCATGGCTGCGTAGAAGGATCCAGTACTAAAATGGCCAGCCGGCAGTATATGGCTCTTCATAAAGAGAAAAATGCAACAAAAAAGACAGTTGAGACAATAATGGGAAAACATTCCTATTCATAAACTTGAGCAACGTATCTCCTCAGTCCCAGACGTTTGCAGACTGTTTATAAAAAGAAGAGGATGATTTAAAATCAACTTTTTTTCCTTAAAACAATAACATTTTCTCAGTTTAAACATTTGATGTGTTATCTATTATATTCTGAATAAAATATTCAAATTTGAAACTTCCACAGTATTGCATTCTGTTTTTATTCAGAATTCGTACAACTGTGTTTCCCAACCTTATTAAAATCAGGTTTGTATTAAATCAGACCAAAACAAAATATTTATGTTACCTAGTATTTACAACAGTGTTCTAAAACCTAAATCAAAACAGTTTCTCTCTAGAAGAACAACAACTGAATGGAACAGTGGCACTAACAACTCTCCTGAACCTTAACGACTCTCATCAGGAGTCACACTGCCCTTTAATAGTTAATATAATTAAATATAGTAGTTAACTATGAGACCAGAACAGGTCCAATCAGAGTATGTTTCAGGCAAAACCCCTCCCTCTAGAGGTAAAGCTCAGCTCTCTTACCACTTGATCTCAGAATTTAAAAAGTCTCTTGAAGAATAGACAAAATGTCTTCACCTTGAAAACAGAGTCCAGATGCTTTTGCTTTAACCTTTTCTTCAAGATGACCTGGAGGACGAAGCACCTTCACAGACCAGTTTGGATAGCTCGGCTTAACCTGACTCTGCCAGATAGTCTGTTCCACAGAATATAGTCTGTTCCACAGAATATAGTCTGTTCCACAGTACCATCTGGAAGGGCTCCCTTTGAAAGCGTTTGCAAAAGGTCAGGTACTTCAAATGAATACCTGATTGGTGATTGGATTTTTAAACCAAAGTTTAATTCAATCAGAGCAGCCCTATGTTATTCACATTAGTAACAGTAAAACGGTCTTCAAATCTAAAACACGCCCAGAGCTGTCAAGGCCAGGTAAAGCCAGGGTTTAGACTGTAAATACTTTGCTTGGAGCAGGTCAAGATTAGATTTTACAATCTCGAGAAAATCAGAATCCAGCTGCAGCGCAAGGTTAGCCAGTAAACAACAAACATCTGCCCTGAAAAAGCTTTTAAGGAAGTGTGTGTTCTTTAAAGTTTCAATATTTAGATAAAATAACTGATGGTAGCAGGTTCTGATTTCCTTTCTCAACACAAAAAGTTACAGTAATTATATGTAGGTGTCCAATATCATTTCCATGTCTGTTCCCTAATTATTATGATGAAGGGTGAATAGTTCAGTGAGTTCTCACAGTGTCTCACTTTGTTGCACGGTGGCAGTGGGTCAAAAAAAAACTCCTGATAATTTGCAGTTTTGTGAAATAAGCCCTGTTTTTCGTGAAAGATTGCGCTGATTGTCTTTGACAGATTGGATATTCCACAGGGACTCATTTGCTTTGCACATAAAACCAGAAAAAACACTACTCTATTTATACTCTGACTGTCCTAGAGGAGAGTAAAACTCACTGGCGCTGCACTGAGGTGACTGTCTACGCCAGTATTTCTTGAACTTTCTGAAACAAACTTGATAGGTTTAGTTGACCCTCAAAGGTTCCTGACCCTTACTGAAAAGTGCTGACACTCAACTTGAGCATACCTTTAAATATCACCCTGGGAGTTAGTCTAATCCAAACATTCCACATACATTTGTGACCTAACAAAAACACACCCACTGTTCATTTTAGGTTAAAAAATTGTTTTGTCAGAGTTTGGTTTGAGGTCCAAAAGTGGGTCATGGGAAGATTGAAACCAGCCTTTGAGTTATCCCATAGAAATAGAAGTCAGTGGCTGTGGAATGACAAAGTTTTCCATGGAGCGTTCTCGGAGTCAGCACGCCTCAGAAGGTTGTGCCAGAAGTCCGTTCATTCAATTGCACTTCATTGTTCCCGGGGGCATGCAGTTAAAGCCAAGAGTGAAAAAAAAACATCAATACATTCGTAAAGGCACATGTGGAAAGAGCCCAGCTACAGTGGAGTTATTGTTAGGCTTCCAGTAACAGCCGCATGTATTTTCAGTTCAGGGATTGGCCTTCAGAAATGCATCTGAAATCATGTCAGTGCTCATTTATCGGCATTAGTTACATATGCTAAGGGGGCACTGTTCAGATCAGTATATATATGGGAAGTGCCTGGCCTGTAGCGCACAGAAGGTGCTACATTACTTAACTGCAAAAGGACAGCGGCTTTTCTACTCATTGCTAGATACTAGTGACACTTGCTTTTGCTGTGTTTTGCAAGAATACAGTATGTGACTGCATTACGTGACTTTGCCACAAAATATGGAATGGATAAAATTATATGTGACCAGTTAATTTAACACACCACCAACTCCTGCATTAAAAATAAACTTTTGCTTGAAGCTAGTTTGACACTAAATAAAGCTTACAATTACAACACAAGAGGGATCTGTGGCTCACAAAGCTAAAACAACACAACTCCAGTACAAGCTGTACAGCCACGTCCTCACATAGCTAAATAAAAAGTGAGTAAAGTGCCTTGCCCAATGATAGAACTACTGTATAAACTGGGGAGAGTGGGACTCAAACTGCCAACCTTCCAGTTAAAGAACGTCCACTCTACAACTGAGTCACCGTATAGCAGATAATGATAAAAATAAGTAGCTGCATCTCTGCTTTAACTGTGCTTTGTGAGAAGATGTATGAGGCATTATTATCATGGCTTCACTTCTTCCAATTAAACTGGGTATATTTCAAAGGACCTTCCGCCCCTACTTTTTTTTCTGTGTAAATATTTTTATTTTTCCATTTGGCTAGCCCTCCTCCTCATTGATAGACTTTTTCAGTGAGTGAGACGTTTCCTTCAAACAGCCTTTCTTTGCTGATGCTTTCTTCATAGTGCTCTGTTCACTCAGAAATCCAGTCTTCCATGAGCTGCACTCTTCTGTCCCTCTGAGACCAGGGACAGTGAGGCTGGCTGTATTTAAGATGGAAGCTGAGGGATTTTCCACAAAGCTCCAATCATAGTCTTTAGTGAACTACATGAACACACACACAAAGCGGGCTTTAGAGCGGCTTCAGAATGTCCACAGGAGGAGAATGAAGGACTGTAAAATATAAATCCCACTCTCTGTCGCATGGGAAGCTTATTGGAAGATGTTGGATGTTGGAGATGTTGGCGCTTTAATTGTGTAAAGCTGCATAGTTGCATCTAATAAAAGAGCTGTTTGAGAAAATGCAATTTGGTGACGAAAGGTCAAAAGGTGAAAATGGGAAATAGAAAATGTCATTAAAAAAAGCCTAGTATTTTCATGAGCTAAGGCTCCAACTGCTGCTACAGCTAAGTCATGTGCACAAAACAGAGTAGTAACAGGAGGCGTGGATCCATATCTGTTAACATTTTTACATTGGACTACTGTTTTTAGTGCAGGTTTTCCTAGACTGAGAGGGTTTGCCTCTTATTACACACCTCTGTACTTTAGAAATAGTGCAGATTTATTTCACTGTCTACATCCAGTTGTGAAAGATTAGGGATAGTGCTTGTAAGTCATGTAGCAATAGAGCTTTGGGAGATGATGTCACTCAACCCGACTTTAGGCTACTTGCAGGAATGCACAACTGTACATTGAACGACATTCACCATGTCATTGCTCATTGATAAATGAAAAGGTCATGGATTTGGTGGATTATTTGGCCAGACCTTGACCAGACCATGACCAGACCAGGACCAAGTCAGGACTATGAGTGGATTACAACTGTTGGAGGTGGTGCTGTTGGTGAGTCTTTTATGTAGGCACACTTGCCCGAGAAATAAATTCTAAAGATGGAACAAATGCTGACAGATGATATGAAAGTAAATGCTACCTTTGCTTTGAACAATGTGTAAGTTTAACATTGATAGCACTGAATTGGAATGTAGTTGGTTCAATATAAAAATACAAATAAATATCTTAAATTTTGTGAACTACTTTTTCCATGATGCTGTGGGGGGTAGCTTTAGTGTAGTGGAGTTTCATTTAACTCGAGTAACTGGTGGCTTAGCTCACTTTTTTTTCCAAATAGCTTACCCAACACTGCCTTTAACATCAATGACAGCTTGAAGTCTTTTGTGGTAGTTGTGGATGAGGCTCTTTATTTTCTCAGATAGTAAAGCTGCTCATTCTTTTTGGTAAAAAAGCCTCCAGTTCCAGTAAATTATTGGAATGTCTTGAATGAACTGCACGTTTAAGATCTCCTCAGAGTGGCTCAATTATATTGAGGTCAGGAGACTGAGATGGTCAGTCTAGAACCTTCACTTTATTCTGCTGTAGCCAATGACAGGTCGACTTGGCCTTGTGCTTTGGATCATTGTCATGTTGGAACGTCCAAGTACGTCCCATGCGCAGCTTGCGGGCTGAGGATTGCAAATTTTCTTCCAGTATTTTATGATAAAATGCATAAATCTTGCCATTAATTTTTTATTTTTATTTTTTTAAGTATTCTTTGCGCATCCCCAAAATTTTAGCGATGAACCTCCATGTTTTACAGCAGAATAGTGTACCTTTCATCATGGGCCTTGTTGACTCCGCTCCAAATGTAACATTTATGGTTGTGGCTAAAACGTAAAATTTTGGTCTCATTACTCCAAATGACTTTGTTCCAGACGTTTTGAGGCTTGACTCCGTGCTGTTTGGTGTATTGTAATCGGGATGCTTTGTGGCATTTGCATAGTAATGGCTTTCTTGACCATGCAGCCCATTTTTCTTCAAGTGGCTACTTATTTTGCATCTTGAAACAGGCACACCACTTTTTTTAGAGAGTCCTGTATTTCAGCCGTAATTTGTGGGTTTTTCTTTGCATTACAAACAATTTTCCTTGCAGTACTGGCTGAACTGAATCCATCATTTTGAACACAGCTGTTGGGCATTCTCAGTTCCTTGGATATCTTTGTATATCCCTCTCCTGTTTTATACAGTTCACTTACCTTTTCCCACAAATCCTTTGACAGTTCTTTTGCTTTCCCCAAGACTCAGAATACAGAAACGTTAGTGCAGCACTTAAGTAGCCATTTAAACCTGTTTGTTTCAACTTGTGTTCTGAGTTGTGCTCTTGTTATCAGGTCAAAATTACCAGGGTACTTGTGATCAGGGTCATTTGGGTAATTTCTTTTGTCGATAAGATTTTAAAAGAGTCAGCTTAGTTTGTTTTACAATACATAGTTTCACCCAACCACTAACTATTAGTGAAAGAAACGTTTTTGTGTTATCCTTAATGTTCTCTGAAAAATGGCCAAAAAAAGGGTACCTATGGGTACTTATGAGCACAACTGTATATCAGACATATTGTATAAACTGATGCTGGTGAAATAAAAGCCCAGAGCCCAGCCGTGACATTACTCATCCCTTTGCCATTATGTAATTTCAAAATGTGATGTGGTTATGCCTGATAGCGGCAAAGTAAATACGGAGTGGCTTTTAGACGTGCAGAAATCCAAGAGGTAATTAGGCAAAACCACAGTCTGAGCGTTTGTCATCACTCTTCTGATTTTTCTTCATTTCTTACTGTATGGAGATCAGACAACTAATCTAGCATGAAGATGTGACTGACACAGCCTCTTTGTCTCTGTATCAGACCCATTCAGGTAGAAAGACAGTGTTTGATATTCTTTCACAGTATATTAATAGCACATAAATAAAACACATCTATAAAGTGCAGATTTCAGTGTATTTTTAAGACTACGTATAATATCCCACCCAATACTTAGTGCTGCACATAACAGCTCTGTTTAAAGAATATAAGCAGTATTTAAACGTCTCTAATGGCTTTAATGATCAAACAATGAATCCTGAGCTTTTTGGAAAAACACATGGGACATTATCAACATAAATGTGACAAGCAATAAAACAACTTTTATTGCTTACACCAAACAATAAAAGTACACTTCTCTTATCTCTTTGGAAACAACAAAAGCCTATTGCCTCCAGAGAGTATTTTATTTTCTAAAATGCCATCAGAACCACTATTTAAACACTAAAGACACAAATGATCATGTTCAAGTCCACTATTGGCTCTAGTGTTAAAAGAAACAATAAATTACTAAATGGACAAAACAAGACCAAATAAACAAAAATAGATATGAGTAAAACTCTGGTTTACAACAACATGAGGCTGGTGAGCAGTAGATATCACTGTGGACTTAACATTAATCTTAAAAATGAAATGACGTGAGTGTCTCAGGCTCGGGGTGGAGATCCTGTTGAAGTCCTGCTCCTGTTCGTGCAGTAGCCTGGGCTCGGTTCTGCCTTGTAGACAGGTGCATGCTGGGACTGAGTGCCACATCAAGCCCTGGAACAACAGCAGTTTATGGCTCTGTGGATGGATGTAGGAACTGGTTTCTAATGTTCTTTTAAAACATTTAGAGCCCGCACTTCTGGTCTAAGTTTGAATAAATGTTCCTCTGCAGCAAATTACCGCTTTGGTGCTAATATTTAATAATATAGAGTTTGTTTTGTAGTTTTTATGCAATAAGCATATTAAGAAAAAAGACTCCGAGCGATGTAATGAGGTTACTTTATACTGTTTTGCATATTTAAATTTTTTTTTCATCCAAATGTTTTTTATTGACTTTTTACTTTTTTTACTATAAAATGAAAAAAATAATGAATTGCCCTATTGCACAAGCTATACTCAAATACTTAGGTAACAAAAAACATGAAACAAAGGCCAAAACAACCGTGTGATTAAGACTAAATGTGTCTTTGTTTCTAAAATTCTTAATATGCTGGTCTTGTCTTGATCTTAGTTGTTTACTAGACTCTGTAGAGAACTGCACACAGCACATATTCCATCTCAGATCCCCCAAACTGTAGCTTAACTTGAAGAAAATGAAATTACTCATTCAGACTCAGATGTTTATTTACGTTTTAAAAAATATATGGTTGTACCATGGCAGTAATTTTCTGGATTGTTGTGTAAAGGCATAACTGTTTTGGTTTAGTCTTCTGCATCTCAAGCTCTGGTCACTGTTGTGCTCGGCCACTCAAACTTCAGTTCCAGCTGTGCATGCTCTGATTTATTCTCCAAACCTTGCATTGCAGATTTGGGGCTGGCTCAGTGGAGTGCTGTTACCTCCAGCAAACACTCCCTCTGTGTGCCTGTCCCAGCGCCAGTCCGCTTCAAATGGGTAGGACTGCCAGTCAGTCACCTCAGCAGCTGGCTGTTAACTGGCTCCGAGGTCAACTGCAGCGGTCGGGGCTGAAAAAGGGAAGGGGAGGGTGGGTTCTGGTGAGACAGGACCAGGCAGAGGGAAATGTGTCCAAAGAAAACAGAAACATGGCTGTGGAATCTCCAGTGAGTCACCTCTGGAGCTCCTGATTGATGGCTGTTTACACTTTGGATCCTGGAGACTTAGCCCGTAGATGTGCACTGGTGGCTCTCAACCTGAGCCCAACACTAACAAGAGGCATGAAGTAATGAGCCTCTGCTCTCACACAAATGAAGACTTTACATTTAAACAAAGGCAAGACATTCAAACATTTCAAAAGGCACCAAGGTTAGATCAATTAAAATAAAGGCACTAGTGTGGAAATTAAAGGAATTTTGTATTTGGCCGATAAAAGATTCAAAAACTGTAATGGTTAGAATATTACCAGTGATTGCATATAAGTAAAATAAAATATATACAGATGGACAAGATTTTACAAGAAGATTAAATATTTGCTTAAACTTTCCATTAAATACATTCATATGTGCATTCAATACTGAAAAATTGATAAAGAATAAAAACAAATACACATTAACCTTAAGAAGTGCATGATTTAACTTAACCAAAACTCATAATCCATATGTTCAAATAATCATCTAGTAATGTATGCATGTCTGAACATTATAAAAAAATGTAAAAAACAATTTAAAAACATCAACTCTGTTACAACAGAAATCTGTATATTTTTTGAGGGTCAGCATGGATTTAGAAAAAGGCATAATGCATAGAAACTAAATGAATCCCGGCAGCTTTGTGTCGTATAAAAGACAGAAGCACATGCAGCATGTTTTGCTGTAAAAAGTGGAGCAGAAATGGTGCATTCAACGCGGCCTCACATCTGCACTTAACACAGCACCGTGTGTGAGATTGGCTCTGCGGGTGAGCAGCAGCAGCGTGTCCTTGTGAGTGGCCAACAGCAGCGAGAGCCACAGCAGGTAAAATAAACGTTTTAATCAGACCTCACCACAAACAGCCCCTGACGGCTTTAAGGAACTGGAAATGTGTGGCTGTGCCCAAAACCACTGCACATCCCCAGCCCCTCAATGACTCACCATTGTCTGAAGCCTCAGTGAAAATGTTCAAATGTTTTTATTTATATGGTCACAATTTTACAGTATTGCCACTTCTTTGATTGTCAACTCATTTAAGAACTATATCACATGTATCACAGGGCAATTCATTTACAAACCAGTGTATTTGATTTTTAAATTACTCTTTATTCAACTTAAACAATTCAGATTCAGTTTAAGCATTTCAAATTCAAATCCAAAATATTCTATAAATAGCTGTTGCTATAGTTGTTGTTTACCACCTCCAGTGTGTGACTGTAGAGTCTTTTGGGATAAACTCAAATTACCAAAAATAATAATAATAATAATAATAATAACAATAATAATAATAATAATAATAAATATAATAATAATAATAATAATAATAATAATAATAATAATAATAATAATAATAATAATAATAATAATAAAATTAATAATAACCTTGTGACGCACTGCTGCAGGAAAGCATCCATTCTTCATTAGCAGCTTCTCTTTAATCCATCCACTCCCCGAGCGCTGTCTGTGTGAAGTGTTGTATGTAGTGATTGTGTTAAGCTGCAGTGCTCCACGTTGCCATGTTCCAATGAGACAAAACCCTTCAAGAGTTAGGCTATTCAAAAGCAAAAATCTGTTCTAAAAGTTTGTGAAGAACAACCTTTCAAACTGCAGACATTAACTGTCATTGGATTGCCTTTTCTTTCTTCTCTGAGTGAATATGTATTTGTTCATTATTTATTAGTTGTTTTGTTTTAGTGTATCACTGTGACGTGTTTTGTTTAGATCTTTCAGCAAATGTCTTATAGAAGACATTGCCTCTGAGTTTTAAATATACAAAAACTTATTTTGAACTGACACATGAGGAAAACACTGGCCAGTTGTTTTATTGATAAAACTTGGCAAACATGGATCTTCTTTCCATAGCTAATGATATGTTTTCTTTTGATGGGGACATTTCCATAAACCTCAGATATATGTCTTGCCCAAGAACACAACAATAGTATGAACTGTGGGGAGAGCGGGATTCGAACTGCCAACCTTCCGGTTATAGGACAACCTCTCTAGTGAGGATAACCGGTTCAACGTTTTAACAGAGCTCTTCCATTTATTCAACCATCACCACAGGCAGGACACGGACCAACATGGTTTCCCCCTCCACAGACAAACAAATTTTGTCCCAATATTTTCTGATAACATCTAAAGGTCATCTGAATGGTCCCTAGCGAATGAATGTCAATGTCTGTCTCTAAATGTCAGCCCTGCGACTAACTGGCCATTGTCCAGGGTGTACCCTTCCTCTAGTCACCCATGACCTTTAAGAGGACTAAGTGGAAGAAGATGAATGAATGAATGAATGAATAAACAACATAATAATAAAAAGAACACATTTTGCAATGGTAAATTTATTTATTTATTTATTATTTAACGGGACTAAGCAGTAGAAAATGAATGAATGAAGTTTAAAAGGAGGTCAATGTAAATCATATGAGCTCTTTTTGTCTTTATATAGTGGTGACTTTTTTGTATATTAGACACAGCCCATGACCAGATGTTGTGACTAAAGTCATTCAAAGATGTAGATTAAAGAGGACTGTATGTCGGTCTATATCAAGCCTCTTCTTGTTGATATAGAATCATTTAACCATGTGATAGGGCACCCTATGCAGACGGCCAATGACCATATGCTGGTTCCACTTTTAGAGGTATTAACATATCATGTCATGCATTTATTTTATGCTTGTAAAGTCTGATATAATAATCACAAGTAGTCTCACTCCATTGCACTTTGACAAATAGATCCTGGTATTTTTTTAAGTCTTTCTTGAGAGCATTGGTATATTTCTGCATTTTACCATTATCCAGACACATTTTGTGAAAACTTATAAACAGCTAATCCATATCTGTTCCAGGAGGGGCTTAACACAGCTTCATATTATTAACACAATTTAAAAGCCAAATCACTTCTTATAGATTAAGATTGACTGCGTTTCAGTGACAAATGCTGGATAATCCACTTTTACACTGCAGCAGTGCAAACATGTCCTTGTTGTGTATTTTCTGTATTTCTGCCCTCACTCCTGGCTGTTGTCAGTTGCCATTTGCTGGCTTTGGAGTAAATAGAAAAGAGATATATGTTGGTGATTTGGAGGCGAGCTGACAGAAATGCCACAACTTAAGCAGCAGGCCATGAAATTACTTACTTTATCATAACCTGGCGGATAATTATATTTTTTTGTTATAGCTTTTCCACATCTTCACAGTGTCGGCGGAAAACAAGGAGCTGATGGGAGTGGTCGGAGGCAGCAGCTGCTCTCTATTTTCACTGCATGCCTCCAGTCTGCCACAGGTCTTAATCTGGGACATTAACAGGGATTGTTATTCTTTCAGGCCTCTGTGAACATGTGTTAGAGATGGGGGTGCACATGGAGTCAGAGTTTGAAAAGACATCTAAAATATCAAATATTTCTCCCTAAAAATGCATGCCCTAAAATTTAATTAGCTACATTTCAAATATCATAAGAGCTTTAGCTACCAAATACTGCAAACTCTGTTCAAACAACCTCCTACAACAAACATTGTTTTGGGACTTGTGTTTCCTCATTTGAGAACTATATTGCCTGACAAGATTAGGTAAAGCTGCAAAAATGCACATCACTTATAGACATTACGCAACATAATGTATGCAGAAATACTGAAAAGGCTACAGCGCTTTAGCCTTCTTTCTCCATCTGCTGACAGTAAACAAAACTGTAGCCACTGTAGAGACACACACACACACATGCTCATCACACTCATCTAAATGAATTGGAAATACTGCTGCTTTTGTTGCCACAGTGGGTTTTGGTGTCTTTTTAGTGAGCTCACTTATACACTTTTGTCTGTCCCTGATCAGTGAGCTCAGGTCTAAACAGGACTTTCTGTTGCTTTTAATCTGAATTTGTTCATTATAATGCTGCTTTCTTTGTAGCAAGTAAAGAACGAGTGACAACATCCTGCAGAATTTGAGAAGGGCGTGGGAAGTGGCAGTGTGTGAGGCACATATGGCCCAGGTTATTTTGGGCTGAACAGCTCCAGAGGCAGTCACACCTGCTCTGGATGGAAGCCTGCAAATGCACTCAGGCTTTTCTTCACCCTGCAGGTTTTCAGCAGATGTGGCCTCAGTAATCAGACAGGAGCAGGTCTTTAGCATGTGGGCCGCCGTCTGGCCCAGCATGACTTGAACACAACCACCTCTTGGTCTATACTGAAATAACTTGACAGCAAATGCAGCAAAGACTCACATTTGAAGATTTCTCAGCTCTGTACAGTTGAGAGTGTGTTGCCACCTAAGTCTGCTTCTTGCAGGATGTTTTTGTGCTCTTCAGTTTCATAAATTTTCTGAATAACTAGTTGTCAAACACCTACACACTGTTTTTAATAAGCAGAGTTTTTTTTTTCTTTCTTTGTGGTGAGGAGTGATAAGTGGAAAATAGATCAGGATTACTACTTGACACTGGAAGAGATTCATGTACAACACACCGGGCCCTTACGTCTGGTGAAAGGCGCATAGTCAGTGACACATGGCTGATTAATTAATTAATGACAGAATTTTTGGGTGAACTAACATTGTAGAATGGAGTCATTTTTTGTGTGTTCAGGTGGCAAACTTAGGAAAAGTAGCTAAGTCTCGTACCACTCAGATCAAGGGAAGTATTTTTTTTAAATAAGTCAAAATTATTTTGCCCACATTTGTCCCCAACACGATATGACGGTTAATGGCCAGTGGCTACTTTAGCTATTATTACATAAGCTAACTACCAACTAATCAGATAACATTAACAAATTGACCAGTACTTACAGAGTAGAAGGGCTCTTCAAATGACGGACGAAATTGGAGGTTGTCGTCTAGCTGTCTGTGATTTTAATTTTGCATGTCTTGAACCGCGCTGTTCGCCTTTTTCCATCTTGGGAATAATTGTTGAAGTCGAAAGCGATGACCCTCGGGACCCCTCCTGCTGACATGTTGATGTGATATCAGATCTAAGAGGGTGGGGTGTGCGTAAGGTACGAGAGGACATGACTGATGATAGTGTCGTGATCCTGTCATGACAACACTAATCTGAGCCAGCGCTTTTTTAATAATTAAATTATTTAAATTCAAACTGAAAACATGATATGATTAACACTCAAGTCATTCAAGTCATTGTGTCTCAAGTCAAGTCAAGCCCCGAGTCTTTAACTTCCAAGTCCGAGTCTCAAGTATTAAATTTTTTGTCAACTCACAAGTCATAAAAATAGGGACTTGAGTCGACTCGAGTCCAAGTCACAAGTCCCCGTGTCTGCCGCGCTCACATCCACTTTTTTGAACGATTACGGAAGAAGTAAGCCATGTTTGGACTGTACTGAGCTGAGCTGGACAAAGTGGACCGATGGCTCGTGCAGATCATGGGGGTTTACCCGCTGGAGTGTGTTAATGAGCTGATGAGACACGTGAGAGCAGTCCTGGATAATTGTGGAGACTGAGGGACAAACAAGAAAGTTATCTAATCTAATCTAATCTGTTGTCCTTGTACTTAGTCTACTGTTGGTGGACTAATTTGTCAAAGGATGGAGCAAGTGAACACCGTGTTTAACCACGTGAAGGACATAACAGCTGTTTTTACGCAAAGACAAAAGCATAGCATCTCACCAAGTAGATTGTAGATCTAAAACAAGGATGTGCTCACATTTACATGCCTGCTCCTTGCACTAGATCCACGATTGAACGCTGTAAGGTTTTGTTTGTTTGTTCAATAATTTATTATCTATTCATCCATCCACGTGCTGCTTCTCGTGTCAGGTTATGGCCTGTTTTACTCCTACACGCGGCTATTGCTTTTCATTTATTTCAGTAATACACAAGCGTGACAAGCCCCTGTGAACAGTGTGTTTCTATAAATAAATGTCTAGTGAGACACTGATTGACTGTGTCTGTATCCTAGTCTCTATCTCCTACGTTTATATTCTATTTAAGGTGCATTTATTTTGTTCATTGTTCAAACATGACCACATCAGTGACTCGTGTAAAATAAGGTATATTAATTTCTGCTGTTATTTGTTAAATATATGTTATTTGTCATCTTGTAAATACATGTTCCTTAAGTTCACATGTAAAATTAACCATTAAAATGACCAAATACAGTCTGTGCGTTTAACTCTGGCAATGCAACTTGACCTGTCAATCTAAAACAAAATCCACTGTTTACACTGAAACTCCCTAATGTCAATTTACAATTTAACTTACACAATCCACACTCACCTAAAGGGATAATTAGGAACACCAGTTCAATTTCTCATTAATGCAAGAATCTAATCAACCAATCACATGGCAGCTGCTTCAGTGCAATTAGGGGTGTGGTCCTGGTCAAGACCATCTCCTGAAATCCAAACTGAATGTCAGAATGAGAAAGAAAGGTGATTTAAGCAATTTTGAGCGTGACATGGTTGTTGGTGCCAGACAGGCCGGTCAGAGCATTTCACAATCTGCTCAGTTACTGGGATTTTCACGCACAACCATTTCTAGGGTTTAAAAAGAATGGTGAAAAAAAAAGGGGGAAAACATCCAGTATGCTGCAGTCCTGTGGACGAAAATGCCTTGTTGATGTTAGAGGTCAATGGACAATATGCCGACTGATTCAAGCTGATAGAAGAGCAACTTTGACTGAAATAACCACTTGTTACAACCGAGGTATGCAGCAAAGCATTTGTGAAGCCACAACACGCATAACCTTGTGGCGGATGGGCTACAACAGCAGAAGACCCCACCGAGGAAAAAGAGGCTACAATTTGCACAAGCTCACCAAAATTGGAGAGTTGACAACTGGAAAAATGTTGCCTGGTCTGATGAGTCTCAATTTCTGTTGAGACACTCAGATGGTAGAGTCAGAATTTGGCGTAAACAGAATGAGAACATGGATCCTTCATGCCTTGTTACCACTGTGCAGGCTGGTGGTGGTGGTGTAATGGTGTGGGGAATGTTTTCTTGGCACACTTTAGGCCCCTTAGTGCCAATTGGGCATTGTTTAAATGCCACGGCCTACCTGAGCATTGTTTATGATCATGTCCATCCCTTTATGACCACCATGTACCCATCCTCTGATGGATACTTCCAGCAGGATAATGCACCATGTCACAAAGTTCAAATCATTTAAAATTGGTGTACAAGTGAGTAGTAACTGTAACACTTACTCCAGTAAGGCATTTTGCATTCTACTGTGCAATGGAACAGTCATACCTCTTTAAAAAATTCAAAAAAATTTGAATATTCACAGGGTGCCGTGATGGAGTAGCTACACAAGTCAGAATTTAGTCAAGTCACTGGGTTTGTTTTCAGACTCATGACTCAACTTGGAAATGTGCCTTAGTGACTTGACATGGACTTGGAATTTTTCTGGTAGAAATGTCTCAAACTAAGACTCAAATTAGTGGTCTTTGTCCCTAACTTATGCCTAAGTTCTTTAAAATGAATAATGTAAATCAAGTCGCAGTTGCGAGCTAGTCTATTATATATTTTTTTGGTGTGTTTGACACATATGCACACACAAACTCCTCCTTTGCTACTCCTGTGAATCAGACAGAGTAGGGCCAGGCAGGTCATTTAAACAGTAGGCAGGCGTGTGTGCAGTTGTCACCTCCGCCTCCTTCTCCTGCTGTGTGTCGCCATGTTGTCACGTGACTCAGCAGCACAAGTAACTGAGTAGCTCCTGTGGTAACATGATAAACTCATAGAAATTGCTGCTATGTGTGAATTGTGGCAGACATACCACAATTCTGCTGTTTGTAGAAATTGGCCTACAATGTTGTACTCCCTTCAGCAGATAAATTACAACACGAGACAGCTGTTTCAGTAAATTAAAATGTCATTTGACAAATGAGCCAGTGTTTTGAACGGCTCTTTGAAAGGAACTGATCCCTTTAAAGAGCCATAAATCCCATCTCTACAGTGGGGCACTATGAAGTGAAGTACAAACTTATCAAGTGCACTCTGTAAATTGTGCCAAATAATTTTGAGGCTAAAACCCCTTGTCCCCACTAGTCTTTGGCCTCTGTCTCCTCTGGTCTAACATTGGTCTCTGTCTCCTCTGGTCTCTCTGTGACCTCTGTCTCGTCTGGTCTCACTGTGGCCTCTGTCTCCTCTGGTCTCACTGTGGCCTCTGTCTCCTCTAATCTAACTGTGGCCTCTGTCTCTTCTGGTCTCTCTGTGGCCTCTGTCTCCTCTGGTCTCTCTGTGGCCTCTGTCTCCTCTGGTCTAACTGTGGCCTCTGTCTCCTCTGGTCTCTCTGTGACCTCTGTCTCCTCTGGTCTCTCTGTGGCCTCTGTCTCGTCTGGTCTCTCTGTGACCTCTGTCTCCTCTGGTCTCTCTGTGACCTCTGTCTCCTCTGGTCTCTCTGTGGCCTCTGTCTCCTCTGGTCTCTCTGTGACCTCTGTCTCCTCTGGTCTCTCTGTGGCCTCTGTCTCCTCTGGTCTCTCTGTGACCTCTGTCTCGTCTGGTCTCTCTGTGACCTCTGTCTCCTCTGGTCTCTCTGTGAACTCTGTTTCGTCTGGTCTCTCTGTGACCTCTGTCTCCTTTGGTCTCTCTGTGGCCTCTGTCTCCTCTGGTCTAACTGTGGCCTCTGTCTCCTCTGGTCTCTCTGTGACCTCTGTCTCGTCTGGTCTCTCTGTGACCTCTGTCTCCTCTGGTCTCTCTGTGACCTCTGTCTCGTCTGGTCTCTCTGTGACCTCTGTCTCCTCTGGTCTCTCTGTGGCCTCTGTCTCCTCTGGTCTCTCTATGACCTCTGTCTCCTCTGGTCTCTCTGTGGCCTCTGTCTCCTCTGGTCTCTCTGTGGCCTCTGTCTCCTCTGGTCTCACTGTGGCCTCTGTCTCCTCTGGTCTCACTGTGGCCTCTGTCTCCTCTGGTCTCTCTGTGGCCTCTGTCTCCACTGGTCTCTCTGTGGCCTCTGTCTCCTCTGGTCTAACTGTGGCCTCTGTCTCCTCTGGTCTCACTGTGGCCTCTGTCTCCTCTGGTCTTACTGTGGCCTCTGTCTCCTCTGGTCTAACTGTGGCCTCTGTCTCCTCTGGTCTAACTGTGGCCTCTGTCTCCTCTGGTCTCTCTGTGGCCTCTGTCTCCTCTGGTCTAACTGTGGCCTCTGTCTCCTCTGGTCTAACTGTGGCCTCTGTCTCCTCTGGTCTAACTGTGGCCTCTGTCTCCTCTGGTCTCTCTGTGGCCTCTGTCTCCTCTGGTCTCTCTGTGGCCTCTGTCTCCTCTGGTCTAACTGTGGCCTCTGTCTCCTCTGGTCTCACTGTGGCCTCTGTCTCCTCTGGTCTCACTGTGTCTCCTCTGGTCTCTCTGTGGTCTCTGTCTCCTCTGGTCTCTCTGTGGTCTCTGTCTCCTCTGGTCTCACTGTGACCTCTGTCTCCTCTGGTCTCACTGTGGCCTCTTTCTCCTCTGGTCTAACTGTGGCCTCTGTCTCCTCTGGTCTCACTGTGGCCTCTGTCTCCTCTGGTCTCACTGTGTCTCCTCTGGTCTCTCTGTGGTCTCTGTCTCCTCTGGTCTCTCTGTGGTCTCTGTCTCCTCTGGTCTCACTGTGACCTCTGACTCCTCTGGTCTAACTGTGGCCTCTGTCTCGTCTGGTCTCACTTTGGCTGATCTCCCTCCAAACTTAATTCAGAACTTGAGAGCCCTATGATGGTTGTATAAGGCTTGCACAATGTAACAGGAGTCCGATTTGTTTTAGGTGAAACACCATATGAGCAAACAAGACCAATAGCAATCTTTAAGATATACAACAATAAACAGCAGTCCATGTTACAGTGAAAAGTTAACATTTTTTTATTTATCTTCTACTGCAAAGTACTTTTAGGGGTTGCGGGTGACTGGAGCCTATCTCAGCAATTTTGGGCCTTGGGTGGAGTACACCTTGGACAGGGCTAACATTTACATTTACATATATGTGTTTATTTAGCCTTTACTTATGTAATGATGAAAGTACTAAATCTTCAGTGAGTAATAATAGAATAGAATAGAATAGAATTGAGCTCACTAGCTCAATGATATGTCTTCTGGGATGGGTGGCTAATAGCTCCACTGTACACAAGATAATATTTCACTAAAAATAGCAATTAAAATATGTATGAAAGAATATGAATAATTCATCATGTACCATGTGCAAATGATATAAATGTTTCCCTGTATTATTATGTATCGCAACATGTTTGAAAGGCTGAATGTAAAATAGTCCTGCTTCATCCATTGACATAAAGAAAGTCATTTTAAACTTATTTTATGGAACAAAACTTACTCAGATGCTCCTTATTGGGTTTTAATTGCATTCATAAAACACTGATAAGAACAAACTGTATTATTTATGACACTTGTATGGTGCATCAGTATGTAGCTCGCGGGGGCTGGTGTGTGTGCTGCAGTTTACAGCCCTTCATTTGTCCCTCATTAACCCCAACAGCTATTTCCATGATAATGAGGATCCCAATGATGGTAAATATAGTGGAAAGCGCAAGCTGATTGCTCCCCATTCTGCGAAATGTGTCTCACAGCAGGGCGATTACATCCGGGCTTTTCTGACTCCTTCGTCAGAGGCAAGCGTCTCCCACGGAACCTCCTGGTCGATGCGTAAAGGCGCCGCCATACGAAGAAATACAGCAAAATACAGTGATATACCTCCGTCCACCAGAGGGCAGGATCCAAAAGCGAAAATAGGAGGAGAAACCCAATGGCGACTTTACGGGTGTAAAAATCATGTTTACAGCCTGGTACAGATGATGATGGCTCCAAACTCTAGGGAGGGGGGGGAGAATTTTTGATTATTACGTCCGTTTATGCTATCTAAAAACTATTGTTTTACTATGGAGTAAAAGCCGAAAAGCCCGGATGGTAGGGCAGCCCTTTTGAGGGGTGTCCCCCGCATCCCAAACCTCCTGATGGGTTTGAGATGGCGGGTGGGCCGACGCTTCATCCTGGTCAGGGCATGGTGTGCCCTCTATCGCACTTCTTCGAGACGTGGACTCGCCTTCTTGCCCGCTATCGTTCATATTGATTTTATGAAGCCAGAAGGTTATTAATTTGGGCATATGAGTTGAGTTGAGTGCCCGTTTGCATGGTAACCAGTGAGCCAATCAGAAGCTCGCTTGTTGAAAGTCTGTTGATCACGTGCTCACTCCCTGCGGACAGCGGCAAAGCTCCGCTTAAAAAAAAGTTTTGTCTATTATCTACTTTCATGTTATTTAAAAATTAATAAAATAAAAACACTTTTTACAAGTTATTAACTCTGTGCACTTAAATACAAAGTGTATACATTTTTGTATATTTAAGAGCTTGAAATACAGTTTATATATGTCTCCAAACCTAGAAGCACGTAAATAAATGGAGATTTGATTGAGTTTAAGTTTATTTAAAAGAAGCTGAAGTTGTTGATGGAGCAGGATGTGATGTTAGATAAAGATAAGGAAGACGAGGTTGGGCTATGTCAACTGTGCAGGAGCATAGAGGTCCGACAGAGCAGCTGACTGATGACTGGATTGGACTGGACTTGACTGGACTAGACTGGACTGGACTGGATTGGACGAGACTGGGCCGACAGAAAAGCAGCAGCAGACAGGTAACTGTAGAGGGGCTCAGCAAAGACAGAGAACAAAGTAAAAACTTATGTTTAAAACAAATCTTGCTGTTGGGACCGGTCACCTCTGAACATGAGAGGTACTGTTAATCACATTTATCTTGGTCTTTTATTCACCAGCTCACTGTACGTTACTGTTTGTGTAAGAACAGTTTTTTTTTTATAAAATAGTGGACTTTGATTTGAACTTATATTTGCCTAAATATAATACTTAAGTTAAAGTCAACTGTACTGGGTCAGAGGTAATGTCTGTCATGTTGAAAACCTGCCATAAACATTTACCTGTCTACAGTTGTCATGTTTAGGTGATGTATGACTGTAGAGTAAGTGTTTTCTAGAGTAAAAAGTCTCAGAGGTTGGTGGGCATTGCAGGTGTAATGTTTAATTTAATTAACACCCACCTTTGTCTGAATATCCTCTTCAAAGTGCTCACAACAAAACCAGGAGCCTTTCTTCAGATCAGCCTCAGATTGACAGCATCACCAGGAAATCTGTGAAAGAGAACAATATCTATTTTCATAAAATAGGCATTTGTCAAATGTATTTATCAAAATGACACAACACAGATCTTTGTAAAAGAGTACATTAAGCCCACTTCTAATTTTTGCTTTTATTATTATGATTATATTATGGCATTTAGTGGGTTTGCAAACTGCACAGTAATTATTCAGTCAGAGGCATTTATCCTTATCTTACTAAAAATAAGTTAAAATTTGGTAGGTTAGAATGATGACTGTGAAAAAAATAGTCAGTTTGAAATTGGTGCTGATTTTTCAATGGATGTCAATCGGTGTAAGGCTCGATGGAGCCTACTTCCTTATAGGCTTCCAACCCGGAAGTAGACATGCTATGTCCACCCCTTCAACCGTCAATAGTGGTGAGACACATTTCGCAGAATGGGCCGCATTGAGCATCCACTATAGCATCAATGCTGCTAACAGCTGCAGAGGCCTCTCTACTCTCGTCTACTCTCGTCTCTCAGCCTGAGGTAAGTCTGCTAATCGTTACAAAAGAGTTTATTTCAGCTCCTGCTTTCTAGTTCTGTTGAAGATTAAACTGTTTTCTCGAACATATTAAATGATTCATATTTGTTTAAACATCAGCCATTCATTTGCAAGTCTTGTACATTAAGGCTTCAGTTTTTGAGTGAGGCACATTTTTACACATTTCTATCTTATAATCGTATAATAATAAAATTGTATTATTTAAGCAGATAACACACAAAGATATTCAAATAGATGTATAATGCTGTACATGATCTTCTAGATCATACAGTGGTAAACCCAGAAGTCTACAGCAAACGTGCAGCATTTAGAAAGAACTGTCATTTACCTTTACACATGAACTGGTTTATGTGACCAGTGCGACTCTGCGTTGTGTCGATTTTAATTGTCTATGGTGCTTTCGGGAATCACTGGACACAGGTGATCATTCAAAGACTCTTTTATCTGGTCAACATGAAGATAACAATCAACATGTGCCACAATGCTCCGATCCAGCCCAAACTACAAAAGAAATGAATATGATTAGCAACTTTTATTTCATACACAAAGTCGGTCAAAATAGTGTGATGTTCAGAACAAAAAAACTACAAACGTATTTCAAGTCAATATTATATATATATAGTTATTCTCATAAGTTTACATACCCTTGCAGAATTTGTGATTTTTAACCATTTTTCAGAGAATGTTGTTCTGGTCTAACCCAGTGTGTGTTGTCTTGTGTCACTACTCTTTGTCTCCCTCGTGTGGTCATGTTGTTTTTAGGTCTGGCTGGTGGGAGTGGTCGGCAGGCAGATGCAGCTGTTCCTCATTTCTCATCAACCACAGTATAAAGACTCCAAGCTTTCCTCCACTCAGTGGCAAAACACTATGACATAGCATTCGGATCTTGTGAGAGTTTTTGCCTTGAAGTATCCAATTTTGTTTTTGTGTTTTTCCTCCAGTCTCTTCTGCCTGCCTCCGAGCCTCTTTGCTAGAACTACGACACGCTTCTACTCCGCCAAGTCATAAACCTTATCTGTTGCACAATAAACCCATATTTTAAACATCACCAACTTCTGTGTTTGCTTTGGGGTCCTGTCTCCGGCTCACTAACAATATTAATGATACAACAAAAAAGGTTAAAGTAAAAGCATGTGTGCTCAGTTTTCAAGGAAGACATTTTTGTCTCTGATTCCAAGAGACTTCATCAATTCTGAGTTCTGCATTTGCTTTTTACTAACTGTGCTCGCCTGCATGGACTACAAGGGCAAAGTACATGATGGTAAATTATCTCCTGTCAGCGTGAGCAGTGACAGCTAATTGGACCTGAGCGCTGACACTTCACTGCTTCCACCCACACCTTTATTCATTTCAATCTATTCTAGACAAATATCTGACTACAACCCGAAAAAAAAGTTTTTTTGTCAAATTTGGAAAAAGCTTTATCAAAATGAACTTAAGGAGATGTATTTGTCTTATTTTAAAAGTTGTACTTTCAAAGCCGACTCCACTATTAAAATGGTATAATCAGCTGTCATGAATAGTTTCAGTTAATGATGTGTTGAAGACAGGTTTTGAAGCAGAAGTGCGTTCATAAAATGTAGTTTTAATGAGCAAATATACATATATTCTCCACATATGCAAGATCTTTACTTTAGACAAAAGGTTACGTTATCTGAGTCAAACCACGCTGGTCTCGTTCATGAACTGACCAACTTAAAAGCAGCCGTTTTTTTTTTTTTCCCGCCCACTGCTGAGGCCGCTTGCTCACATCTACAATACAGGGGGTCATAGTTCAAACTTGATCTATCCACCCACTGGGACGTGGCTTTGCAAGTCTGGCTGCTGGCACACATGTCCAATCTGCACCTCATCAGCCAAAGCATCCTAAGGAGAATGTTAACAGTAGGCTCTGAGCAAAGCACTCATGCACGAGCTGTCTTTTATCTAATCTGTCTGCATGAGCCAAACAGTTAGCCTCAAGCTGTCTACAGCAGTTGTAGCTCATATGCGCGCACCTCTCTCTTACCCAGAGGGATACCAGGCTAGAGCCATGTGGAGGACGAGGACACAGTTGTTGACCCACAAGTCTATATTATGTAGGCCTATATTATGTAGACCTATATTATGTAGACCTAAATTATGTAGGCCTATATATAGACCTATATTATGTAGGCCTATATTATGTAGGCCTATATTATATAGACCTATATATAGACCTATATTATGTAGGCCTATATTACACACAGCAATGGGAGTCTTATAACACACCTCAGCTGGAGCATTTCAGGCTGAGCTGTAAACTTGTGGATGATGAGGCTCAGGCACTGGTGTGTTTGGTTTTGTATGAGATATTTTCAGAAGTGGACACTATCTAAATGTGAGGCACAAATGAAATCCTATTAAAAATAGGACAATATGCAATTTGTTTGGTTGCTCCATGAACTGTTCGCCAATTATTAAGGTTCAGGGCACACACACAAACTTCCCCAGCCCTCGGCCGCACCTGACACAAAGAGAACCTGAGTTAGTGCACAATCCACTAAAATTAGCAGTAATTAGTAGTCTCTATTTCTTGTTATTTTTAATTTTTTTGCTTCTTTTCTCCTGGCGCCCCCTGGAGCTGTGGCGCTCTAGGCGGTTGCCTGTACCTATTTGTTTGTTGTAGACCTATTTGTTTTGATTTTTATATGTTGCTATTTTTATTTTATTTGTTTAAATGTCATTTAATATGTTTTTATAAGAGGGGGAGGTTCCAATAATTTTAGTCTGAAGTGCAGCCTTCACTTTGTAAAAGACATCCACAGATGGCTCGTGCTGCTTACTTCCTTGTTTTTTGGTAAGACCCACTCATCAGCGCTCCTAATGCATTTACATTGTCCTTCTTTGGTTGGATGAAGACGTGGAGAGGGGGTGATGTGAGGTGGACTTACGTACGCACATTTCTGCTCCAGGTAGGACTTCTTTTTTTTTTTTTAGCAGAAATTGTTGCACTGGTTTAATAGAGAGCCACTCTTTAATAAATGATGCCTCTAGTCTGATTTTGTGATGATGTGGAGGCTGCTCTATATTAACTGTCACAGATTATGGTGTAAAATCCCAGCTGAAATGCTTTAGTTGTATCAGCCTTCACTCAGTAGGGGATTGCAGGTTGGTTGATGGGACACAAAGATTGGGTTATATGTCCTAAACACCAACATTTAATTTAATAATGAAAGGGTTTTATTTATGAACGAAGGGTTTATTTTTCTTATTTATGTAAATGAAACCTGCTATAGGCCACCTTCACAAAATTTATTGCAAAATAAAATACTCTAATATAAATAATAACAGAAACAGATTATCAGTTCAATGCTGTATGTGTGCTGGCCCATAAAAAAACAAGCTACACGTACCTACAACACTGTTCTACACAGCCACATAAGACTTTATAATTTACAACATTTATGCATAATGACACACACTTTATTTTCATTTTAATTTCAAATAGGAGTAAATATTTCAATATTGTTGTTCTAAAAAATCCATAAATTGGACTAAATGTACAGTATGTGTATCCACTTTGAGGAACACGATAGAGTCCTCTAGCCCAGAGCTGAGTTTGTAGTGAGTTGATGTAATAAATAGGCTTTGGAGATAAGACATTGCTGATTTCTGTTCCTCCTCCACTGATGTGTCGGAGCGAGAAGAGCTGTAAAGTGATTAGGTTTATTATTTTCTCCAGACTCTGGGCTTGGACTTGATTAAATTAAAGCGTGTAGTGGGTTGTGTGAACACACGAGGGTCAGAACAGAACAGCTCGAGGGGGGATGGAGGCTGTAAATGTGATATGATCAGATATAGATTTGTAAAGAGTTGGAGAATGCACAGAAGAGCTTGTGTTCACGAAACTGTATTTTTGTCTTCACCGCTTGGCTTGATTTTCAGAGGGTGCTGCAGAGTTGTAGATTTAGTGACTAAAATGAAACTAAAAAAAGCCTTATTACAGCTGCGCTCAGAAAATTTGATGGCACATGTGTAGAGATGTCGGCTGAGCTATAACTATCTCAGATAGAGTGTCTAGATGTAGTTATGAGGGGTATGTATGACGAGTAAGAAATCTAATATTTTTCACCACTTTTGATCTCAGGGCCTGTGGTTAACCCAAATTAAATACAGTGTGTTCCTGTAAAGCTTCTAGATGATAGTTTTAGTAGCATTCATGCTGTGGGCTTTTCAAACTCAAATTGTGCTTAAAACAATAATTGTTTCCACTGAGCGTTATAGAATGGTATAGTATGGCAGTGCATTTATTTCAATTTGTCAAAAAGGGAACACTGATGCCAAAATATGGTCCTTCTTTAGAGTCCCCTCTGATCAAAGTAAGTGTAATAATCACTAAAAGGTCAGTAGGGCAGTCAGTGCATTCAGTCAAAAACCTGCAAAACCTTTAGCCAGTAGAGGGCAAAGACCCTGCTACAGACCCTCTATGTTGTTACGACAGCAGTGCCATTTTACAGACATCGTTTGTTTTCAAAAGGAGACTATCCAAGTAGAAAGTTTGGAAGAAAGAACATGTCTCCTGAAATGGTAGAGATACAAAGAGAGAACAAAGAGAGCATGGTTGAATTAACCTCGATTACACCCGAGAACCCCTCAATTTATAGATCTTCAAAAAGCTTTTGACAGATAAGATCATACAAAACTATTTATTATATATATATTATATAAGTAATTTGTGTTTTGTACTAAATTAAAGTTTATCATATTTGTGAACGATATAGTATTCAGGTAATGACTTACTGCTAATGGTAACTGAGAATACAACAGACCTGAACAAAATGAAGGAATGTTTCAACAGTAAATAAGTTGTCATTAAATATTACATAAACAACAATTATACTATTTGGAGAACATAGAGAAGATGAATAAAGAGAGATACTAATAATTGGATAATTGGAATAAGCAGAAGTATTATTTATAAGAACTTTTTTTTTTTTTTGTAGTGTATTGAGCCACTGTGACCCCATGTCTCAGCAGGGGAGAAAGATCCAGAGTCACATGACACTTCATTAGATGTTATACACAACCAACTTCTGCATTCGGCTTAACCGGATTAAAGCACTTAAGGTCAAATAATAGCTGTAGGAAATAGAAAATAAAGTGAGAGTAATATGTGGTTAGACTAATATTCAGTGTTTATTTTTACATACAGATTTATTTCAAAAAGCTAAATGAAAATATCGATAAAGTTTCTTAAAGTAATTGTGTGCTGCAGAGTGCCATATTTATCTCCCAGGTCAGTTTTCGCAATTACCCAAAAGAGAAAATTTACGTGATCAAGATTTTGTATCAAGAGGTCCACAGCAGTATGTAGTCAGCACCTATCATCAGCACACATATCAGACCTGTTATGCTACATAGACACATTATGCTAATTCGTAAATAATCTTAATGTTGCTACTTTGAGGCATAAAAGTTATAACCTCAGTAGTTACATGAAATATATTAAATATTAAACAAGGAATAAAGCTTTTTTTTCATTGTAAAAGTTTGTGCAAAGATTGTTCTTAAATTGATGAAATAATGTGAGGATAGTTGTCTTTGTGTCAACATTAAAAAAAGCTTGAGTAGTTTCAAAGTCCTGCAGCAGGAAACTGCTATTAATTCATCTTGTCAGACACAAGTTAATATTCAAGCGCTGTAAAAACTCGTCATTTTTGAAGAGTAATTGCATTAAGAATTTTTTGGGGAGATGTAAATATTTATGGGATGCCATCTTATGATTGAAATGAAAATCAAAATCCTCAAAGTCACTTTCTTTGTACAGCTTCAGTAAAAGGCATCTAATATAGAAATATCTGTTTCTACATTTGGTGCCAGTTAAAATATGCACAGGAAATACTGAGTCTCACAAAATAAAGTTTGTGGCTAATGCAGTTACTAACATGACACGTTTTCTGATCTAGAGGAAGTAAACTAAAAAGGTCAATGACATATTCTTACATATTATTTTATAATTCATTATTTACAGTCCAGTGCACAACAAAGACAAGAAAAAAACATGTGCTACACATCCATGACCAGGCCAAAAGCCAGACATCATCATCAAATCTGACAATCAGACATTTGATTTATCTCCAGGAAATGGCTTATCTGTTTAATAACCAGCTTCTTTAGCTTAGTAAGCTCATCTTGCACCTAAGCGATGGAGAGTAGTGAAAAGGAGAAACAAGAGCTGAAGATCTTATAAAGCTGTATCATCCATAACTGTAGAGGCCTTAACAGGTTTTAAAGCAGTGAAGACATGGGTAGCATTGACAAAGTAAAGAGAAGTAAAGCCATGCAAGACTTATTAGTAATAACAACGGCATTAAATATCATGGATATTGGTAGATAGGGGAATATGGGGAGTATATTTTTCATAAATTTGTTCCTCCTTTAAAATGGGCAATTTTTGCAATCCTTATGGCCTGAGTAGTTTTATCTCTGGATTGCCTGAAGGCAGGCCAATCGACAGGAGATTGTGATAAAGGGCTTTCCACCAAAAGGCGTTCTTACGGTGGATAACCTTGACCAAATCATGAGAGAACAAGGGGCAGTAGCAATTCTTGATTCTGAATATTTTTAAAAAGAGCATGTTTGTTTATGATTTGACTGAATGAGTTCTTGAAGAAAAGCCTTGCCTCCTCCTGGGAGGGGGCCGGAATCAATTCTGTTCCACCTCTCTGACACAACATCACAAAGAAAGGCTTGCATATCAAAGTTCTTCAGAGAGTGCTTGATTGCCATCACAAGTTCAGTTTTTTAACTGAACACCCAGAGCGTATACAAGCAATAGCAAAGTGATCACTTACAGTGGCAACAAAAGTATGGCAAATATGTATGTATTTATGGCAAAGCAGGCCCAAATCATGATGTTTCCTCCATTATACTTTACAGTTGGGATGATGCTTTCATGATAATATGCCGTGCTCTTTCTACGCCAGATGTAGCTCTGTGTGTTTTTTCCAAAACGTTAAATCTTAGTTTCATCATTCAACAAAACTTTTTGCCAATACCTCTGTGGAGTACCAATGTGCTCTTTTGCAAACTTCAGACGCGCAGCAATGTTCTTTTTAGTAAGAAGTGTCTTCCTTTGTGGTGTCCTGCCGTGGATACCCTGCTTGTTCAGTGTTTAACATATTGTAGACTCATGAAAATTGATATTAGCAAGTTATAATGATGCCTTCAAATCATTGGTTGTCATTCAGGGTTGTTTCTTTACATCATTGATTAGTCTTCATTGTGCTCTTGGTGTCAGTTTGACTGGGCGCCCACTTCTTGGTAGAGTAGCAACAGTCCCAAAACATCTCCATTTGCCTAACTGTAGATTGGTGAATTTCTAAAGTCTTTAAAAAACTTTGTAACCCTTTCCAGTTTTATGTAAAGCAACTATTCTAGATCGTAGCTCCTCTGAAAGTTCTTTTTAGTGTGGCATGGCTCACATAAGCATGTTCTTCCAAATATTTATTATAGGGGTTTTTATCAGTCAAAGTAGCTGTAATTCACACCTCCAAATCTAGTATCTCAATGAGACTCCATGTGTGCTGAAACCTGACTCCAATTAGCTTTTTTGAGGTCATTTTACTTTTTGACACATTATGTTTGTCAATACCCTAGACTTAGATGAAGATCAGATCACATTTAAGACAAATTTATTCAGAAAACCATTAAATTCCCAAAGGTTCACATACTTTTTCCTGCCACTGTAAATATAAAACAGAAATGTGACAAGACTATAAATTTAATGTAAAAGCTTAAAGGAAAAAGTCCAAATCAGCAGCAAAGTAAAATCTGAACTTAAGCTCCACCTCTGACACATGTTGGAGGCTAAATCTTGATCCACTGTAAAATACAGCAGTGATTACCACAGAGAAAACCACCCAGACAGCATAGACAGTCGAGGGAGACTCAAATGAGTGGCTTCCTTTCTTCCATAACGGGACATTTCCCTCACTTTCCAATGAGCGGAAATGACTCAGCCTCCAATCTAGGCCATGTCACTCACTTGCACCCCCCACCTCCCTCCACTCCCACCGCCTGTGAGCGTTTATATGTGTTATTATGGCTTTGGTTCATTTCCAGCGCTACCTCACACATACCATGTCTATGTCATGCTATACTCATTCCCCGTCCCAGATTTTTTAGGTTAGGAGCAACTGAGTGCGTTGGGCGTAGCCTAGAATTAAACCGAATTACAGAGCACTCTTTTCATTTATGCAGCCCTTTTCTTCCCTTTGCTCCCGGGTGCGACTGTTGCATTCAGGCAGCAGAAGGAACAGCTCTGGGGCCCTGCAGTGTTTCAACATGTGTGAGTGGGCCCTTTGAATACTTCTGCTAACAGCCACAGGCGTCATTTCTGAGAACATTCAAAGCATAAACAACCTGACAGTTTCTTTCATACAGACTTAAATATAATGCTCTATTCTGCTGCATAGCTAACCTGCACCTGACAGCAAGGGTTCTTAAGTTGTTATCTTCTTCAACTGCTAGTGTGAAAGAAATATTCTGGGTTCTGGATGTATTTGCATAAAAATACAGAATTTGATTCATGTGTAATGGAAACACAGATACAAAATATGAACAGCCAAACCAGCAGAATGTGAACATTTCATGAATATTGGGTGCCATTAGGCTTTGGGAAAAAAATTGAAACCTCACTGTAAGAGTAAAATAGATAGAGTCCAAAGACTCAGACTTCATCAGCTGTTAATTTTTTTGTAGACTATTGGCTCTATGAAGTCTGTAATGGAGCATTCTCTTAGTTTAACCACATCTAAACATCCTCTAAGAGCTATCACACAGGTAAACGAGTTCTTTGTCAATCTACTGCTGTAAATATGACACTAAGAGTGGAGCAGGACCAAGCACTCACACTTGCTCCACATGGCCAGCAGAGTATAACCAAAAAACCTACAGTAAAAAAATAAAAATGTAGCAACAAACTGTTACTGGCCCTTATCTACCAGGGTTAGTGACTTGTCTCAGGTGTGCGTGGGAATGAATGCAGTGACTACTGTATTGTCCATGTTTTTCACCACCACATTACTAACAATACAAAAATAGACAGATATTTGCAGACACACTGAAAATGCTAAAAGGCTGCATGTGTAAAAACAGGTTAAAATGCATCACTCTCTCCTCTTGTGCTAAACTCTACATAGCCAGCTCAAGTGCTGGAAAAGCCTCTCAACAGCTTTCTACTAAAGCCAAAAACTGCTCCACTCTTTGCATGATGCTGATCAATTTCCGCCTCTGCGATCAATTTGCGTCTTACACAGATGGAGAGAGTCCAGCAGTGTTTATGAGTTTGTGTTCAGCTGTGGTGCTGCTGGTACTGCTGAAGGTGAAGGGTAATAGACAGGAGACAATAGTGGTTGTTTTCTACCAATGCTGCTGTGTTTGAGAACAAACAGCCATGCTGCAATAGACACACTTCTTCTCTGGAAACATGTTTGCAATAAAAACTGGATTAATGAGGACGAAGATACACTGAATCATCATTTACATCTGTATTCCATAATGCCATAAGCTGACATTGCTATCAGCCTGTATAAACTTCTGTACACACTTTTGTTGCGTTTTATCAAGAAGCATCATCAGTGTTGGTCTAAGTTTCATTATTGGAAGAACCTAGGTTTCCTAATCAACAATTTGAAAAGTTGGAAGAAGTGACGCAAAGTGAGTTTTTATGATCAGATCCAGTTTAGATCTTAAAACATCTTCAAGCTATCTGACTTGAAATGTTCTCATCAGATTATGACACATAGAACATGCTGCTCTCCCCACAGACAGCACAGACAGGAATATGGTGTAATTATGTCAGAATAGGGTGAACGTTTCAGAGGAGAATAGTGAGGTGAGGAGGTTCTGGTCATGTCATCTTTTTTCTAAATTAGGTTTTACAAACAGCCAGCTGACTGACAGTCTACAGTATCCATGGACACACATTGTAGATGGGTCTGAATTTTACATCCACTGATGCCTAGACCTTTCTCTCACCAGACTTGTTCTCTAGTGACATTCAGGAAAACTTCTATAACAGATGTTTGAGCTTCCTCTTTTCTCGACTCTGCACTGTTCCATCAACCTCCCGTTACAATGCGCACTCACCCGTAACAAGACACCAAGATACTAACCTGTGTCTGAAATATATATCAGTGAAAGACACTTTTACTCACTTTGGTCTTGTCTTAAAATTTTGTCAAATTGAACAAACATTCTAGAGGTCATGAAGAAAATATCTGGAGTGGCTTTGGATCTGGATCCTGCGTCTTTGCTCTTGGGCTGTAGAGACAATGTGCTGGTTCAAGCTCCAACAGATTATATGACATCTCCGCATGCAGAAGAACATTTTTCGATCTTGGATTAGTGGCAAAGCTCCCTCCTAATCTTACTGCTGCAAACTTGTCATGGAGCTTGTCCCCCTGGAATACTTGATCTAATGCGTTCCAAAAAGGGACAGTTCACGGAGGTACCTCTGCTTTGCGGGCACTGCTGAGGCCTCGGGCCTGAGCAGCACTGGGGTGGACTACACACACATTCTCTGCCCTTCAAATCACCCTCATCTTCAGCTTCGCCATCATTCCAGTCTCTTGTTTGTATGTGCTCAAGTTGAACAAGCTACTCTAATCACAGCAAAGCGTCAATACGATGCTGTCATTCAAAGAACACATCCATATCGCAGTATCATACTCCACATCTGCTACTTTTTGCCAGAGCATAACACAGCATTTTAACTCCTATACAGTCATGTGATATCACAAATGCTGTTTTGACTGTTGTCCATATTGTTGATTTGGTTTTAAATGTTAAAAACCTAAGATCAAGAGTCTTATTGTCCCACAAATAAAGGCAATTTTTGCTTGTTTAAATAGCGCTCTGTACAAGCACTGCCCAAAAACACTAAACTGCTACTGCTTTTGAATTATTATAGTATATTACAGTATTACAGTATCATACAGCTTTATCTACCACACATTTCAAGTATGATTTATTTTTCTGCCCTTCCTTATGTGAGAAAAGTCCAAGTCTGTGTAATAGAACCTCTTCATCTCTTTTGTAAATAGCTTGAATGAACTGTCTCCTCATCATTAAACCTCTGTGTTCCACTTGCCCTTGGACAAACTCAGTCTCCATTTCACAGCCCTCTTGAACTGGTTTTCTCTGCCACGACTCCTCTTTTCCTCATGGCTCGGCTTATTACCAGTCTAATTAATTCCACATGCCAACGCGGTCACACACACAGACTTTGAGCAGGCTAAGCCTTTCGCTCCATCTCTCTGCCTCTCTTTAATTGCACCCAACTGCTCAGAGCCAGAACAATTAATTTGCCATCAAAGTGGAAGCCTCGGAGCAAGAAACCCTAGGCTCACAGAGGTTCTGGACAGGCAGAGTACAAATGTAAACATGACACATATCCTTTCTGATGTGCACAAACTCAGATCTGCTGCTTTTAATTTCAGCTAAAAACAGCCCGCTGTCAGTCACGACTATGAAGAATGCCCTGAAGATGAGAAACATGGACTGGTGCCAATAAATGTTATTACAACCACAAAAACATAATCCACATAAACAGCTGGACCTTGAGATAGACTTTACTTTTTACAGCCAACAATTGCCTGTAGGTAAAATTAAATGTACAGTATATCATATATATATTTAACAAAGACAAATAAAATATATCTAATGTATATCACATTAATGCCTACATGACCTTTCACACTTAACTGTGATTCATCAATGTTCATTACAAATTGTTTTCAGATTTATAAATTGTCACTTTTTGTATAACATGAGGCAAGACTAAACTGACAAATTTGTTTCTTTTGGTACACATGCTCTTAATCTGGTAAAGCAGACTAACAGTAATGCAAATCATTTTGACTTTACCTTTTGTCTAAAACATGACTAAATTACTGTTAAGAAAATTTGAACTTATTCTAAAAGCAATCATTTAAAATAGCTTTTAAAATAAAACTGTTGTGTTACCAACTGGCTCAGGTTACCAACAAACAGAGGAATCCACACAGAAAAAAAGGTAAATAGGCAATTGATTTATTAAGTAATTTGATTAAGTAAGATGGCAGACAAACAAAGGGGTTTACCAAGATGGTGGTTCACCTGAGAGAAAGAGAACAAAGGCAGGCTGTCTTGTATATACTCCAAGCCCCTCCCCTCTCTCAGATAGATCACACCTGACGACCCACTCACTCCACACAAGACAACCCTCTTAAAGGGGAAGTCCAAGAGCTGGGTCGTCACAGTTGTCCAATTTCGATCTCCAAAAATGTTCAATAAGTCCTAAAGTCACAAAACCATAAACAGTATGTCTTAATTTGCCAACAAACATGTGTCCATAAGTTTACATACCCTGGCAGAATTTGGCCATTCTTCAGAGAATATGAATGATAACACAAAAACTTTTCTTTCACTCATAGTTAGTGTTTGGTGAAGCCATTTATTGTCAAACAAATGCGTTTATTCTTTTTAAATCATAATGACAACAGAAACTACCCAATTAATTAATTAATTTAAACATTTTCAAAGAAGAGTGCAGATGAAGTTTTAGTGTAGGCGAAGCTAAAGAGGAAGGTTTTTAACCTGGCCTTAAACATTGTTAAATTTGAGGTTGTTCCAGGTTTTTGCTGCATGAAACTTAAACGCTGCTTCACCCTGTTTAGTTCTAACTCTGGGCACGAGCAGAAGCCTGTCCCAGATGTTCTCAGAGTCCGAGGAGGCTCATAAGCTACTAGCATTTCAGAAATATATTCTGGTGCTAAACCATTTAGAGACTTGTAAACCAGCAGTGCTGTTTTAAAGTCTATTCTCTGAGCAACAGGAAGCCAGTGCAGAGATTTTAAAACTGGACTGATGTAGTTGTACTTCCTGGTGTTAGTTAGAACCCGAGCAGCAGCGTTCTGAATAAACTGAAGCTGTCTTAACCCTCGTTTTGAGAGACCAGTGAGCAGCCGTTACAGTAATCTAACCTGCTGGAGATAAAAGCATGAATAAGTTTCTCTAATTCTGGTTGAGACATTATCCCTTTGACTCTGCAAATGTTTTTAAGGTGATAAAATGCAGATGATGTAATTGACCTAATGTGTCTCTGGAAATTCAAGTCTGAGTCCATGATGACCCCTAGATTTCTAAACTTATTTTTTTGATTTTAGAGAAAGAGACCTGAGGTGATTGCTGACTCTTTCTCTTTGTTTCAAATTCAATTCAAGACAGAAGACAGTAAATATGCAACAGGTTGACCAGGACAGCATTCCCTGTCCTTAGATCCTACATCAGGCTGATGAAAAAAAATAAAATAAAATAAAGATATATAAAGAGAAACCTCTTAGAGAGCCACTAAAGAAGTGATCCACTCCAAGAAGAAGCATGAGATAATGAGCAAAATGTCTTAACACACACAGGAAGGCAGCCATTTTGAATTGTTTACATAACCATTCTGTTTTTATTAGTCTAAATTATTAATCTGTCTCCTCCTACACAGGCTTTTAAATTTTGTCAACATAATCTATAAAGATCTCTGAAGTAAGGTTATCAATAACTTTTTCAATAAGCTTTCCGGTTTGGTTGTGAAATGGTAAAAATTGGGGTAAATGGTAGATGTGCTTTAGGGGAGATTTTTTTGAAATTGCGCTGTAAAGCACAAGATTTTGAGTGCCCCTGCGGCTTTAGTTCCACTTGCTCTTGTTTTTCATTTTAAGAATAAAATTTGGAATGTACCAATTTTGCTATAATACAGTTGATACTACAATGCATTCTCTGTAGAACCCTGAAATATACTGTATATTGAGAGCGTGAGAGAGAGAGTAAGAGAGAGACTAAATAGTTCAAAGGAAGCTGATAAGTCTGTATATTTTATTTATCTTGAATTCTATTTTGTATTTTTATGCCTGCCCTTCATCTTGCACCTTATCGCTGAAGCAAGTTCCTAGTTTGTGAATCTTGTTCACTGACAATGGCAATAAACGTTTTCTAAATCTGATTCTGATCTGATAAACAGTAGACACAATTAAACAGCAGAGGTAAAGAAAGGTAAAAGAAAAACTGATCAAATCTTTTTTGTAGAAAATCATTGTTCCGACGTATGAAACAGATTTTTTGATATGCTATATTTAGGGTGATTTCAATGAAACATATCAAATATTAAAAAATATAAAATAAAAAAAAAATATAAATAAATATAATCTTATTACATTTGTGGGAAATTATAACATTTGTGGTAAGCCCTGGTTTTTACTGCCCCATAAATTTAATACATTTCTGTAAATGTAGTTTATGTAAATGTTGTTATTATGTTTGCAATAGGCAAAAGTTATTACGTTTATGGGATTTTTTTTACGCTTGTGGGTTTATTACATTTAAAACAGTGGCAAAGTGGTTAGCACGCCTGCCTCACAGCAAGAAGGTCCTGGGTTCGAATCCCATCCAGGGCAGGGCCTTTCTGTGTGGAGTTTGTGTGGAGACATGTACAACAGTCCCCCCCAAACACACATGGGCCCAGGACTCACCTGCAAAAGAGATTTGTAATCTCAGTGGGACTATCCTTGTTAAATAAAGGTTAAATAAAATAAAATAAATAGTGTATTTAATCTGTTTAGCACTGTGCAGTACTTTGATGTTACCAGCTCTTAGACATTCTGAATTACTCATCTTGTTCATGTGATTTAATGAAGTCTTTGTTAGATGGAGAGATTCTAAGAACAAATTAAGCATGTCTTTACTTACAGTAACCTTGAGCTCAGTCAAGGCCCTCTCAGTAAGAATATATTGTGCTTTTTACAGCCTCATACTAAAGTCCTACTGCAGGCATTGGGTGACATTTGGCACAATATGACACACACTGTTGCTTTTTGCTGTAAAAACAGCAGTATATTTAAAAGGAAGTGAGAGCAGGTCTGAATAGTGACCCGGCCCTGGCTCGTGCATGCCTCAGTTCCATGAATAGATTTACAGGCTTTCATTAAATGGGCAGCGGTTCTGCAGGGCACTGCTCAGGGCTGTCCAGCTGCGTGTGTGCCATGAGCGCTTGGAGTCTTTGAGACTTTATGTGGCTTGGGCATAGATTACTTCCAGAAGTTTCATTACAGCTACAAAGCGACCGCACAGCTGCAGAGTGCCGAGTTGCAAAAGTCTGTATTTTACATGTGTCTCCTCCCCTCTTTTCCCATCCTTTCATGGTCACTGCTGGAATGGGAATAAACAGCTGTAGAAAAAAAGACTTTTGAGATTTCAGGGAGAAGCTGAGAAGGATGTCTCCAGTTTCAAACCGTTTTGAATATACACCAGAGTTCCTTCACTTGAAAGGAATCTACATTGCAACTCTTGATAGAAGTTATTGGCTCTACTAATATTGTCATTTTCAAACACATTTTGCTTTATTACAAATTTCTAAACGTCATAAACACTTCAGAGTACAGTCTGGTCATTCTCTTTCTTTAAATGTGTGTACTGGAGCCAGTCGGTACTGTGCCCCGGATGGACTGTGGTTTCTATGACTGGTATGTAAACAAGTCAATTCAAATGCGCACTGATTTATTTTTTTTTTTTGACAGTGACAACACATAGGACCATTACAGATGTTGGAGGGAGACAGGATGACTGTTACAGTCAACTACAATGGCAGAGACGTGTCATTAGTTTGGAACTGCATATTGTATGCAAAAATATGCTGCACAGTCATACTATACTTTTAACATATTTTTGTATGAACTACAGCTTAGCAATATCTCATTAAGGATAGTTACTCTGACCCTAAAGAGGCTGAGTGACTCTTTCATAAAAAACAGAATAAACCATAAACTGCACCTTGTCATTCGGTATTCTGCAGAATTTTTGCAGTGGGATCATAGTTATAAGAGTGTCCAACCTTAGGAAGTGAAAGGGCATTACTAATGCCACTGATGCGCCACTGAAGCTTATGTCAGTCTAAGCTTTTATTTTCTGATCTAATCTTCAGCTTCCTTCAGGATGTGCCTCTCTCCTCACCACCTCCTGTCATTAAACACTCTCTGGAGACTCCCCTGGCTCCTCTGCTTCCATGTTGTCCTCTCACTTCTCCTCTAACACTCAGTTTAAATTACCTCCAACGCCTTTTAGCCAAACATGGGATCAGCTTGAGAGCGCTGGATTAGCAGCCAGGTGCTCCGTTTAATCGGCCACATCTGGAAGTATGAAGTGGAGAGAATTGATGCCAGGCCTGCTTTTGTCTCACTCAAAAAACACTTCACTCCATTAGGCTGCCATTATGTGCCGTGACTGCCAGCGTTGTGCTTGTTAAGGTAAATCCAGGTTACAAGGCAAACTGAGCTGCTTTATGGCATATTTGTACACCACAGGAGTTGCTTATTAATTGTAACTCTGTGAAAAGTCAACAGCATGGAGAGGAAACACACAGGTGATGTTAAGAACAAGAGCTTTACACACTTTAGATTCCCTTTTTCATGCCTCTAGTGTTAGTTGTATACATACAGTGACAAGAAAAAGTACATGAACCTTTTGGAATTTTATGGTTTTCTGAAAAGAATTGACTTAAAATGTGATCTGAACTTCATCTAAGGGTATTGAAATACAAAATATGTCTAAAAATATTACACAAAAATTTTTCTGGTCTTTTATATCTTTACACAGCTCATTCAAAATTCAAAATGGCAGTGGAAAATTAAGTGAACCCTTAGAATTAATAACTGGTTGACCCCCCTTGGCAGCAGTAACCTCAACCAGGCGCTTCCTGTAACTGTGGATCAGACCTGCACATTGTTGAGGGGAAATTTTAGCTTTAGCTCTGTCATATTCTTTGGACGTCTCATGTGTTTGGCCCTCTTCAAGTTAATCCTAGCATCTCTATTGGGTTGATGTCTGGGCTCTGACTCCACCACAAAAGGCGGCTTTTGTTTTTTCTGAAGACATTGTGTTGTGGACTTGCTCCAGTGTTTTGGGTCATTGTCCTGTTGCGTCACCCACCTTCTACACAGTTTCAGCTGATGTACAGACATCCTCACATTATCCTGAAGAATTGTCAGATATACTTGGGAATTCATCTTCCCCTCAATAATTGAAGGTGACCAGTCCCTGATGTAGCAAAGCAGGCCCAAATCATGATGTTTCCTCCACCAGACTTTGCAGTTGAGATGATGTTTTCATTATGATATGCTGTGCTATTTCTACACCAGATGTATTGCTGTTTGTTTTTTCAAAATTGTTCAATCTTGTTTTGCACAAAAAATTTTGCCAATACCACTGTGGAGTGTCAATGTGCTCTTTTGTGAATTTCAGGCGTCCAGCAATGTTCTTTTTAGTAAGCAATGGTGTCCTTTGTGGTGTCCTGCCATGGATACCCTGCTTGTTCAGTGTTTTATGTATTGTAGACTCATGAACAGAGATTTTAGCAAGTTCTAATGATGCCTTCACATCTTTGGCAGTGATTTTGGATTGTTTGATTGTTTGTTGCTCAGTGATGAGTCTTTGTTGTGCTTTTGGTGTCATTAGGACTGGGCACCCTCTTATTGGTAGAGTAGCAACAGTCCTGAAGTGTCTCCATTTGTAGATTGTCTGCCTAACTGTAGACTGGTGGCATAGCAAGACCAATCCAAGACCAAGACTGGTACAACAACGATGTTTAGTTCAACCTGTATAGAAGGCCTTGTTTGCCTTTACTAGTAAGCCTTTTTGTCAACTAGTGCCCCTAGTGACCTATAATTAGCTCTAGTAGTCTTACATCTTCACATATGCTTACTAATAGTACTGGTAAGATGCCAAATTCCTCACTAACAGTACTAGTGGACACTTTTTTGGCCTTAATAATGCTCCTAATTAGTACAAAAGGTCTACTGGTAGCACTAAGACAGATAAGGTCTTCTATTATTGAGATCCAAAATGCTCACTAGTGCTACTTATGAAACACATGTCTACTAGTAGTCCTAGTTGTTTTCAAATTGTGCACTAGTAGTACTAGTAGACATTTTTAGTCCTACTTGTAACATAGTGAGGTTCCGAACAGCTCATATGTAGCACTAGTGGCACTAAAGGCTAATAAGGAGGTATGTCCGTGAAGGTTCTCAGTCACCCAGGTCAGCTTAAAGAAACTGATTGAAGCAAAGACATCTGGACTGAGTTTTGACTGTGAAGACGTGTCATTCCTTGTCGAAGATCAACTGATACGAGAGCTGTGGTGGCAGGACGTTCTTCAAGTGAAACTTTAGGCCTGTGAAAGTGAAACTTTACTCTCTAAACAAAACAATCAGAATCCTTGTACTGCCTGCTTGCAGTCCACTATTATTACTATTACTACTTGTAGACTTTAGATATCTCCCTTCTAGTACTAGTAATAGCTTAAATACTTACTTGTAGTAATGTAATTTTAGACCCACTACTGCTAGTGAACCCTAAAATCTCACAGAAGTTCACTAGTGCTACAATGTTTGTCCACTAGTATGACTAGTTGGCACAATAGCATCTTTAGTACTAGAAAGCATTCAGGCTTATTCTAGTGTGGTAAGGCAAGGCAAGGTAAATTTATTTTATATTACAATTCATGCACAGAGCAACCCAAAGTGCTTCACTAAGATTAAAACATGTAGAAAGGACTTTTTTTAAATTAGGCAATAAAATAAAAACACCAAAACACAACAATTGAATAAAAATGTAGGACATTCCATAAAATGCAAAAAATTCACAAACTCATGGACAGTTGAGCTTATTGGGCAAAATTTGTGATCTTATAGGGAAATTTCTCTGAGAATATGAATGATAACACAAAAACACATTTCTTTCACTCATAGTTAATGGTTGTGTGAAGCCATTTATTGACAAACAACTGAGTTTACTCTTTTTAAATCAGAATGACAACAGAAACTGCCCAAATGACCCTGATCAAAAGTTTACATACCCCAGTTCTTAATACAGTGTATTACCACCTTTAACATCAATGACAGCTTGAAGTCTTTTGTGGTAGTTGTGGATGAGGCTCTTTCTTTTCTCAGATGGTAAAGCTGCCCATTCTTTTTGACAAAAAGCCTTCATTTCCTGTAACTTCTTGGGCAGTCCTGCATGATCTGCACGATTGTGATCTACCCAGAATGGCTCAATGATACTGGGTCAGTCCAGAACCTTCACTTTATGCTGCGGTAGCCAATGACAGGTCGACTTGGGCTTGTGCTTTGGATTGTTGTCATGTTGAAACGTCCACGTGCAGCTTCCAGGCTGATGAGTGCAAATTTCTTTTCAGTATTTTCTGATAACATGATGCATTCATCTTTTCCTGTGTCTTTGTAGCTCACACATCCACAAAACATCAGAGATCCACCTCCATGTTTCACAGTTGGAATGGTGTATCTTTCATCATAGGCCTTGTTGACTCCTCTCCAAATGTAACGTTTATGGTTGTGGCCAAAATGTTTAATTTTGCTCACATCATTTCAAATGACTTTGTTCCAGAGGTTATGAGGCTTGTCTCTGTGCTATTTGGTGTATTGTAAGCGGGATGCTTTGTGGCATTTCCGTAGTAATGGCTTTCTTGACCATGCAGCCCATTTTTCTTTAAGCGCCTTCTTGTTTTGCATCTTTAAACAACCACACACTTTTTTCCAAAGAGTCCTGTATTTCAGTTATTTGTGGGTTTTTCTTTGCATCCCGAACATTTTTCCTGGCAGTTGTGGCTAAAATATTTGTTGGGCTAACCAAATCCCTCATTTTCTACTTCTTAATTTGAGTTTGAACACTGCTGACTGGCATTCTCAGTATCTTTTTATATCCTTTTTCCTGTTTAATACACTTCCATTACCTTTTCCCGCAGATTATTTGACAATTTTTATGCTTTTCCCATGACTCAGAATACAGAAACGTGAGTGTAGCACTGGAGGAAAGAGGCAAGGGTCTGTCAGGAGCACAGAAACTCACTGACCTTTTATACACACTCTGATTATAAGCATACATATCACAGGTGAGGATGGTTTTCAACACCGGTGTGATTTGATCCATTTTTCTGGTATTAGTAAGTATCCTCGCTGTAGCATTCTGGTGATACATACTGTAGATCTTTTGCTAAGACCAGTGCCATTACAATAATCTAACCTACTCAAAATAAAAGCATGTACAAGTTTTTCTAGGTATTGTTGGGATAGTTTTTAAGTTGGTAATATGAAGATTTGGTAATTGCATTTAAATAATAAAATAAAGGTCTAAATTTAGGTCTAAATTATAAATTATACCAAGATCTGACTTAATTATTGACTTTTAATGAGTGTGTCTACAGGTAAGCACTAACATTGAAGCATAGGTTAGTGCTTAGAGTGTTATATAATCATGTCATGTGACCAAGGCCAGGCTTGCTTCCTCTTCCTGTGAGCAGGCCTGTGCACATGGTCGTTTCTGGTGGGTGGCCGAGAAGGGAACAAAAAAGTGCTTTACTATTTCTGTAATAAATAAAGTGTTTAAATCTTGTTAAAAGAAATGTCTAAAATTGAATTGATCAGTGTATGTGGTGGCCAACAGATTTTTATCTTGATGTGAGTAAACCAAAAACTGAAAAAAAAAATTCAGAAATAAACCTATTTTTGTTTGTTGTTTTGAAAATGATAATTGGGAAATAAAATTCCAGTCATTATTTGTTTTAATTTTAAGTTTATTAACTAAAATGGATAAGGAGTTTAGTGCATCGGGACTTCAGAAGTCTTGTAGCCGATCTGCAGCAGGTTCTGGTCTAGACCCACACTTCAGGGCCACAGTTCATTTAGCTCTTGGTGTCCTCACTTTGAGGAACTAACTCTATCTTCTGAGTTTGTGGTGGATTAGATCGGGACCGCTGAGTGTGCTGTCATGTCTTGATGCTTTAAACTCCCTCTCTACACCCCTCCAAAAGCATTCCCTCCTGCCCGTTCTGAACTGCCCCAGACCTGGTCCGAGTCTTGATGCTACCAATGCTCCAGACCCGCAGTGCTCTTCACGCAACAGCCCACTCCAGTTCTTGGTGTAGCCACAAGGCTAAACGGTAGCTACACAGCCACATTAATAAATATCCAGTCGTAATTTTGTTTCCCAATTTTTATTTTCAAAACAAAAAACAAAAGGGTAATTTCTGAATTTCAATTTTTTTCTTCTTTTTAATGAGTAATAGGGAAACAGCTGATTTCCGATTTTATTTTTCTCACATTAAGACAAAATTCTTTTGGCCTCCACGTACACAGACCAGGATTATATTTTAATGTTGTGTATTTCTAACAGTCCAGATCATTGTCCAAGGTCCAGGCACAGTGATGGCTGCCGTTTGTTTTGATAGAATCTTATCCTTATAAATTTTTCTGCAGTCGGTGTGAGAATGTGGTGTAAAGATAGCTGCTGGTGGTGGAGGTTCACTTGAGATGATAAAATTACTTGAGCTTATTGGTTGTGGTGCTACTTGTATTGGGTGTTTTCTGTTGAAAAGGATATTGTTGTGCTTTAATCTTGTGTTTCTTCTTTTACTAGTAGTCTGCCTCCATCTCTGCAGCTGCAGGCCAAAGCCTGACAAAAGCAAATAATTTTAATGTATTCATTCATTTATTTTCTATTGCTTGGTCCTGTTAGGGGTCACAGGTGACTGGAGCCCGAGACGGGGTACACCCTGGACAGTGGCCAGTTAGATGCAGGGCTGGCATTTAGACATAGACAGTGAAAGAACATTCACTCTTATATAGGTCAATTAGGACACTAGGGTCAGATTAGCCAATTGCATGTCTTAGCACCTGGAGAAGGAGGCAGGGGGGTTTAGAGGGCTGCCAAAAAATCTCCCCTGTGTTTCCACAGCCCTACGTTATTACATTTCAAAGATTTTTTTTTTTGTATCCAAGGCTGTAGGCAGGATTACGCAAAAACTCCTGCTCTGATTTACAGGTTAGGGTTAGGCTGTGGGAACACAGTGCTGTGGGAACAAAGAGCTGTAGAAACAGTGTCTAAAGGGATATTCAAAAGCAGTGTAAATGTATTGTTGTTCTCTCTTTTTTGCTGAAACAATCTCAACAGTTAAACCTTGCCGAAATGAAAATGTCAGGTAACACTTTATTTTACACTACTGTTGATACATTGAACTTAATGAGGAATATACAATGTAACACACTGTGTATCAAACTGTAATAATATGTGTCTTAGTGCATGTAATATACAAAGCTGTAGCATGAAGTCATCCAACAAATGTCCAGTGCAGCCTGTTGTTTCCGGAGCAGACTCAGGGGAAAGCACATTCCAGGAGTTCATGCATTTTCATCAGTAAGGCCCCAAACCTCATCAGAAACAGAGAAAGCCATCACCTTCTGCCGACACAGCCTCCACATGCTGCTTTTTCAGGCTCGGACCAGCTTATTCAGCACTCACTCAGCGCAGCTTCAATCAGCTGTCCTTGCCTGCTGTGAGAACATCTGCATTCAGCTCAGGTTCAGGTGCTTTACAAGCCAAAGCATATAGAGTTTCACACGCTGGAAGTAGGTCACTTAATGCAGTCAAATAAAATTGATTCAAAATGAAACATATATGCATTTCTATTTGCAAGCATGAATCTTCAATGATTAGATTTTCGACTTGAGCGCAAATGGATACAGCAGTGATAGAGATAAACTGTGATGGAACAGAAAGAGTAATTACAAAAAGGTTTGTACAAATCCTTAAAACCAGGATAAACTGACAACATATTTGTTTGTAAAAAATACACATTATTGAGAAGAAAAGACACAGTGGTCTCTGATATTAGAAAGATATTACTAAATGGATTATGTAAGCAGTTTTAAGGGCTACATTAGAGAGTATAATTGTCATTATGTCGTGACTCTTGGGTGACTTGATTGGAGCGATAAGTGATGGATTGAACTTTCGGTGGTTTCTTAGATGTGAGTCAGATTCTGGGCTTGAACATATTTTCAGACACCTGGAATTGAAACACCTGATTATGTCAATCACAGCAGAACATTTTTCTTTAAAGCTGGGCACACACTGTGCATGTTTGAGCAAATTTGACCTGATTTCAGGTCATGTAACAAATGTCTGGTTCATTATAAGTTTATGTTGCGCTGTGTACGGGGGGTTACGAGAAGCATAACCCGTTCCAACAAGCTCCCAACCAGTAATTGGAGGGTCGGATAAAATACTGACAGTGTGAGCACATACTGTAAATGAGCTTCGGCTTTCAATGTATGGGATTTACTCCTAAATTGTGAGTTGAGGTTCTATTTGAAACATTCACAGCAGTGTATTGCTGGCTTATGGAGAAACGACAGAAGTCTAACAAGCTATTTGAATCTAAAATGCAGTAACATGCAAGACAAACCAAAGTAAAAATGTAGAAAGAAAGTACAGATGCATTAAAATTGTAAAAGTCATTACATTCCTCAATAAAAGAAACACACCACCAACACAAGTGCAGATTGTACGAGTTCAAAACCCAGATTCTCGCAATCTTTAGCATCTTTTGCACATCCACACATACACATTGTGTTGGCCACCATCCATCAACCAATCCATCACAATGAACAAGTGCAGAGGGAACTGGAGTTGGCTGCTTGTACATCAACCTCTCTGAGCTTGTTAAAGACGCCCGTCCTGCTGCAGAGCCGCTTCAACACAAGGTCCTCGCTCAGAAATGACAAACAGCTGCAAACACATGACTTTACAATGAACAGGCAAATTAGAGAGACAGCTGGTGGTCCATCACTGACATACAGCCTGTTGCCAGACAGAAGCCATGTGGTTTCACCTCAGCAAATATGAGAGCGCTGTTTACCTGCCTCTTTCTTTTACTGTGTGTTATGGGAATTGTATATCTCCATACTCTTCATTCTGTTCATGTAATGTCAGTGTGTTCATGGTATTACATATTACCACCACCTGGCCTCTGCGTTATGGGAAAAGTGGAGGCTAAACTCTGTGCGTCCTGCTAGATATAAAAACCCATGTATTGTTTACTTCTTGAAGCAAAACCTTCCGTGTACCATTGTTACTGTGTGTCTGTTTTGCTTCTCCTTACAAGGATTAAAACCTGACCATTCTTTTCAAATTATATACGGTCTCTATCATCTGCTCATTAAATCTGGAAAGGAAAATTCTTAACACTGTGTAACGTATCTCACAAGACCTTTGTTATATACAAGTATAAGAAAGCCTGAAAACAAAAATCAATGAAAACACTGAATGGAAGCAAACTGTCATAACTGTTACAGGTGCAATGATGTGACAGAGGAAAGTGATTGAAAGTCAGTGGGATTCAGATAGTGCATCCCCCGCCTCTTCTGTTTGAGTGTTGTCTGCCAGCTGCCTTTCACTAAAAGGTGAGCAATTTTCTCTTACTCTGTAGGACACAGAGAAAAACAAACTCAGCTGCAGTGCATTCTAACCCCACCTCACGTTGTCTCATAAAAACAGGTACAGCACTGAGCAGTGAGGAGGGGGCCACAAACTGAGGGCCAATTGTGGTATTTATCTGCTTTGTAACACAGTTTGTCTGCTCTGCTCAGAGATTGTCATAAGGTTAGGCATCTTGTGCAGCTGAAGTTCTCAACACATTGTTGGTTGGAGGACATTTTACTTTTTTGTTGCATTCCTTGAGTAAAGAATGACTTTACACTGTACATCACACAAAGATCTGCCCACAAACAGATGTTTACACTGGTAGTATTAGCAGTATCATCAGTGTTGATGCATATTTGAAAAACTTATTCCCACAACATCCTTAGTGCAGTTTTAATCTAGAATTTTAGATTTTATTTGTATCTGCTCTTTATTATTGTCCATTTCTTAAAAACTCAACCCTTCTTTTGTCTGCTATTATTTTGATCATGTCATTATTTTTATTCTGTCTGTCAAAAAACACATTTTGTCGTTGACTGTCCTGGACGCATCTATGTCACAGCATGTCCTGGGAGTGGATCCTCCTTCTGTGGTTTTCCCTGAGGTTTCTCTGTTTTCCCTTAGTCTGATGGAGGGCCTGTTTGTCTATTTGCTGCTTTATCTTTGTTAAACCCTTTGAGGCAATGTGCAGTGACAGGAACAGGTTGAGGAGTAACACTAATATGCTGTTTGCACTGAACTGTTTTTCAGTTGTATATATGTGTGTATCCATGTGTATGTATATTTGAGTATGCACATACAGTTTAATGGAGACACCTGGGGCCTGAGGGTGAATGTCTCCGTTTCAGTATGTAGCCAAAACAGAACTTTACAAAGTCTCTTCTTACTCGTTGAAGACTGTGAAGTGGACACTTAGACCATGTTGCTCTCTGAAGTGTGAGAATGCAAGCTAAGTTGTGCAGTCAGGTCTGAAACAGCCTTCTCCATTGCTTTGTCTAGGGTTGTTTCATAATTTGACAAAGAAGTTATTGATTCATATCTTAAACACCTGAGTACCAGAGCCGTGTGTCCTTTTCCAGAAAATTCCCTCAGATTGGACAAAAAACAAGAGTCTACAAACCCATCAATTGCACTACAAGCCAAATCATTCAGCTCCGTAATTACAACTGAGCCACAACCGGTCCACTGTGGTCCCTCTCAGCAGCGAGGGACAGAGGGATGGAGGCAGGACGGAGAGAAAAAGATAGATTTCGTGAGTGAGAGGCTCCCGAGGGCCTCAGGGGGATTGTGGTTGCAGTGTTGTGCTGTGCTGTGTTTGGAGAGCGAGGACAGACGGATGAATAAGACAGCACAGGCGCAGATAGGGAGTCTGTCGAAGGCTGTCATCTCGGCCGTGGAGTAACTAGACCTGATTGTGTTTGATTTGAGTCATCATCCTTCATACACACACCGCCTGAGCAGCAAAGGAGAGTAGACAACTGCTGTCCTTGAGTAAAAGAACTGTTAATAAGAATTACTCCAGTCAAATTTATATAACCTAAACTAATAAATAATTACTTACATGCTCCGCAGTGAAAATACATTTATCTCACAATCTGGAGGTGGGCTGTGACACTGACTGACTGGAAACAATGGTTCAGGTGAAATATAGTCACATGTGACATCTGTGATCTATGAGTTAGTTAGTGTATTCATACAAGCACGGTTTATTCTAAAAGTTGACAGAGTAAGTGGCAGCATGTTCAGAGGAGGAAAACACTGAGCGCAGAGACTGAGTGAGCCCCGACTGTCTGTGGTGCATTTGAGGTGCTGAATGTTAATCAGTGTCTTATTGTTTGTAGCCCATGGCGAGGATTTCCACTTGACTCAGTGCTGTGTGTGTGGATGCTCTTGTGCAGACTGACAGCAGGCTGACTGTGAGCCGTACAGAGCCTTGTCTGTCTGTAGGTGATCGAGCAGCGACTCATGTACCAGTCTGAAAGTGTTGTGTGACACTCGAGTAACAAAACCGAGTGTGGGATTTCTGTGGAGACATTTGAAGAAGAAACTGATACACACAGGCATCAAAAGAAAAAGAAAAAATCTTTACTTCTTTCAGAAAGTGAGAATATTTCTTGTCCTTAAGGAAGGACAGGATGGAGTGATGGAATGATAAAAATGGAAAAAATGCTTTTGTTCAAATGTGTATTTTATATAAAGTGATTCTTGATGTAATACAAAATTATCCTGATTTTCGAGACATAACCTCTGGCAGTGATGTCGTGAACAAGTATTTTAATTGCTCAGATATTATAATAAGTTTCTAATTCTTCAATGCCGTCCAAACAGAAAACACTTTCTGTAATGTTGAGTTGTCACCATAAAGAAAGGCAAGATTTACAAAAAGCATTTGAAGCAGAAGCTCAGTGACGGAGGCTTGTACGAAGGCTGGCTGCTCTTTTAATTCAACATTGCGTTTATAGCTGCAGTGACACTGATATAAATGTTTCTATGGGTCTTTGAGAAATGTATCCATGACCCTCTTTTTTTGCCATTTATTATTCTTATAATATTACATACTAAAAAACTAAAAAAGTGGATTAAATGAAAAGTTGGATATGTGATATTAACAATGGCAGCTCCTCTGCACTGTTTCCCATTCCCCAGTGGCCAATCATGGTACTGTCTGTTAAATCACCAACAAAAGGACTGGATGTTTCTTGTCAGTTTTTAGACTTTTAAACTTTCAGAAACATTTTTATAGGATAAAAGGCCCATGGGATGATTTTAGAAAGGGAGAAAATTACACAGAAGACATTAGCTGCAATTAAAGTAACCGCAATTCCTAATTTTTCCACTGGGAGTCTCATTGTTTTAGTAAAAGTAGAAGACATAACACTGAGACCCAGAACTGAACAGCAGATTGCAGCAATGCAATTATCCTCTGTGGCACCCTCATTACCCAAATGTGTTTGTCAGAAAGAAGAAAATTAAACACAGGGTGAAGTAAACCACTTTCTATTTATTCACAAAGGTTTTGGTGCTCAGGAAATATAATATAGTGTCACCATGACATTCATCAAGGAGAAAAATACAACAACTGAAAAGAGAAAAGATAAATACATTTTTAGTAGTCTGTTTTTACTTGTTGCCAAGACTTCAGTGATACAGCAGTGACAGTTAGCAGAAAGTTAATATAGCAATAGCATCATAGCCATATTGTGAGCATATGTTTGTGAAAACTGGTCTGGTCCACTGCAGATAGAATTGGGTTGTACTGTATGTGACCCTAACTAAGAAGGCACCCCTGATTTAAATCTTTATGACAACACCAACAGAGATACTAAGTATCATGAGACCCATGAAGAATCACTTCCCGCTATATGTTAAATCCAAGTAAATAATGGTTGTACATATTGCAATTTCTGAGAAGCTTGTGGGGTACACACTGCATTAACGTAAACTCTTGTACAATAAAAATATAATATTGCACCTGTTACTGACAGGCTCTATGACTCTTTATGCTCTGTAAAAAGCCTTATGTTTTAATACTGCATTGTATTGTTGTTATTGTTGTTCTTGTTTCTGGTGCTGCTGCTGCCTCTTGGCCAGGTCATTGTTGTAATTTATAATTGGTTCTCAGTCAAGCTACCTGGTTAAATAAAGTTTAATAATATTAATAAGAATACAAGTGTTACAGACATTCACACACAATATCACAATATTAGTAAACGTTATTAAAAACTAGAATACAATGATAATAATAAATATTAATAACTGAAAGACTACATGTATCATGTCGTTCAATGCTGTATATGTGGACAGTCTGGATTAGTTTTGATTGGCCGTTGACGAATGGGAGCTTCTCTGTGGGACCCATCCAGCAGCTGACAGGGCCTGTGACTAAATGTCAGGACTTAGCATTTAGACTAGCTGTGTAAATCATGCGCTGCTACTCGTACATTGACTTATAGTGCTTCAGGTGACGTGCTGTCACCAAACACAGTCATCAAAGCCCACAATGATGTTTAGATGTGTGTCACTCAGTGTGCATTTGCAGCTTTAAGTGCCTGCTCTGGGGAATAAATGGAGATTTATGGTTTGAATGAGGACTCCCTCCATACATACAGACAAACAAGACAAGGTCAAGTGCAGCATTTGTGTACATGCGGAGGTGTTTGTAGACTGTGTACTGCTATCACGGCACAGTCAGGCAGCAGTGAGTGTACTTAAGCGCAAATGCATTCAAAAAGACTATCGGCAATTTATAGCATTTAAGTGATATTCATTTGAACTGCTACTTTTTGATTGTTTGAGTATTACTTGTTGTAATGTGAACTAAGTCTGGAGAGCATTACAAGCAGTCAATATAGATAGATAGATAGATAGATAGATAGATAGATAGATAGATAGATAGATAGATAGATAGATAGATAGATAGATAGATAGATAGATAGATAGATAGATAGATAGATAGATAGATAGATAGATAGATAGATAGATCTTTATTGTCATTGGCATAAATACAACAAAAAATTAAAAGTGCTCTCCATTAGTGCATACATCAAACTGATTGGGATTTTAGTTTTGTATAAGCTTTTTTTCATTAAAGTTTCGACATGAATTAAGGCTGTAGCCTATATAGGCCTATAGTTTAGAAATGTATTATTTAGGCCCAACCTCTGGGTTACATTTAGGGCCTGGGAGTTAAATAAGAGAAGCTTGTCCCACTCTGAACACATGCAACAGGTTGAGGTTGTGTGATGTTGTCGCTAAGTGACTTGGACTTGCTCAAGTCCAAGTCTAAATCTGAGTCATCAGTTCTCTATTCTGAGTCGAGTCACGAGTCCTAGTGCCTGAGAAAAACTGTGTATGCTCAGACTTATGCTGCATTGATGTGTCTATAGTATTTCATAGCCTTTCATTAAGACTTTGATAAAAAGAAGCTAGCGGTAAAGCTGACTTGTTTGTTAAATGCTATATATATATATACCAGGCTGATTACCAGCTGATTTGCTCAATTATTAACATTATCAACAGTAACCCACTGTAGTGAATATGGTCTCGTTGATAAATAATTAATATGAATATGAATTATGAAAATTAATAATTAATATTTTGTTTATGAAAATATTAATTTCTTTCGGGGCACCACCTTAGTTTTAACAGTTCTAAGGAAACTGATTATGTTTGATAAGTCTCAATACTGAAGGAATGAATCCTAACTCGTTTTCAGACCAAATCTACGTAAACAATGAAACAAGAAATGTCTTTATGGGGTTTTATTAAAGATTATAAAAATTAAAATATGAAGAATAATAACAGTGGAAAGGACATAAAGGAATAATTAGGGCAAATGACGAAAATAAAACATTGATCGATGATGGCACAATGGTTATACCTTTGATGGAACAGAAAGTTTAATTCTTTTGAATTTTTAATTACCTAGAGTTCTTACGGAGAGAAAAAGGGAAGTTTAAATGACTTAGCTCAAAGGAACTATTGACGGGGTTTTGTATGGTGTAAGGGAAGAGGTTCTGCTGGGCCTTTTAAAGACAAATTACAGGGTTACACCGCCAACTTCTGTGTCACGTGCTAACTCACTCTGTCGATTGGTGGTTCGGTGCCAGTCGTCCGAGAAGGGCAAGATCCAAAGGTCCGCTTTAGAACTTCCCGCGCGGGTTAAACTGACGGTTCCCAAGCAACGAGATGGTTGTCACGTGTCCACTGATCCCACGGGCCTTGGAGCTCCGTCGTCGGGAAAGAAAGGCGTTCTGTTATTGTCTTTGAGTAAGAGGGCCTCTGCCAGCAGTCGAGACTAAAGTCTTTAACAAAAGTGTTCGTTGAAGAAGCTTAAACTGGTCTTTTCTTGATTAACGAGGGCTGTTTGTTTAGCGGACTCGTTTTAACTTAAAGAACTACAAAATTTCCACTTCCGTCGCTTGGTTACGTAGTTCCGTAAAAGTTTTCAAAACAAAATATCAAATCGTTGAGTCGTCAAAAATAAAGTCACTTAACACAGGACTGTGTTACGTGGTTTCAAGCTTAAAAGTTACGGCGATAAATACAAAAACTTAGTAGAAAAGTAGACAAGATTACGCGAACAAGAGTGTGCAAAGCGTTGCGAAAGAGAAGAGTACAGAAAGCGAGTTTAACATGAAGAAGAAGCGAAGCTAAAACTAGAATTTCGCGCACCATCTTTTCTACTGGCCGAAAGAGGCGTGTCTCACGGTTTGGGGAAAGAGGGGCGTTTACTGAAAGTTTTGGAGTTTTTAATAAACTTCCTCTGTCCCATCAAATAAACAACTTAAACACATTTTAAGAACGTATTGCTTCTGCATTGTATCATATCTGTATGGGGAATATCGTTACCAATCTTTAAAGACTAAACACATATTACATTATTCGTTGCTTGACCTGAAAACAGAACAATTCATTTTATTACACAGCCAGCTGTAAGGATGAAGCAGAAAGTATTCTTTTATATCGTTATCACTCTGGATCCTGTAAAGGAAAAATGGTGAGGTTTGCATAGTTACGAACAATCTTTTAATACTTTTACATGTTAGAGTAACTTTTGACTGGAGTTCCGATGCAGCGTTGTCTCTCTGCTTGTCCAGCAGAGTGCGCTGTTTGGTCAATTTATAATGCTAGAACAAAGAAGCACAGTTCTTGGCGATAATAAAGACCGTCTTATCGTGGGCTGTATATCACCGGATCAACGTGCCAAGAGAGGCACCACAAAGTCTGGTTTGCCAAGAGGCGGTACCTACATCGTCCTTTGAAGTACTGAAAAATAAAGCTGTAAATATTGTTTCCTCCTTGTGGTTTGTCTCTTTAACACAACATACGAACATCTGGTCCAGATTAGCACAGAGTTGTTAATCGAATCTCTTCAGTTTGGATAAACAAACGGTAAGAGTCTTTAAAAGTTCAGAGTTGTAAATTAGTGACACCTTGAAAGATGTAAGGGATAATTCATTTATAATCCACAGGGATTCCTGGTCCTCTAGGAGACTTCACTACAGTCCCCCCTTTCGGCAGAAGGCAGGTTCCAATGTCTTGTGCCGACTCCATCCTTGAAGTACCAGGACCAGGAAGCAAGTAACACGTTAAAGACACAGAGTTTGGCGTTATAACATGTGTATTAATGGGAGCATGGTTAGGGAAACAAGTATATTTAAGTGTAAAAAGGGTTTTTTTTACTTGGGCGTCATTAAGTCATCTGCTAAGGGAGGTAGATTGAGTTTATCATTTAAAAGATGGACTTAATGGGAATAAAAGAACAAGAGAGTTATTTCATTTTTAAATGGGTTTAGAGTTTTAAATTGTTGATAATAATAAAAGAACACACATTAAATGATAATAACTTTAAAAGGGACATTGCATGCATTTTAGGGGTAAGGGTAGTCATAAAAGTTACATGAGGTATATATATATTGGTTATATTGAACATACATAACAACACAGCACATTAAACTGAATCTGTCAACCTCCGTATGACTGGGGTTGGTTCAGATTCTCGGAAACAGAGAGGTCTTGGTTAAATACATCGGCTTCAGGGGTAATGGACTACCTGCAACATTTTCTCTATTCCCAGGCGGCGCGCGCACGATTCGCAACGCCCAGTACAGCGATTTAAACGGGTTTTAAGGCGTTTTACGCTTCTAAGAAGCACGATTGTAATAATGATGGCCATGAAGTAACCTATTCCTACTGTGGCTGCAAGAACAGTGTCGGGAGTTGACCAGGCATACATAATTGGTTGGATAGGTGCTTGTTGCTTTTGCTCTATTTCCTTTAACACATTATCAAGGGGTGCAATGTCAATGGTTCTGCTACCTTCAAACTGGATTTGATTGAGTGTAGCAGGGTGTAATTCGAGAGGATGGGTTGAAAAGAAATCTGATATTTCTATTTCACTCTCGTATTGGTCAGCGTCAAGGTGGTACAAGGCGACGTCCCCAATGTGAAGAATTGCGTTTTGGGGTACATCTACCCAGAAAGTTTGGTCGGGCAAGTTAACACGGGATGAGGTGTCGTGCTGATCGTAAGTCAGCACTCCGTCTGGAAGAGGGGTGTTTACTAGCCAGCGGTTACCGATGATCTCTGCTTGAGTGACGGTAACTTGGTGGCGAGCCGTGATTGTCGTTGGACATCTGGCTTGAGGGCTCATGGGCTTAAGGCCACAGATCCCGTCGGTGTTGTCCCGAACAAAGGGTTTACTGGGACATAAGTAGTGTATGTCCTTGGTTAGGGTGCACATGCGTAAATTAGGGGCCAGGTACAAATCTGGATTGGCATCATGGTATGCCACTACTGAAGGAGTGTGCACTTTAACGTGCGTGTCTCCGTGCCAGGACCCGACGTTTACGACGTCTTTAAGACGATAGATGTTCTGGGATTCAATGATAGGCAGATTTAGAATAAAAGCCCATTTCCCGGAACTCTGGGTTGACGTAAATGGGTACGGCACTACCTAAAGTGTATGCTAAATGGGCCTGGAGTGGGGTTACAAGATCTCTAGTGGCAGTTCCAAGGAGGGATTGTACTAGTGACAGAGGGATAAGGTAGGGTGGAATTCTTCCCATGGCTAAGCTGTCCACTGAAGAGCTTATGTCTCGGAGCATGTCATCCATTAATGCGGTGACTACTTGTGCTTGTACGTAGTCAACCTGGAAGAGGGTCATAAGTAACTCTACAGCTCGGTGGGTTTTGTTTAGAGCTTCACTGTGTGTGTTTACCACCAACACAGTGTCCTTCAACGTTTTCCCTACTGTTTGGAGTTGCTGTTGTTGCTGAATGATCTGCGCTCTGATGTCAGGGATTTCAGCCTGTAATTCTGAGACATGTCTCTTGACCGTGGAGATGCTAACAGTATTGACTGTGGACAACCCGAGGTTAAACAAGGTACCCACAGCAGCCGCTGCAACAAGAAGTCCTCCTATAAACCGTTTAGACCTTTGGTTAGCTCCAGTGAGTTCAGCCTGAGTGATTGTAAATTTCTCGAGCTGGTTAAGCATGTGGGAAATATCAGTTTCAGCGTGGTTAAGAATAGAGGTGGTCCAGCTAGCGCCGGCCCAACTGGTGAGCCCTTGAGTGGCTCGGACGTGTTTCCGATACACGTCGTTTGGGTTTAACCTGACAAAAACCCTTTGGGTATGCAGGCGACAGTTTGTGATCAACAGTCCGGGTTGGTCCTTTAAAACGATCCCGGCTGTTGGTCCGGGCTCTATAACATCTGGTGATCCCATGCCCATAAGGCTGGTGATCAGGAGGAGTATCGTCCACATCATCCTGGTGAGAGAGAGGACTTTTTAGCAAGTGTTTCATTGACAGCAAATACCGGAGTTATTAGTTACAGTTGTTGAATTACTCACAGTTACCACTGAAAAGAGAAATGAAAAGTGTTAGGAGATCAGAGTTAGAGGTTAATTGTTAGTGGTTACTGCAAGTTAAGGGATCTGTTTGAGACTACTTGGGAGCGTGAACGTCCCTGTAGATCCCATGGGGTTTTGTGCAACTTTATCTGGTTGCGGTGTATCCACTTGAGAGTGGGTTCCTTTCTCCCTTTGGTGATCTTTATCTGATACACCACCGGGGATAGTTTGTTGACAATGGAGTACGGTCCTGCCCACGCGGGAGGAATTTCGCGTCAGTCGGTTGGTACCACCTTTTGTTTGTCCAGTGAGTTGACTGAACATGTAGTACCACACTTTGTCTCCCACCTGTAGTTCGTCCTAGATGACTTTTGGTCATAATAGGCCTTACGTCCTTCTACACTTTTGCCTAGTTTTTCTTGGGCAAAGGCGAAGGTGGTTCTCAGGTGTGCTTGGAGATCAGCCATGTACTGGTGTGTGGTATAGGCCGTGGCGATGTTAGCTTCTCCTGGCTGATACAGTAAGTGTAGGGAAGCGTCATCTGCCTACCGGTCATGAGCTCAAACGGGGAGACTCCGGTCGCCGTGTGTGGCGTGGCTCTGATAGCCATCAGGACCAAGGGCAGTTTGACGTCCCAGTCTCGGTGATTAGATGCGACATATTTCTTTAGAATGTCGATCACCGTTCGGTTTGCTCTTTCTACTTGGCCTGAGGACTGGGGGTGGTGGCTGACGTGGAATTTTGCTTTCACGCCCATGGTTTGCCACAGTTGTCCCATCACCTCGGCGGTGAAGTGAGTACCACGGTCAGAATCGACCTTACAGGGTAAGCCGAATCTGGAGAACACGTGGTTCATGAGTAGAAAGGCCGTGGTCTGTGCCGTGTCGTTTGGGGCTGGAAGACCTTCTACCCATTTAGTGAAGGCACAGGTGACCATTAGGATGTATTTGTTGCCCCTTGTTGATTTAGTCAAGGGTCCCATCCAATCGATTTGGAGGTCAGACCACGGAAAAGAAATGCCCCTTCTTTGTAAGGGTGCGCAATGGAGTGGTCTTGTCGGTTGAAATTGGCAGCATACTAGGCAGCCTTTGATGTATTCTGCCACGTCCATTTGCATGTGTGGCCAGTATGCCACTTGTTGGAGTGCCTGGTGTGTTGCGCGAACACCTCTGTGGCCTGCTAAAGGAGCGTCATGTGCGTGCATTAGCATGACCCCCCTTAGGCTCTGAGGCACTACGAACGCAGGTGAAGTGAGGGTGTCAGAGACGTAGACAAGCAAGCCATGACGCAGGTGGAGTCGAGCGCGCACCGCCCATAGCTTTTTAAGATAAGCGTCGGAGGAAAAGTCAGTGTCTACGATGGGGTTAGACACCGGGTCTGAAAGGTAAAGGATGAGTTTGTGGATTGCCGAGTCCGCTGCCTGAAGGGCAACGAGGTCGGAACCAGCGAAAGAAAAAGAAGAAGTAGGTTGGTCTGCAGGGGCCGGAACCGAGGCATCGGTTGCGGTTGCTTTAGACCGGGTAAGCAGACAGACAGAATGGGTGGGTTGGGTGGGAAGGGGTCGATCGCACGAGGGTTCTGGCTGGAAATGCCAGAGCGTACCGTCTAGAGCCCCTTGTTTTGCCATGAGGTCTGCCTGATCGTTCAGATCTTTGTCCAGTCCAGGGGCTCGAGAGTGGCCCCTGACCTTCTTCCAGTACACCTGCATGTCATGGTCATCGACCAGACCGTCGCCTACGACGAACAGGTCTTTGTGTTTGATCGTCTTTTTCGCAGATGTGAGAAAGCCATTGCTCTTCCATAATGGCAGGTGGGCAGAGAAGCTGAGTCGTGCGTAATTTGAGTCTGTGCAAATTACGAGCTGTTTGATCTGCTTGGCCACTGCTAGTTGGAGAGTAATGATCACGGCTGCGATCTCCGCATATTGTGAGGATTGAGATCCTAACTGAAATTTTTGTGGCTCATAAGGGTTGTCATTGAGCCATACTACACCTGCACCAGCGCGGACCAGAGCTTCATGGTGGAAGGAGCATCCATCGACATAAGCAGTGGTCATGTCTTGGCACACGTCAGCATCGAAGTAGTGATGTCGTGTTGATACAGTGGAGGTGTGTTCGTTTAGCGGGACGGCTGTGGCGGGCGTGTCGATTGCGCATTGTTGGCATGCAGCGAGTTCCATGCCTAAGTGCGACTTGTGGTTTTGAGCATAGCGTATCTCCACGTCGAAACTTTGGAGAGCCATGAGCCACGAAGCCACGCGGGCGTTAGTTACTACGCCTTCACTAAGTCTTTGACTGGTTAAGAAAGTCACCGGTTGGAGATTGGTGTTCACGATTGTCTTTTGGCCTCCTAAGTAGTGGGCGAAGTGTTTCACGGCCCAAACTGTGGCTAGGAGGGCTTTTTCACAGTCGGTATACTTGACCTCGGGTCCGGAGAGAGTTTTGCTGGCGTAGGCCACTACTCTCTTATCCATGTCATGGACCTGATAGAGGCCTGAACTGAGGCTGTGGCTTGAGAAGCCCACCTCTAAGTAGAAGACTTTGGTGTGGTCCGGGTAAGCTAGGCACGGGGCTCTGCACAGATTGTGTTTGAGCGCCTGCATTGCCTGCTCTTGTTGTGGACCCCACACAAAGGCGGTGTCCTTTTTGAGAAGGTCCGTCAGTGGTTTAGCCAATGCCGCATAGTCATCGACGAATTGTCGAGAATAATTGCAGACTCCCAGGAAACTGCGGAGTTCTGACAAGTTGGAAGGTGGTTTCAGATTGGCAATGCCTTGGATTCGACTGACCTGTGGTTCGATGCCATCAGCGCCTACTAGAAGGCCCACATAGTTTACCTTCTTTCTGCACCATTGACATTTCTCCAAGGAGATTTTAGCACCAGCAATGGTGAGCTGTTTCAGGACGTGGTCGATTTCGTTAATGTGCGCATGGAGTGTCGCGGTGCGCATCAAGATGTCATCGACGTAGATGAGAGTTCCGCGGCTAGCGCGCCAGGACATGCCTTGTTCAAGAAGATGTTAAATTCGGCTGGGAATTTAAGTACCGAATGGGCATCTTGTAAAAGAGTATTGCCGATTGGCAAAGCGTGAAGGCAAGTTTGTGTTGATCCTGTGGGTCTACAGGAATGGTCCAGAAGCCGGATGCTATGTCCAGTGTGGAGAAGTACTTGGCATCCTGTACTTTGGGCAGTTCTTGGCCAAGTTGGGTCATTGGCCACCTGGAAAGTGGTACGCTCTTGTTCAATTGACGGTAGTCAATTGTTAGACGCCACTTGCCATTGGGCTTGAGTACTGGCCAGATAGGAGCCGAATAAGTACTGTTGCACGGACGAATGATGCCTTTGTTCAAAAGGTCGTCTATGATTTCCTGTATCGGTTCATAAGACGCCAGTGGTATTTTGTATTGGCGAGCGTAAGCTGGTGGTGCATTCGCGGCTGTTGGAATGCGTACCGTGTGGATGTGGGTTAAACCACAATCCAGCGAGTTTATCGCAAATGATGTGCGATATTTGAGGAGGACCTGACGATCAGGTCCCATTCCTCAGCGTTGTTTATCGCATCAGCCAAGTCTAGTGCTTGTTCTAACTGAGACTCAAAGTCCGGTTCGGGTTTAGAGTCTGGTTGCACAGTTACCGATTTGTCCGTGGTGGCGTTACTCGGTAGAGACGTGGTTTTGTCTATATCTGAATCAATGGAGAGCAGGAGACTGTCTGTACGACCATTACCTCAGCATCAGCCAGATCGACCCTGCAGATAGTGTCGGTATCGACCACAAGTGAGGGTATATGGCGATTGCTCCGAAGGCTTCGTGTAGACGACTCCGGTCTCCTGTTGTTCAGTCACGAGTGAGGGTGGCATGCGTCCTATGACTGGAACTCTGAGTTCAAGTCATGGAATCTTGTGTCGATTAGCCAACCCAAAGGTGTGGCCTTCGGGGCGAGAATGCTATCGGCAGTAGGATTCTGCACTAGCACGTGTGTTGATCGAGTCGAGCTCGACCAGGGTGTTGCCTGAACAGACAAGCCTAACTCAAAGAACAGAGGCGATGGTTGGAAGAACGCTTGTGGAGAGTTAACTTGTTGTCCTGTAGATGCGTTCAGGCGTATGTCCATGATGGTACGCGGCGGTATTGTGAGATGGCAGTTGTTACTTACCTGACACACATCGGGAATGGTTTGACCCGATTTCAAGTTTCCTTCGGTCAATGAAGGTGATTCCTTACGCACTCAGTCAGTGACCAGAGAACGTTGTTAATGGTGTCGACTTGCGTCGAGTCTGACTAGCGTGTCAGCCCCAATGTACACTGAATGTGGCAGATTGGGGATGACCGCAAAAGTGTGGGTCAGTTCTCTTTTGTTCCATCGTACGATGGCAGAGCATAGACCGATGGCGGTTAACGCGTGAGTCGGTGTGGGGTTAGCAGGGAACCGAGTGTGCTTCTTTACGAAGGTCAGACTTGGGTTTTTATGCGCGAGAGTGATAAACAGCTCCTGGCTGATGGCAGATTTGTCAGCCCATAAGGCCATCACGACATTGTCGACTGGAGTCGCTTCCAGTGAAATGCCATTGACGATCTGGGGTGTCATCGCTAATGGGTCCTTAAGCGTGCATAGGAAGTTGTCACGCAATGTAAAGGGGTTTGGTTCGCACCGAGGTTGCATGGTCGTTGTACCAGCGGTGTCGGTGGCTACCCTGTCGATTGGTGATTCCCTGTCAATCGCATAGCACTGAGATTCATTCAGTAAGATTGGAAGTGGTTCTCGCACTTGGGCCCAAATCTTCAGCTGCTTGAAGTCGATCAGTGGTTCGAAGCGATTGAGGATGTCTTTGCCAATCAGAAGTGGGACATTGTCAAGGTGGGACACGTACACTGGGTGTATCAGTGTCATGGGTCCGATGGTCAGTTGGACTAAGGCTACCTCGTTGATGATCGTCCGATCATCAGAGTAAGGCCTTATTTCTAGAGAGCACGGGTGGGACTTCAAGTCCCTGTGGGATCTTCTCGCTATAGCCTGGAGTGATCTGAACAGGTTGCCTGAAATTAGGCTTATGTCAGCGGCTGTGTCGAGAAGTGCTTCGTGCGTCAAGTGGTCTTCTAACAAGACAGAGAGATAAAGCTTCCGAGCTACTCCCTTTTCAGTTAGGTGACCTAGAAATTGGTGAAAGGGTGTTTCACATTCAATAGTCGTGGCGTGGTCATGGCACAGCCCGATGTTTGGATTTGCTTGGACCACTAGGACGGCGCTAGACGGAGTGGTGTCTTTGTGATCTGTGTCACTTCCCTCCGTGTTGTCCGTGCTAGAGTCCTGGACAATGTCATTGAGTGGCTCTGGATCGTCAGAGCCTAAGTACAGGTCTGGGAGATGTTCATTCCCTTCAGTAGACTCTGTATTTCCGTTGCGTGTTAAGCCGACTTGGATCGGTTGTGACTGTTTCTGAATCGGGGCCTTAGAGGCCTCCACCGTATACAGATCAGCCTTGTCCTTGGACTTTTCGCGCATTCGTTTGAGTATGCGTTCTATGGCCCGAGCCTCTTCTGTAGTCAGACTACTGTCGCTCGTGGGGTTTCCCACGCGATTAGTCTGAGTTTCAGGGGCTCGGTCCCTCGCATGATTTCGTCGTTCGACAGGTGGGCTACCTGATGATCGTTGGTCTTGGGACCGACGATAATGGTTTCTCCTGTCGTCGCGGTTTTGATAGGACCCCCCTTGGTTACGGTTTGGATTGGTTCGAAATTTATTTTCGAACCGAGGTCTCCAGTGAGGGCCCTGGTCTTTGAACTTACGTTCAGGCCAGGTCGGGTGTGGACCCGGCTCTCCTTTGTGTGGCGAGGTCCCTCTTTCTGTCTGAAAAGCGGAGGCTCCTGGGCCGCTTGGCTTGGAGGTAGGTGCTCCTTCGAGCGCTAGACTCTGATCAACAGTATACAGAGCGGCTGACTCTTGCGGTTTAATCTGAGTCAGCTTCTGTTTAGTAAATGCCCTTGTTGCCAGTTCGCGGAGTTGGCGGCTGGTTTGAGTCAGCGGGCAGGCAGCAACGCCAAGATGATGGTTGGTAGTTGGATGGAGGTTTTGCACAAAGAGTGTTTTGAAGTTTTTATCCTCCTCCATCTTTGGTTCGTTGAGTGGACCAAAGTAGGCTTTGCGTAGCCGATGATAATATATCTGTGGTGACTCTTGCCGTGCCTGTTTGATTGTTAGGGCGGCTGTCAGTCCCACATTCGTTGTAACGTCTGAGAATTCCTCCATGAGGGACTGACTAAGGAGATCGAAGTCAGCTTGGACCTCAGGGGTTGGCGTTCGATGAAGCTACTAACATCTCTGCTTGATGTTAGTTTTATCAAAAGATTTTGTCCTCAACGGTAGCATTGGGTATTCTCTGGAGGTAGAACTCAATGTCTCTAAGGTACGCGCTAGTGTCATGAGCCGATCCTTGATGGGGCTCGAAGCGAGTGATATGACGCGTGATTTTGTCAAAGTCTCTGTCAGTGGGACCGTAGTCCAGATGTCTCCGTGTCGGAGCTGGTTGTTGGACAAAGTCTGATTGCCTACCTGTTGGTAGTGCGAAGTAATCCGAATGCCTACCTGTGGAAGCTCGCGGAAAGACGGCCGGGCTCTCGGCTCCGGTTGGTCCTCTTTCCGTTGCGTCCAGGCGCGGTAGTGGTCGCCAAATTGGATTAGTTAGTGAAGTGGCTCCCCTCTGGGAGTCTTCAAACCTACTGGGTTGGTATAATGGAGTAACTGGTTCTAGGTCTGGAGTACCTTTGAATTCCAGTTTCTTACTAGGTCGTGTTTGGGCGTCCTCTGTCAGGCGCGCCTGAAGTTGTTCAATAAGCTGGCGGTCTAAGTCACCTTGTTGAGTGAGGGCCTCTACCCGTGCACTCAGGGACTCTCTCCGCCGAGCTTCCTGTGCCAGCATATTCGCGGACAGCTGTGCACTTTTGCCTGCTTTGATGAGTTCCTCTCGCATAGCGTCGTACTCATCACGTTGGTCATTGAGCTGAAGCTCTGCTATGTCACGAGCAGACCTTGTTTCGCTCAGCTCGTTCTTTAGGTCACTGAGGGTCCCCTCAGTTATCTGGAGTTTAGTGTGTAACTCCTCAAAGTCAGGGTCTGCCTTTTGGAGTGTTTGGGCAAGAGTTTGTAACTCTTGGTTTTGTTTTTCAGAATTCTCCAGGACTCCTTTGGTCAGCTGGAGTTCCTGATTCAACGCCTTGTTCTCGCGTTGGGCGGGCGAGTCCTGTTTCTGGACCTGGATTTTTCGTGGCTGTGTGCCAGGAGATCCTCGGCTTGTTTCTGCTGTGCGCGCATAACAATAGCCATTTGACCTAACAGCTTAGTTAGATCCTTGTCCTTTGGCTTAGAGGTTAGCGCAATGCTAATCAAGGAGCTAAGAACTGAATCTAGCTCGTTGGGGTTTGTGGTCTGAATCTCGTCCACATATTGGGGTAGCACCTGTCCTGTTAAATCACTTAGAGCTGAGTCTAAGTGATCCAGAAGCTTGATGGGACTACCAGAACCTGTGGACTGTGGATTAGACATGTTGAGAAATGGGTTTCTCAAGGTAAGTGAGTTATTGTTAGATTAAGTTTTAACTGCAAGGAGAGAGTTACTACTTGTAGAGTGTTACGAAGAAGAAGCGTAAAACTCAAGCAGACTGTAAAAGAATTTTTAAAATCTGAGTAAAAGTGTAAATAAAAAAAATTAATGCAGGAATAAAATTAAAATTAAAATTTTATTTTATTTAAAATAAAATAAAATTCCAATTAAATTAAAATAAAAGGGGTATTAAGTCAAATAAGTCAGATTAAAAGTAATAAAAGAAGGAATTGTTGGAGTGTAGGTTAGTATAAAGTCTACTTGTGATTGAAGTGACCTTATGCTAGTAATAAGCAGTGACTATGTAGCCATAGCCTGGTGGTGTGAATGTTAATGAGGGTTGACAGTGCTGGGATGCTGCTGTGTTAATCTGTAAAATTAACAGTGCAGAATCAGTGGGTTTAATCTAACAATTCATGCAGGTAATCAGCTTTTACATTACAGCTATGACACAATTCGTGCAGGGTTAAGTCTATTCAGAAGTAACAGCAGAGGTGTCGTAGTGCTAGTAAGCTGTTAGCGTTAGCATTCCAATTGACAAATCCTGTGTAGATAGGAAAGTCACAAAACAAGTCTTAAATTGTTAATCAAGCCAAATTAATCAATCAATTTATATGCAAGGTTAGCATCAAAGATTTCCAAAAGCAGATGCAATGTTAATTAAAAATGTCACAATTGTTAGTTAACTCCTATTGTGCATTCAAGGTTGTTAAACACAGGCAGTTATTCTCAAAGCAATATGGCATTTGCAAATTTGTGCATTTAAAAGAAAAACACATGTATTAACAGAAGCAAAACAGCTTGACAGCAGTTCAGTAGTTGTTAATAAAGCAGAGTAATTCACTTTTTATGTTAAGTCAATCAGGCTTTTCAGTGTCAATGAAAGCTTAAATTATTCAGTTAAGTTCTTAAACTTGAATTAGTCACTATTTTAAGGAAAAAGTGTAATTCCGTTGAGTGACCACCAGAGAGAGACGTAGAGCTCCTCTCAGAGATTTTTAGAAGTTTCGCACTTCTCTTCCACTAGGGGGTAGCAGACTTTCTGGAGTCCGTGGTTTACCACTTCTTTCCGCTAGGGGGCAGTTGGACTCTCTTAAGTCTGTTTTTACCACTTCTTTCCGCTAGGGGGCAGTTGGAACTACAGTGAGTTTGGTTCCCGGGTGACGTCAGTGTCACGCCCCTTCCAAGACACGGAGTGTCGATGGCTTGTTAGCCTCACTTTAGCTGTAGACTTTGGAGGGGTAAAACCGCTCCTACACAGCCACTTTACAACACAGCAGCGCTCTGAAAAGCGCAACTTCCAACACAGCAGTGCTGTGGATAAAACAACGTTTCACAAAGCACTACACGGGCCACGTGGGCCAAGACTTTGTATATACACTTGTTGCACAATGCAAACAGGTCCTTTGTCTGTGTGTAACTGGAGTTCTGACGCGGGTAGCTAATCCGCTCAGGAGTTCTCCCAACCAAGTTTTTAATTCGTCTGACACAATATGAACAGAGAAATTACTTGGTTTTACAAGTTTATCTAAATAACTGGAGCATCGCAGATTATTTATTAACTTGCAGAACGCGTTATTAGACAACTTATGCTAAAATTCTAGAACATCTTAGAATTAGCTGTTGTTAGGCCTTATAAAAATTACACGTCCTTACGTGTCACAAATGCATTTAATCAATCCGGCCCTCTGGCCTTTGTTCACAAACTTCACTAAGATTCAATCTTTCACTGAAAACTTAGCAAGCTGGCAAATTCGCATACATTAATAATTTCTGCTTGGATTGCTCAGCAGAAATGTACGTACAAGTTTCAAAACATATCTCAGAATTATGAAATATCAGGCCAGCTGGTATTCTCAAATCCCGGACACACAATTTCACAAGCGCTTTTTATCAAACAGCAACACAACACACGTTTCTCAACACATTGATTAGTTTTGTATAAGACATAACTTTCTTAGTTCTTCAGCGGACAGAGATTTATGTAAAAGGCTTTAAGGATGTTAACTTATTTCAGTGTTTACAAGACCGGATCTTTCCGAGCCTCACGCCGGGGCTCCAAAAATAATACTGTAGTGAATATGGTCTCGTTGATGAATAATTAATATGAATATGAATTATGAAAATTAATAATTAATATTTTGTTTATGAAAATATTAATTTCTTTCGGGGCACCACCTTAGTTTTAACAGTTCTAAGGAAACTGATTATGTTTGATAAGTCTCAATACTGAAGGAATGAATCCTAACTCGTTTTCAGACCAAATCTACGTAAACAATGAAACAAGAAATGTCTTTATGGGGTTTTATTAAAGATTATAAAAATTAAAATATGAAGAATAATAACAGTGGAAAGGACATAAAGGAATAATTAGGGCAAATGACGAAAATAAAACATTGATCGATGATGGCACAATGGTTATACCTTTGATGGAACAGAAAGTTTAATTCTTTTGAATTTTTAATTACCTAGAGTTCTTACGGAGAGAAAAAGGGAAGTTTAAATGACTTAGCTCAAAGGAACTATTGACGGGGTTTTGTATGGTGTAAGGGAAGAGGTTCTGCTGGGCCTTTTAAAGACAAATTACAGGGTTACACCGCCAACTTCTGTGTCACGTGCTAACTCACTCTGTCGATTGGTGGTTCGGTGCCAGTCGTCCGAGAAGGGCAAGATCCAAAGGTCCGCTTTAGAACTTCCCGCGCGGGTTAAACTGACGGTTCCCAAGCAACGAGATGGTTGTCACGTGTCCACTGATCCCACGGGCCTTGGAGCTCCGTCGTCGGGAAAGAAAGGCGTTCTGTTATTGTCTTTGAGTAAGAGGGCCTCTGCCAGCAGTCGAGACTAAAATCTTTAACAAAAGTGTTCGTTGAAGAAGCTTAAACTGGTCTTTTCTTGATTAACGAGGGCTGTTTGTTTAGCGGACTCGTTTTAACTTAAAGAACTACAAAATTTCCACTTCCGTCGGCGTGGTTACGTAGTTCCGTAAAAGTTTTCAAAACAAAATATCAAATCGTTGAGTCGTCAAAAATAAAGTCACTTAACACAGGACTGTGTTACGTGGTTTCAAGCTTAAAAGTTACGGCGATAAATACAAAAACTTAGTAGAAAAGTAGACAAGATTACGCGAACAAGAGTGTGCAAAGCGTTGCGAAAGAGAAGAGTACAGAAACGAGTTTAACATGAAGAAGAAGCGAAGCTAAAACTAGAATTTCCGGCGCGCACCATCTTTTCTACTGGCCGAAAAGAGGCGTGTCTCACACGGTTTGGGGAAAGAGGGGCGTTTACTGAAAGTTTTGGAGTTTTTAATAAACTTCCTCTGTCCCATCAAATAAACAACTTAAACACATTTTAAGAACGTATTGCTTCTGCATTGTATCATATCTGTATGGGGAATATCGTTACCAATCTTTAAAGACTAAACACATATTACATTATTCGTTGCTTGACCTGAAAACAGAACAATTCATTTTATTACACAGCCAGCTGTAAGGATGAAGCAGAAAGTATTCTTTTATATCGTTATCACTCTGGATCCTGTAAAGGAAAAATGGTGAGGTTTGCATAGTTCTGAACAATCTTTTAATACTTTTACATGTTAGAGTAACTTTTGACTGGAGTTCCGATGCAGCGTTGTCTCTCTGCTTGTCCAGCAGAGTGCGCTGTTTGGTCAATTTATAATGCTAGAACAAAGAAGCACAGTTCTTGGCGATAATAAAGACCGTCTTATCGTGGGCTGTATATCACCGGATCAACGTGCCAAGAGAGGCACCACAAAGTCTGGTTTGCCAAGAGGCGGTACCTACATCGTCCTTTGAAGTACTGAAAAATAAAGCTGTAAATATTGTTTCCTCCTTGTGGTTTGTCTCTTTAACACAACATACGAACATCTGGTCCAGATTAGCACAGAGTTGTTAATCGAATCTCTTCAGTTTGGATAAACAAACGGTAAGAGTCTTTAAAAGTTCAGAGTTGTAAATTAGTGACACCTTGAAAGATGTAAGGGATAATTCATTTATAATCCACAGGGATTCCTGGTCCTCTAGGAGACTTCACTACACCCACCAACTTTGTTATTTAAAAACACAACCAGGTTTATTACTCGGAAACTCTGCCATCTGAAAACACTTCATAAGCATGTCATACGGCTAGGGTAGACTATCTTGTTGAACAGACAAGGGTTTTCATCAGACAAACAGGAGCCAGAGGCAGCGTGGCCCTGTATATGTGTCTTTGAGTGAGCACTGCTCTTCATGTTTTTCTGTTGTTTGTGACGTGTGTTACTCTGTGTCTCTGTCCAACTCTGGAGAATGTTCAGTGCACTGAGTCCGACCTTAATCGGAGTAAGCTGTGAACATACAGCAGTTATCTAATAACGAACCACATTATCCTGGTGTGTTACTCTGATTAAGAGCAATTCAAATGATTGCCCCCTTCAGTCAAAGTAAGGTGCTTACAGCTGTTGAAAGTACCACTGCGGAACTTTCAACTAGTATTGTGTAATTTTATATTCCCAAAATATACATTCTTGTATTGATTTAAGGGTTTTTAGACATGCAATTGGTAGACTCATACCTATTTTGCTGACATGTCACTCTCACATAGACAGAAAACTGTTTTAAATGGTTAATAATTCCATGCTAAGAGGACATGCTTAGCAGCTCAAACACAGTGAACAGAAACACTGGAGCAGAACTGTATATGTACAAATGTATGTTTCGTCCAAGCTTGCCAGTTTTTGGTGGTTTCCTCTCAAAAACAAACAGTCTGTAGAGGGATCTGCTCCCTTGGGGGCTAAAAGTTACATAGTGTTGCTTTCAAACTCTGATTTAAAAAACTGATTATAATCAAACTTAGGCAATAATTCAAAGTTCTCTATCATTCTATAGTGTCAGATAAAACGTATGAGAATAGCCTATCACTATCATTTTCTCATCCCAAGGTACATTAAAAGAAGTAACTACTTTGTCTCGTCTTTTACTAAGCACCAGACTGTACCACACTATGTGGGCTGTAATCTTTCCAATCTATTTACATTTTGTTTTTATTTCTCAACTTTATTTTCCCATTCCCAATTTTATTTTTGCAGTGGCATGGTGACGGGTGTGGTAGAGGATAGGACACATAACACTACTCACAAGTCATTTAATATTTGTACTACATCACTGAATACATGGAGATTTCTCTGTCCTCATTTCTATAAAACTAGAAAGATACATAGATTGAACTGGTTAGAGACTCTCTGAGGCACAGATTTTCAGTAGAAAAATGCTATATTCTCACATCAAGCACATCATTGGTTTTTGATAATTAGATGGCATCAGCACAGCACACAGACTAATTGTTGTCATCAGATTAAGGCTATAATTGTGTGTGGATACATCATCAAAACACGGCAGAGGCAAATTTGATCAGAGCAGATGTTGAATTAATTGCTTTTGAGGCTGATGGCGTTAATGCTGTGAGTTTATTAGTGAGACGGACTCATAATTAACATCCTGCCTCCGAGTGGCACCACTGTGATGAGTCTGGCACACTCGCTAATGTGCTAATGTCACTGTGCAGCACCAAAAACATGCTCTGATACTGTTGTAGTGGGAACACAGTCCTAACACAGTTGACTAATCCTCACACTGATCACTCAAAGTCCTAATTGTGCTCACTTAAGGGTCATCTCTCGCACAAAAAAGCTTTTTAAATACCTACTTTCTCTACTCTCTTTTTCTGCATACTTGATGCTGTCTTCATGAAGCTATATTTTAAGTTGGAAGTATTTTTATATGATGGATTTTATGGTATTTGTTGTAAAACTGTTTTTGTTAAATGTCAGATCTATTTGTCAGAGACTGCAAGATTTCAAAGTGAGGCCTTCAGAATAAATACACTTTGTTCACAGTTCTTTTAGTTGTATATCACAACAGCAGTTACCTCGAAGAGCAACACCCCATTGTACTTCAGGGTCAGCAAAAACTCAAAAAACCAACCCATGGAAAAAAGAGAAACCTCATGGAGAACCAGTAGTGTCCGCGACAGTAGCCACTGCCCCAGAGGAGAGCGGGATGGAAGGACAATAGTATCTACTTGTTGAATTAACTAAATAAATAGATATATCCATTTAATATAGAGACAGCGGCAGTGGAAATGTATTATTATTATTATTATTATTATTATTATTATTATTATTATTATTATTATTATGACAACAATAAGATTGTGCAAAGTGTGATCCTTGCCTTCTTTCTTGAACTGTGACTGAAGTTTTTGTTAAATGTCTGTGAATGTCTCTCCTGGTGTATACCTGATAACCCTCCTAAATTTTCAACCCTCTGTTGAGTGATACAGTAATGGACAGGAAATTTTCTGTCCCCTATTTCTGTCTGGAATACCAGCTCAATCTTCTTTATGTTTTCTCGGTTTGGAGCAGATCAGTCACTGCTGATTGTCCCTAAGACCAAGAGATAACTGAGCAGTGACCAGACTTTTTCAGCTGCTGCTCCCAAACCGTGAAATGAGCTGCCGTTCCATGTTGGACCTGCTGATTCTGGCTGATTAACTTTCTGTTGTAAGACACACATCTCTTTGTTTTTTACCTGAGCAATAGTTGTTGTCTGTTGTTCTATCCTTGATTTACTTTACACTGTTCCACAAGGGTCTATCTTATTCAATCTCTACATGCTTCCTTTAGGCCAGTTAATACGGCGTATTAACTGGCGTATCCTACCATAATTATGCAGATGACACTCAGATTTACATCTCACTCACAGCAGGTGAAAATGGACCGATCCATTCACTGTGTCACTGCATCGAACAGATTGATGTGTGGATGCATAATAATTTTCTCCAATTGAACAGAGACAAGACTGAACTAATCATCTTTGGGCCACAGAAACAAAGTGTCAGCAGTCACCTCAAGTTGTTTTCTTTCCTTCTCTAAAAATCCGGTTAGAAATCCAGGGGTCATCATGAACTCATACAAACCTTCTTTTAGCTTCGCCTACATTTAATAAAGACAATTGAAAGTGTTTTATCTGCAATCTTCATCTTTTAAGTTTTAAAGCACTTTGAATGACTCAATGTATGAATTGTGTTATATTAATAAAATTGTCTAATGCTCTTTTTAAAAACATTGGATGGATGGATTGATAATAGTTTGGGAATGTAATTGAACTAAACAAAGAAAGTGGAAATGGTTCACAGCCTAATGTATATTGGTGATGATGGTAAACTAACCATTGGTAATCATATAGTAATATATACATATATCCTGTGAACTAAACATTTGTTTTTTGTTACATTTCTCATTAGATACAGTATAACTCATCAGAATGGGTGTCATTATAACAGAAAACAGCTATAAATGTGTCACATGTAAATTTTTATATAAAATGCAGGATCTGGTTGAGCTGGAGGCTTCTAGGCTGCGTTCATTTTCTTGTTTAACTCCAGCAAAAGATGCACATATTTTATTGACTTTGGGCTTTGGGCCCATGAAGCTGTAATTATGGCACCACTTTCAGCTATGTCTTGATTAGAATTTGTAGTGCAGCTGGCATTACCAGTGCTGTTCCCAGAGGAGTGCTCCTCGGCTGGATCCACTTATTGTGGTCAGGTGTTTTCCCCAGGGAGCACCAAAGATGCTGGTGAGAACTGCACTCCAGCATGTTCATCGCAAAAAACATCACCACTACAGTGCTTTGATCGCAGTTAGTCCCTACATCTGAAGAAGTTCTGTACGTGTTTACTATAAACGTGTTGTGATGACTGAACCAATGATTCTTAAGGCAGACACAAAAGGGAGCCAAAACCAGTTGTGCTGTATACACAACAGCAACATTCTCACACGTTCATACACCAGAGCAACATTCTCACGTATTCATACACCAGAGCAACATTCTCACACATTCATACACCAGAGCAACATTCTCACACATTCATACACCAGAGCAACATTCTCACACATTCACACACCAGAGCAACATTCTCACACATTCATACACCAGAGCAACATTCTCACACATTCATACACCAGAGCAACATTCTCACACATTCATACACCAGAGCAACACTCTCACATTCATACACCAGAGCAACATTCTCACACATTCATACACCAGAGCAACATTCTCACACATTCATACACCAGAGCAACATTCTCACACATTCATACACCAGAGCAACATTCTCACACATTCATACACCAGAGCAACATTCTCACACATTCATACACCAGAGCAACATTCATACACCAGAGCAACATTCACACATTCATACACCAGAGCAACATTCTCACACATTCATACACCAGAGCAACATTCATACACCAGAGCATCATTCACACATTCATACACGAGAGCAACATTCTCACACCAGAGCAACATTTACACACATTCATACACCAGAGCAACATTCACACATTCATACACCAGAGCAACATTCTCACGTATTCATACACCAGAGCAACATTCATAAACCAGAGCAACATTCACACATTCATACACCAGAGCAACATTCATACACCAGAGCAACATTCACACATTCATACACCAGAGCAACATTCATACACCAGAGCAACATTCACACATTCATACACCAGAGCAACATCCATACACCAGAGCAACATCCTCACACATTCATACACCAGAGCTATTTTTTTAAACATAAAATTGAAGATAACAGGGATAATATTTTGGTTTTGTCTTCTTCAGCTCTGGGTCCCATTCACTTGGATCCACCGACCTCTCGTCTCTCAGTCTTAGATTCTGTTTCCCTTGATGAGCTGACAAAGGTGGTTTCTTCATGTAAAGCAACTACATGCCTCCTGGATATCCTGCAGCAAAACAGTTTAAAGAACTGTGGCCCTATGTGGGGCAAAATATATTAAACATTATAAACCTGTCCCTGTCTACTGGCACCGTTCCTTCCCTTTTCAAACAGGCTGTGGTCAAACCCCTGCTCAAAAAACCTACTCTGGATCCTGGATGACCTAAATAATTTCCGTCCTGTCTCCAATTTACCTTTTCTATCTAAAGTCCTCAAAAACGTGTGTTAAAGCAACTTACTCTATATATATCTACCTCTTATTCCACTGAATAAGAGGTCCTAAATGCTTGTGACTTATGATCTCCTCCTTCAGATGGACGAGGACTCATCGGCTCTACTGTTATTGCTGGATCTCAGTGCTGCATTTGATATGATTGATCATGCAGAGCTAATCAACAGACTTAAAGATGTTTTTGGCATCTCTGGCTCTGCTCTTTCTTGGTTAGAATCCTATCTGTGTGATAGGTCTCATTTTGTCTTTTTTAATAAATCCTTCTCCTCCACGGCACCAGTGAAATTCGGTGTGCCACAAGGGTCGGTGCTTGGTCCCATACCTTTTTTCACTATATGTTACACCATTGGGACAAATAATCAGAAGTTATGGAGTGAACTTCCACTGTTATGCCGATGATACACAGCTGTATCTACCAATAAAAGCAAATAATACTACTGACATCATACGTCTAGAGGCCTGCTTCGTTTCAATTAAAACATGGATGTCTCAAAACATCCTCCATTTGAACTTGGATAAAACAGAGCTCTTGTTAATTGGTCCTGCCAGTCATTGGCACAAGTTCAACAATCTTACTGTCTCAATCAACAACTATGTTTTGGAGCATGGCCCCACTGTGAGGAACCTTAGTCATTTTTGACCCCACACCATCTCTGCAGCAGCACATTAGTGAGGTCACTAAACTAGGCTTTTTTCACTTGAGGAATATCTCAAAAATTCGCTCCTGTCTCTCTTTAGCTTATGCTGAAATTCTCATTCATGCATTTGTCACATCCAGGCTGGACTACTGCAATGCGTTCTTCTCTCTAACCTCATCACCTGGTATACTCCAGCTCGTACCCTTCGCTCTCAGGACGCTGGCTTCCTTTAACTTCCTCGAGTAAAGAAGAAGTCTGCTGGCTACAGAGCCTTTCATATAGTATAGCTCATATAAGAAGTATGGGTCAGTGGGTAGAGCGGCCGTCCTTCGACCGACAGGTGGGCGGTTCGATCCACGTTCGAAACATCCCAAAACGTCATAACTTCCCTCTCTCCCCTGCATACTGTCGTTGTGTTCTTGGGCTAGACACTTAACCTACATTGCCTCCAGTGAAGTTCTGTAACACTGGTTAAAAGTTTAATGTATGTAAAGCACTTTGAGTGCCTACTACAATAGTGGAAAAGCTTATATAAAGATTATTATTATTATAGAACCCCATGGTCATGATAGCAGGATTCACAGTGCCAAGGAATGTCCAATGGTCTACTTTTAAAAACTGTAGAGTGAAACAAAAAGTTATTAAACTTAATGAATGCTGTGTAACAAATTGTGAGTTATTAGTGTAGATCTTGATGTGGACTTTAAGGTGAGAAAACACCCTTTTAAATGTTTTCAGATGGTAAGGAAGTTGGATTGGGTTCTTGTCAGAGATGGTTGGAGAGGTTCTGGTAATCCTGTCAAGGCAGCCTTAAAATTAGGCATAATGAAGAGTGGGTCTTGGTTATAATGAGGCATTTACGAGGCAATGTCTTCAGTGTGAAACTAGTCCAGATGACCTTTAAATAACCACTGCCAGTGTGACAGGTATCTGCTCACATTATCATTTCATAAATCTATGTTCAAAAATGTGTCACAATAGTTCTGTTTTAACAGCACATTCCCTAAAGACATACAGTGGCTGTAGCACCTAACAACTCAGCCCAGCAGCTTAGAGGCTTAACATGAGGTGACTCTTGGATCTCAAGTGGATTATTCATGTACATCGCTTTTCTTTAGACTGCACAATAACATTACCAGCCCTGTAGGTCTGTGTGATAGTAAACTTACTTGGGTATTTGACATGTTTTCTGAAAATGTGATATTAAGTTGTGCAAGTATTAAATATTATTATAACAATTTCCAAAATAAATGAATGCAAGCCTTTTGATGTTTTTTTGCAGGAAGAAAATTAGCTCTGGGGAAGAGTTTAGTTCAGATCATTGCTTCCTTCCATAATTATCATTAATTTGCAGTCATGCATACATGTTTACAGACCTAATTAAAATCATACAGTGATCACAGCAATCAGCGAATAGAGAACCATTGCCTTACGCCCTGAACTTGCATGCACTTTTGTAAAAGGGACTTGAGTCCACAATAAATACTGAGCACATTTCTGACTAAATATTAATGGTTGATCTTTAGAAGAGGTTGAAACAATTGTTTAAAGACAGTGAGTGGTCAGGTTCTCTTATACTTCCGGATCTACATTTTTAAACTGGTAATGAGATTAATGCTTAATGTGGCTAACTTTTTTTGTGATGTACAAAGATCAAATAAAAAAGGTGCGTACACAGGTGTGTGTAGGTGCATGCATTGCTGTTGTGTTAACAGATCAATGTATGAAACATTGAGACAATGAGCACATTAAGTGGAGAATGTGGTTATAATGAGTAATACATAGGGTTATACCCCCTTTACATGGTGCTTGCGCGTTCGTGCAGCACCAGCAAACGGCATCGCAGACCCACGCTCATTTCAGATGCCCAGCGTTGCCCAGGGTTGGTTAGCTCCAAGTTGCTCAAAAGGGCATGTGCGGGAAGTACGAGAAAGTATGATGAAAGCCATTAATAAAGACGTGTGTTATTGTTTACATATCCACCACTAAAGTGTGTTATTTTTAACATTATGCACAGGGTGTAATGTCACTCTTTAATGCTGTACAAATGTCCACAGTCCGCCTGAACTCTATTAAACAGCACAACTGTAAGGCTTTGATGTTTGTCAAAGACATACAATCCATGATTATATTCTCTATTAGGAGCACGTGACGCTACTCTGCCCTCCCTTCTCCTGCTGAGTTAGGAAAGGTAGAAATATATTTACACCGTGTGAACAATTATTAGGCAAGTTGTATTTTTGAGGAATAATTTTGTTATTGTACAACTACAGTGCTTTTGGTCAATCCAAAATGTTAACAAACCCTCAAACTTGAACATTTAAATAGTACAAGTGAAGTTTTGGCTTTCTTAAGAGAATATCTACATGTACACCATTATATGGCAACTATTAGTGTCAGAATTATTATGAAACTAAATGAAAAACAAAGGGTTAGGGTTAGGTTTCCCATCTCAATTGTTTATTTTCACCCGTTAAAGTGAGAATTATAAACAAACTCAAAACTTACAAATAACCATTTCTGAAATTAATAAAACAAACAAACAAAAAAACAATATAAACACCCTTCTTTTCGATGACAGTCACAAACCTTGCATTCAAGAGTCAGTCAGTTTCTTGATCTGGTCAGAATCAACTTTTTGTTGCAGCTGCAACCACAGCCTCCCAGACACTGTTCAGAGGTGTACTGTTTACCTTCACTGTAAATGTCCTGCTTAAGAAGGACCCAAATGTTCTCAATTGGGTTTAAGTTCAGGTAACGAAGGGGCCATGTCATTAGTTTGTCATATTTAAGGCCTTTACTGGCCAGCCACGCAGTGGAGAACTTTGATGCATGTGATGGAGCGGTGTATTTCATAAAAATCCAAGTCTTCTTGAAAGATGCAGACTTTTTCCTGAACTACTGTTTGAAGAGAGTGTCTTCTGAAATTGGCAGTAGGTCTGAGAGTTGATTTTGAGTCGATTTTCAACCCAAAAAGGTCCATCTAGCTCATCTTTAATAATACCTGCCCTGACCAATACCACACCTCCATCTTGCTGGCGTCTGAGTCAAAGAGGAGCTCTGTGTCCGTTACTGATTCAACCATGGGCTTATCCGTCTGGCCCGTCAAGAGTCACTCTCATCTCATCAGTCCACACAACCTTTGAAAAATCTGTCTTCAGATATTTCTTGGCCCATTTTTGACGTTTCAATTTATGTGTCTTGTTCAGAGGTGTTCAGGTTTCAGCCTTTCTTATCTTGGCCATGTCTCTGAGAACTGAACACCTCATACTTCTTGACACTCCAGTCGGTTGCTGTTTGTGAATATGGCAGCACTGGAGGATAATAGGCTCCAGCTCTTCACGTTTGATTTTCTTTTTACAAATCTTTGGCCGGTTAATTTGCGTCTTTTCTTCTCGACACGTTTCTTGCGAACCTGTTGACTATTTGCTACAAAACATTTGATGGTTCTGTGATTACGCCCCAATATCTTAGATATTTCAAGAGTGCTGCATCCCTGTGAAAGACTTTTTACATTTTTTTTTTTTACAAGAGTCAGATTAAAATGATTCTTTTCAGAGACACAAATACACATCACCTGATATGCATTAAATCCAATAAGGATTCAAGTTTATACAGGTTGGAGTTGGAAAGTATGGATAAAATAATAATATGGTCAAAATAATCACTTGCCTAATAATTGTGCACACAGTGTATAGATCCAAACAGGTTCACAGAGAATCTGTGTAAAAATAATAAAAAAAAAAATAAATAAATAAAAAATAATCAAAGCACTTTACAGAGTTATTATTCATTCACTCCACAGTCACACACTGGTGGTGGTAAGTGCACAACGGCAGTAAAAATTGTGGAGAGAGCAGGACTTAAAATTACTAAATGACTGGATTATTAGACATAGTGAATAATCCAATCCAAAAATATTAGAATTAGGGGTGTCACAATGTCACAAATCGTTTTTCGATTGCATTTTCGATTCTAAGGTCACGGTTCGATTCGATTCTCGATTTTTACATTTATTCTTTTTAAAGCACAGATTGTCATTTTTCAAACTAGACTTTTATGCAATATAATATCTGACCTTTGTTTGCAATGTACTACACTACATTGTCAAATTTAAAACTTTTATTAACAACATAATGTAACAATAACTTATATCTTTAGTCAATTGAAAACTTCAAATAAACTGCCATCCAGTTTATCTTTTGTAAGTGCAGTCTTCTTCACAAAACATGACATTCAAGTTCACAACAAACAAACAAAAACAATAAAACAGACATGTCCATAGTCTCTGAACAATTAAGTGTCTTAAACTATTTCCGAACAGATGAACATATACCACACTGATAACTACTTTTTATCCCCTGAGAATGATGACTGTATTTTTTCATTCTTTCATGTTCTTCATAAAGATGGATATGTTGTTTAGAGCTGCTCTTTGAGTTGTCAAAAACATTAACATTTTTTATAATAGAACAACACAAGACAACTGTAACAATTTTGCAGTTTTAAGTTATTCTTAAAGAGGAATATGGAAAGAGAACTGCTAAAATATTACTAAAATATTGCTAAAATATTAACTATTTACATTTCTATGGGCATATAGCACATATACGACAACTGTGATTTTTTTTATATTTTCACGTTTTTCTTTAAGAAAATGAGAATGTCCACATTCTCTGGAGAGAGGGCGGCTCTTTGAGCTATCACAATGTCCCCTGCTGTTGAGAACACTCTCTCACTTGCCACACTTGTTGCTTGTACAGCAAGATAACGTTTGGCAAACTTGGACAAATGTGGGTACTGGTGCTCATTATCTTTCCACCATTTCAGTGGATTTGAATCCACAGAAATTACTTTAGCCATTTTGTATAGCTGAATCTCGTCTTTCACAGCATCAGGCCATGGTTTGGTTGCTGATGATGATGCAGTGGAGAAAAAAAATCACCAAACAGTTCACTGAGTGAGTGCTCTTTGCTGGGGGGCTGCCTCTGCTAGTTGCTACAGTTTCTTATTCCTCTGCAGGGTTTTGGCTGGACCCTTCTCCTGAGGCATGAGACTGAAATAACACAAAAAACACAGTTGTTTAAGGTAATGAACAGGCAGAAACTATATTTAAGCGTGACAACAAGAAGCAGAAAGCTGTGATTAGTCCATCCATCCATCCATCTTCTACCGCTTATCCGGGGCCGGGTCGAGGGGGCAGCAGTCTAAGTAGAGAAGCCCAGACTTCCCGCTCCCCAGACACTTCCTCCAGCTCTTCCGGGGGGATACCGAGGCGTTCCCAGGCCAGCCGAGAGACATAGTCCCTCCAGCGTGTCCTAGGTCTTCCCCGAGGTCTCCTCCCGGTGGGACATGCCCAGAACACCTCCCTAGGGAGGCGTCCGGGAGGCATCCGAAACAGATGCCCGAGCCAGCTCAGCTGGCTCCTCTCGATGTGAAGGAGCAGTGGCTCTACTTTGAGCTCCTCCCGAGTGACCGAACTCCTCACCCTATCTCTAAGGGAGCGCCCCGCCACCCTGCGGAGAAAGCTCATTTCGGCCGCCTGTATCCGGGATCTTGTTCTTTCGGTCATGACCCAAAGCTCATGACCATAGGTGAGAGTAGGAACGTAGATCGACTGGTAAATCGAGAGCTTTGCCTTACAGCTCAGCTCCTTCTTCACCACGACAGACCGGTACAATGACCGCATTACTGCAGAAGCTGCACCGATCCGTCTGTCGATCTCACGCTCCTTCCTTCCCTCACTCGTGAACAAGACCCCGAGATACATAAACTCCTCCACTTGAGGCAGGAGCTCTTCACCAACCTGGAGGGGGCAAGCCACCCTTTTCCGACTGAGAACCATGGTCTCAGACTTGGAGGTGCTGATCCTCATCCCAGCCGCTTCACACTTGGCTGCAAACCGTCCCAGTGAACATTGAAGGTCCTGGCTTGATGGAGCCAACAGGACAACATCATCTGCAAAAAGCAGAGATGAAATCCTGTGGTCCCCAAACCAGACTCCCTCCGGCCCCTGGCTGCGCCTAGAAATCCTGTCCATAAAGATAATGAACAGGACCGGTGACAAAGGGCAGCCCTGCCGGAGTCCAACATTCACCGGGAACAGGTCTGACTTACTGCCGGCAATGCGAACCAAGCTCCTGCTCTGGTTGTACAGGGACCGGATAGCCCTTAGCAAAGGGCCCCGGACCCCATACTCCCAGAGCACCCCCCAAAGGGCACCATGAGGGACACAGTCGAATGCCTTCTCCAGATCCACAAAGCACATGTGGACTGGTTGGGCAAACTCCCATAAACCCTCCAGCACCCTGGAGAGGGTATAGAGCTGGTCCAGTGTTCCACGACCGGGACGAAAACCGCATTGTTCCTCCTGAATCTGAGGTTCAACTATCGGCCACATTCTCCTCTCCAGTACCCTGGCATAGACTTTCCCGGGGAGGCTGAGGAGTGTGATCCCTCTGTAGTTGGAACACACCCTCCGGTCCCCCTTCTTAAAAAGAGGGACCACCACCCCGGTCTGCCAGTCCAGAGGTACTGTCCCCAAACACCACACGATGTTGCAGATGCGTGTCAACCAAGACAGCCCCACAACATCCAGAGACTTGAGGTACTCAGGGCGTATCTCATCCACCCCCGGTGCCTTGCCACCGAGGAGCTTCCCAACTACCTCAGTGACTTCAGCCCGAGTAATCGACGAGTCCACCTCTGAGCCCTCAGCCTCTGCTTCCTCAGTGGAAGACATGACGGTGGGGTTGAGGAGATCCTCGAAGTATTCCTTCCACCGTCCAACAATATCCTCAGTTGAGGTCAGCAGATTCCCACCTCCACTGTAAACAGTGTTGGCAGGGCACTGTTTCCCCCTCCTGAGGCGCCGGACGGTTTGCCAGAATTTCTTCGAGGCCGACCGATAGTCTTTTTCCATGGCCTCACCGAACTCCTCCCAGACCCGAGTTTTTGCCTCCACAACCACCCGTGCTGCAGCCCGCTTGGCCTGCCGGTACCTATCAGCTGCCTCAGGAGTCCCACAAGCCAACCAGGCTTGATAGGTCTCCTTCTTCAGCTTGACGGCCTTCCTTACTTCCGGTGTCCACCACCGGGTTCGGGGATTGCCGCCACGACAGGCACCGGAGACTTTGCGGCCACAGCTTCGAGTGGCTGCGTCGACAATGGAGGTGGAGAACATGGTCCACTCGGACTCAATGTCTCCAGTCTCCCTCGGAATCTGGTCGAAGCTCTGTCGGAGGTGGGAGTTGAAGATCTCTCTGACAGGATTCGCCAAGCGTTCCCAACAGACCCTCACAGTACGTTTGGGTCTGCCAAGTCTGTCCCGCCTTCTCCCCCGCCATCGGATCCAACTCACCACCAGGTGGTGATCAGTTGACAGCTCCGCCCCTCTCTTCACCCGAGTGTCCAAGACATACGGTCGGAGGTCAGATGAAACAACTACAAAGTCGATCATCGACCTCCGGCCTAGGGTGTCCTGGTGCCACGTGCACTGATGGACACCCTTATGCTTGAACATGGTGTTCGTTATGGACAAACTGTTGCTAGCACAGAAGTCCAATAACAGAACACCACTCGGGTTCAGATCAGGGGGGCCGTTCCTCCCAATCACGCCCCTCCAGGTGTCACTGTCGCTGCCCACATGAGCGTTGAAGTCCCCCAGTAGAACGATGGAGTCCCCGGTTGGAGCACTTTCCAGCACCCCTCCCAGAGACTCCAAGAAGGCCGGGTACTCTGCACTGCCATTTGGCCCGTAAGCACAAACAACAGTGAGAGACCTATCCCCGACCCGAAGGCGCAGGGAAGCGTCCCTCTCGTTCACCGGGGTGAACTCCAACACATGGGGCAATGAGCAAACCCACACCGGCCCGCCGTCTCTCACCGCAGGCAACTCCAGAGTAGTGGAGAGTCCAGCCTCTCTCGAGGATTTGGGTTCCAGAGCCCAAGCTGTGCGTAGAGATGAGCCCGACTATCTCTAGTCGGTATCTCTCAACTTCATTCCATGTCCCTAGAGCTAGATTCTGTGTCCCGGGATTGGGTCGTCGAGGCGCCCGCCTTCGACTGCCACCCAATCCACATTGCACCGGCCCCTTACGGTTCCTCCTGCAGGTGGTGGGCCCACGGGAGGTCGGTCCCACGTCGCTCTTTCGGGCTGAGCCCGGCCGGGCCCCGTGGGGAAAGACCCGGCCACCAGGCGCTCGCATATGAGCCCCAACCCCGGGCCTGGCTCCAGGGTGGGGCCCCGGTTGCGCCATACCGGGCGACGTAACGGTCCTTGATTTTGAAATGTCCATAAGGGGTTCTGAACCGCTCTTGGTCTGGCCCGTCACCTAGGACCTGTTTGCCTTGGGAGACCCTACCAGGGCCATGAAGCCCCCGACAACATAGCTCCTAGGATCATCCGGGGACTCAAACCCCTCCACCACGATAAGGGGGCGGTTCAAGGAGGGGCTGTGATTAGTCCTGTTCCTGAAATATTATGAATGTGAAGGGAAAAAAAAAATACTTTACAGAATAAGATGGTTATTTCATCAAATTAGACTAAATGCATCACATACCTGTGTGGGGTGCTCTTGCAAAATTTTCTCCTCCAGACAATTAAAGATCTCATTCCGAGATTTGTCATCCAGGTGGGGGTAAAGTCTTAAACCTAGGATCCAAGGCAGTGCTCTAATTCAGGAACTGTTGACGTTTTGCGTCTGAATACCTCTCTTCAAAGTTTCCTCTATAGCAGATTTAACATCCTTTACAATTGTTGAATCTGTGTCACTGTGTTTCATAGATGTCAGGATGGTGTGTTGTAGGGCCATGATCATAGACACAGTAGGCTGCTGTTCGGAACTCATAAAGGTTTTGACTGTTTTCAGGGGCTTCAGTACATCTTCCAGAACAGTCACATCTTGATCAGAGAGGGTGATAAGGTCTTTGGCATTTTTTATGTCTTTTTCTGCAAGTGCAGAATAGACAGCAGGTTGTTGCTCTAAACAGCGTGTGATCATGTCATAGCTGGAGTTCCACCTTGTAGTGACATCTTGAACCAGCTTGTGAAAAGGAAGCTGAAGCATGTCTTGTTTTGACTTTAAGATGGCTGCTGCAGTGGTACTTCTGTGGAAAAAAGTGACCACCCCCCTGACTCTGCCCAAAAGACGGGAAATCTGGTTTACTTCCAACCCCTTCTGGGAGGCCAGATTCACATTGTGGGCTAAACATCCAATGTGTGGTGACAATCCTGCTGCATTTGAGGCATTGACAATGTTCTTAGCATTATCAGTTGTCACAGGGATGGTTGAATATTGTCTGTCCAACTTCCATTCTACTACCACTTCCCTCAGCACTTCTGCTAAATGTTCACTTGTGTGTGCTTCATATATGGGGCGAGTTTGAAGGACTGGATTTTGAATTTCCCATTCATCATTAATGTAATGTGCTGTGACAGTCATGAAGCTCTGTGTTGCTCTGGATGTCCAGCAATCTGTAGTCAAGGCAACTAAATGTGCGCTGCTCAGACCTTCAATAACTTTCTCTTTTACGTTATTGTACATGGAGGGAATCACCATAGCTGTGAGATGCGTTCTACTTGAGATTTCGTAGCATGGCTCTAGCATGCTAATTAAATGCCTAAAACTGGAGTTTTCCACCACCAAATAAAGTCGCATGTCCTCGGCTAAGAATACTCCTACGCGTAATTGCATTTGCACGAGTTGAGTTGCTTGGAAGTTTAATTCCAAATGAAGACGGAAGATTAGTTTGTGTAGTTGCTGGTTTAACAGATAAATCTATGTTTTTGAGGTGCCTGCGGAGATGCCCTGCCATGTTAGTCGTGCTGCCAGTGACAGAATATGGTACACGCACATAGCACAGCTTGCAAACTGTTGTTTTTTTGTCGACAACCGAACGTTGTCAACTTAACTCACTGGAAATCCAAAATATTTCCACACCAGCGACTTCCAAGTTCAAGTTCAAGTTCAAGTTCGTTTGTTCTTCAGTGAAAGAAGAAGGAATTCGAGTTCTGTCGATGGGTCTCCTGCATCTGCATTTGCCATGCTATGTTTTGAGTGGCTGTTAGAGGAGGTTGACTAGCTGCACTTCAGCACATGTGTTTTTTTCCGCTTGGCAAGTAACCAGACGCAACATGGGGGCGTGGCAGCATCGACGATTCCATTTTTTAATTCGAAGTTTGAGATTGCGACTTAATTTTGATAATACTAATATTCTAATTAGGGGTGTCACGATTTCTTTGTCACTATGAACGAGTCAGGTTTAATATCAGCTTCCTTCCCCTTTTTAATGAAGGCTTAATGAGGTTAAATACAAAGAGCACATGAATGTAGCATTAGTTCAAGCAGAGGCTGGTAATAGAGAGGTTTGACTTTCTCTCACAACCTGATGCATAACAGCCAAGGGGGCACGACAAGCTTTGAGGAGAGATAGCACTGTTTCATGGAACTTCCATGTCACACAAAAATAAAAAATTAAAAAAGAATTTTAAACTCAGCCTCAACATTAACATTACTCCAAAGTGAAAAACTAATTGCAAGCCTTTTTGTGTTTAGTTGTCAGCACACTGCCCTCCTCACAGATGTTTTCTACTCACTGTCGTAAATCGGTTTCAAAATAAACTCTCTGCGAAACACTGAAGTCTCTATAGTTATTTGGGCCTTCAGGTATTCTTTGAAGGGTTGTGATGGGACTAGGACACCAGCAATGTTGCTGTCCTCTCCTTCACAAAGCGCCACAACCATGATGACACGTAAGAGTCCTTTGGAGTGCTCCAGACTCTGTGATTTGATTACTTGTGTTAAAGATCTGATTAAAAAAATAGTTTTCCTTGTCAGGCAGTACCACTGACAGATCACTTTGACACAGAGAGCAACATCAACACGGATGTAACACGGTGGCAGTTTTGCAAAATGGTTTCCAAGCAAAACATGGAAGCATTAAATGAGTTAGAACCAGAACCAGACCAGAAGAGCCAGGTCCATCAGGTTTGGTTTCAGGTCAAACCCCTCCCTCTAGAATCATAAGCTCAGCTCTCTTACCAGTTGATCTCAGAATTGATAAAGTCTCTTGGAATTAGAGACAAAACGTCTTCACCTTGAAAACTGATGCTTTTGCTTTAACCTTTTCTTCAAGGTGACTTGGATGACTGGGAACCTTCACTGGCATCATGTTTTTCAGACAACATCTGTATTACTGGGACACTATCATAGTTTTGGCCTGTCCTACCACTATGAAACAGGAATATATGTCCAGATTTTTTATTCGGTCTCACCAGTTTTCTTACTTCTGGCCCAGACGGAGCTAAACATATTGATGCTGCCACTGTGAGTTATACTATACTAAAGTAACTGCAGTTATAAGAGTCTTTTCTCATGTAACTCCTGCTAATTCCTCTCTTGTTTTTCTTTTTTTAGGGTTTCTTAATTGGGCAAATGACCTGGCTCAAAGCCATAATTTTTGTTGCTTGTAACGCGCGCGCCATGCATGTGACTCTTACTTGCTCTCACACATATCTTTGGAAATCTCCTTCCCCAGTGTGAAGTGAGCTATTTCTGTTTTTTAGAAGACACTGTAACACCATGGGGCAGTACAATGCCTGCTCTTTGTCACAGTATATGTGAGGCTGACCATGATATTCTTTACAGTAGCCTTTGATGTCAAGTTGGGTAAAACTTAGCACATTTAAATATAAATGTACAAGAACTTAACATTTTACCAAATCCATGCAGTTATTTCATGGGTCCAGGTACTTGTATTTAGTATGGTATAGTCTCTTTTTTGATTTGGAGATTTGTCACTGTAGCACATCGTTTGTGGCATAAATTTCATTTTTTTTAACTTTAAGGTACTTTAAGCTGAAATGCTGAATGGCTTTTATCCAAAGCGACTTACAAGTGAGGAAAACAATGGAAGCAATTCCAACAACACAAAGTAACAAAAAGCATAATGCACAAAAAAATAGTCAGTTAAAACCCAGCACAGCATACAAAGCTAAGGATACGATTTTTTTTTTTAAGAAAGGGAATAGATAGAAAGAAAGTAGAATTTAGTGTTTGTCAGTCAGGTGTTGATGGAAGAGATGTGTTTTTTAAAGATGGCTACAGAATCTGCTGATCTTGTAGCAGCAGTAGATCATTCCACCAATGTGGAACGGATCCAGAGAAAGTGTGTGAAAGTGATTTTTTTTTCCTTTTTGGGATGGTACCAGACTTTGTTCATTAGCAGAGCGGCGGGATCTGGTTGGAACATAGGTCTATATCAGTGAGTGAAGATATGAGGGGGCGGAGCCAGTGGTGGTCTTGTAGGCCAAGAGCATAGCTTTGAACTTGATGCGGGCATCAACCGGGAGCCAGTGTAACCTAATGAGGAGAGGAGTTACGTGCGCTCTCTTTGGTTCTTTAAAGACCACTCTTGCCGCTGCATTCTGGATCAGCTGCAGAGGTTTGGTTGTGCAGCAGGGAGTCCAGCCAGAAGAGCATTGCAATAATCCAGTTTGGACAAGACAAGAGCCTGGACTAGGATTTGCGTAGAGTGCTCTGATAGGAAAGGTTTAATTTTCCTAATGTTGTAGAGGATGAATCTACAGGACCTGGTGGTGCTGGCAACATGACTTGCAAAGTTTAGTTGATCATCAATTACCACTCCTAGATTTCTGGCAGTGCTGGACGGTGTAATGGTTGATGAGCCTAGTTGAATGGAGGGTTTGTGGCGGGTCTTTGGGTTGCCCAGAATCACAAGTAGTTCTGTTTTTGCAAGGGTCAGCTGCAGGTGATGGTCCTTCATCCAAAGTGAGATGTCACTCAGGCACGCCGAGACACGAGCAGAGACTGTTGGATCATCAGGTTGAAATGACAAGTGGAGTTGAGTGTCACCTGCAGCAGTGATAGGAAAAGCCATGCTTCTGAATGACAGAACCAAGAGATGTCATGTAAATGGAAAAGAGTAGCGGTCCAAGCACTGAGCTCTGAGGCACCTCTGTATTAAGATGTTGGGGCTCAGAGACCTCATCTCTCCAGGATACTCTGAATGACTTATCCGAGAGGTAAGACTTGAACCATTGCAACACCATTCCAGAAAAACACCCATCGCACTGAGAGAAGACAGGAGGACGTGATGATTAACAGTGTCAAAGGCAGCAGACAGATCCAGTAAGATGAGGACAGATGACTTGGATGTTGCCTTTGCCAGTCTCAGGGCTTCATTGACTGAGAGCAGTGCAGTTTTGGTGGAGTGTCCGCTCTTGAACCCAGACTGGTTCTGGTCCAGGAGGTTGTTTCGTGTGAGAAAGGAGGAGAGCTGGTTAAACACAACTCGCTCCAGAGCTTTGGCAGTAAAGGGAAGGAGGGAAACTGGTCTGTAGTTTTCTAACAGTGTAGGGTTGAGAGTATATAGGTGTAGTGGTTATAGTGGTTATATGATAATAACTTCACAGTCACATACTTTTACCAGTCTTACAAGCTTATCAAGGTAAAAAAAAAAATCCAGTAATGCGTGGGAAAAAAAAAAAACGAGCATCTGTATAGTTATATTGTATTTGTTTTACCACCATAAAGCTAAATTTAAATGTTGAAACATCTGAATTGAGCTAACATGGGGTATGTTAATACGAGGAAGTGTGGTATTACTAAAAGTTTATTTTTCAATGCGTTATAAAAAAAAATACTAATCGAGTTCAAATTGTTCTTTATTGTAAATCCACAAACATTGTTAGGTCAATTTTAATATTTGGGTGTATTTGAGACTTTAGCTGGATCAGCAACAGGTCAGGCTCAAGTCTCCATATGCAAGGCAACACTAGAAGAGTAGAAAAGTCTACCATCTGTAGCCAATAATTGTCTCTTAAAATAATTAGATCAATAAAATATATGGCCACAGAACAAAGTGATCTTACATGACATAATGCAAATTCATCCTTACACAAGCCGTCTAAGCTGGCCGGATGTGAGCATGAGCTGGCCGGAAATGATGCCATTAATACGGCATCAAAAAAACAAAAAAAAAAAAAAATATATATATATATATATATATATATATATATTTATAAAAATATTTATTAATAATATCTTAGAAAATGTTTAAAACAATTTGTTTCCATTTTTACAACAAATTTCTTAAAAACGATAACAGCACAAACAAAAATCTTTACAGAACAAAACAGCAAAAAAAAACAAGACACTGTTTTGGGACATTTTAAAGCATTTTAAACAACACAAACATTTTTTTTTACTGCACAAACCAGCACAAAGGGAGCACAAACGATCTAGATAGTTTTGGAGTCAATCGTGTTTGGTGGGGTGTCAACTTCACAGAGGTACGGAGCTACACGCTTACAGACACAGATCACACAGAGCTGCACGGTCATGTGCGAGCAGACTGGAGTAGAGTCAGATGAAATAAAGGTAAAGCGCAATATATTATATTCTACTGTTTAGTCCATTTTAAAGTTGTTCAGAAAGTAGCCTGTTGTAGCAATGAGCCAAAGGAAAGTTAACTTTATGTAGCAGCAGTTTGTTGGAGTTTCACAAATTCCTCCCTCTGTGCGTTACCATGGAGACCCTGACCAGCCTTTACTCACCAATATAATTTCTATCCTTTTAGGTGAGCTTGGATAATGAACTGTTGTTGTAATGCTACTGTAGTTGTATTAATTCATATTAAACACATAGGCTACACCTTAGTTTTTTAAATGAAGGTAGAGCTGTGAAGGTATCATCCCAAACAAATTATATAAATCATCATTTAATTATCCCTTGTCCTTCTGTTGATAATGTAGATCCACAGTTCAGCTTAATAAGCAAAGAAAATAGGAATTTTAAATATTTTGAATACATTTTGTCTCTGCATTATATTATAGATTATGTTAGATGAATTATTATTCCTTTTACCTCTCCCAGCTCCCAACCCCCCCAAAAGAGATTACGTGACCTTTGAGCACCACGCCAAGGAACTTTGCTCACAGGAAACACTGCAAATTGGTTTTAACATCGCAATAATATTGTTTATTGCAATTAATTCTGGTGTAATATATTGCACAGCAAAAAGTAGTCTATTGTCACAACCCCAGTTATGTTAAATAAGTAGCGATAAGTAGCCTGGGTACCAGACTACAGACATATGTCTATTCTATACAGAGAATAGTCCTTCACAGGGGCGGGATCATGTCGTGACAAACAGATGCCAAATAAACGAATCACACAAAGCAAATGTGACGACAGCAAGTAAATATATTAATCTTTTTCCAAATCCAGTTGGGGGTATGAAGAAATTTTTTTAGAGCTATCAGTTGTAGCGGTGTTAAAGACATGTCCAAGTCATATAAAACAGACGAGAGTGTTGTGGCAAACTTTTCCTCTGTTGCGGGCGCATTCTTCATAGTTTTAGAATAGCTTTGTAGCGCAGAGAGTGTGGCGTTGCCCACCCCACGGTTGTGATTGGTCCAGCTCTGCTTCATCCAAAATAAGGGGCGGGCTTCCGGAGTGTGCCAATACTCACTCTCTTTTGTCCAGAAAGTAAAAGGGTAGAGCTACGCCAGGCTAAGCAATTAGAAGAAAGACATGACCTGTTGTTGTTGTGATATTGGGCCATCTAAAAAAAAATATCTTGCTTCTAGAAAACACACACTGCATATTTCTTTAGTTCTTCACTGTCCACTTGTTTTGTGTCAGCATAGGACACAAGTAAATGGTAAATGAGTCACCTTCAGTGTCACTGGAGGGTGTTGAGTCAATTACCAAACATCTGTACATCTTGAAATCGGCGAAGGCTCTCCGTTATCCTGGGACACCCACAGAAAACAATGAATTATGAAGGGGAAAGCCTGCCTCAAGCTAACCTGCTTTTTGAAACACATCTCCTCCTGTACTGTCATGTCTCACGAGCAAACAGATGTAAACACATTCTCCCAGAACCCCATACTGCCACAGCTCCACAGCACAATCAACTGTCGACAGCTCTAAACTCAACTGTGGATTTGTTAAAGAAGAGGGAAGCAAAAACAAAAGAATATCTGATTTATCCATCTTCATTAAAGGCAACCGCATTCTTATCAATGTTTTGTGCTGTATGTCTAATTTTAAGAGTCACCTATATTAGACAAAAGATTTCTTTTTTTTCCTTTTATTTCTTTATATAGCACTCAAAGCGCTTTACCAGTGTTACAGCTGACCACTGGAGGCAAGGTGGATTAAGTGTCTTGCCCAAGGACTCAACGACAGTATGTGGGGGAGAGCGGGATGTTATGATGTTTTGGCATGTTTCGAGCGGGGTTCGAGCCGCCCACCCGTCGGTCGAAGGACGGCTGCTCTTCCCACTGAACAAAACTGCATTTTAAAGTTTACAGTGCATTTAGTGATGTACATGTGCAACACTTGCATTTGCTTATGACAATAGAAAAGTTATCTGAATAGTTCAGTGACTGTTCTGAGAAGTGAGGGGGAGTGAGGAGCAGAGGTGTGGGGAAAGCGGGGGTAACGCTCACTTAGCTTGACGGCGCTAACACAACGCTAACAAACAAATAGAAAAGCAAGTCAGCTACAGCTACAACCAGTGTGAGTGTGTACTTACAGCTACAACTAGTGTGAGTGTGTACCTACAGCTACAACTAGTGTGAGTGTGCACCTACAGCTACAACTAGTGTGAGTGTGCACCTACAGCTACAGCCAGTGTGAGCGTGTACTTACAGCTACAGCAAGTGTGAGTGTGCACCTACAGCTACAACTATTGTGAGTGTGCACCTACAGCTACAACCAGTGTGAGTGTGTACCTACAGCTTCAACCAATGTGAGCGTGTACTTACAGCTACAACTAGTGTGAGTGTGTACCTACAGCTTCAACCAGTGTGAGTGTGTTCCTACAGCTACAGCAAGTGTGAGTGTGTACCTACAGCTACAGCCAGTGTGAGCGTGTACTTACATCTACAACTAGTGTGAGCGTGTACTTACAGCTACAACTAGTGTGAGTGTGTACCTACAGCTACAGCCAGTGTGAGTGTGTTCCTACAGCAAGTGTGAGTGTGTACCTACAGCTACAAATAGTGTGAGCGTGTAGCTACAGCTACAGCCAGTGTGAGTGTGTACCTACAGCTACAACTAGTGTGAGTGTGTAGCTACAGCTACAAGTCAGTAGTATTACAGCTACAACTAGTGTGAGCGTGTACCTACAGCTACAACTAGTGTGAGTGTGTACTTTCAGCTGCCACTAGTGTGAGTGTGTACCTACAGCTACAACCAGTGTGAGTGTTTACTTACAGCTACAACCAGTGTGAGCGTGTACTTACAGCTACAACTAGTGTGAGTGTGTACTTACAGCTACAGCCAGTGTGAGCGTGTACCTACAGCTACAGCCAGTGTGAGTGTGTACCTACAGCTACAAGCAGTGTGAGTGTGTACCTACAGCTACAACCAGTGTGGGTGTGTACCTACAGCAGTAGGTATTATTCACAGTAGTATTATTCACTTTTATTGGTAGATACAGCTGTGTATCATCGGCATAACAGTGGAAGTTTACTCCATAACTTCTGATAATTTGTCCCAATGGTGTAACATATAGTGAAAAAAATATGTGACAAAGCACAGACCCTTGTGACACACCAAATTTCTCTGGTGCCGTGGAGGAGAAGGATTTATTAAAAGAGACAAAATGAGACCTATCACACAGATAGGATTCTAACCAAGAAAGAGCAGAGCCAGAGATGCCAAAAACATCTTTTAGTCTGTTGATTAGCACTGCATGATCAATCGTATCAAATGCAGCACTGAGATCCAGCAATAACAGTAGAGCCGATGAGTCCTCGTCCATCTGAAGGAGCTCATTAGTCAGTTATTAGTCAGTAGTTTAACTAAAGCTGTTTCAGTTGAATAAGAAGCCCTAAATGCAGACTGAAACGGCTCAAGGAGATCATTTTCCAATAGATATAGAGTAAGTTGTTTTATCACAACTTTTTCAAGGACTTTAGAAAGAAAAGGTAAATTGGAGACAGGTCTGAAATAATTTAGGCATCTAGTATCCAGAGTAGTTTTTTTGCCGGCTTAAAAAGGCAAGGAACGGTGCCAGTAGACAGGGACAAGTTTATAATGTTTAACATAATTTGCCCCACATAGAGCCACAGTTGTTTTGCAGGCAGGATATACTTCTGTGACCAAATGGAACATTGGTGCAGCTTCTGCAGTAATGCGTCGATGTAACGGTCGATCTACGTTCTTACTCTTACCTATGGTCATGAGCTTTAGATCATGACCAAAAGAACAAGATCCTGGATACAGGCGGCAAAATGAGCTTTCTCCGCAGAGTTGCAGGGCGCTCCCTTAGAGATAAGGTGAGGATCTTGGTCACTCAGGAGGAGCTCAAAGTAGAGCCGCTGCTCCTCCACATTGAGAGGAGCCAGCTGAGGTGGCTCGGGCATCTGTTTCGGATGTTGCTTGGACGCCTCCCTAGGGAGATGTTCCGGGCATGTTCCACTGGGAGGAGACCTCAGGGAACACCTAGGACACGCTGGAGGGACTATGTCTAGGAACGCCTCGGTATACACCCGAAAGAGCTGGAGGAAGCGTCTGGGGAGTAGGTCAATATATATATATATATATATATATATATATATATATATATATATATATATATATATATATATATATATATATATTAGATTAGATTAGATTAGATTAGATTAGATTAGAAGAACTTTATTGATACCCAAAGGGAAATTCATTTCGTGTGGATCATAGACATAGAGGACAAACAAGATTACAACCCACACCATGCAGCCCAAAGTCATTTAATTCAGGCGCAAGGTCTTCAGAAATTGAAATATAGTATAATTGCAATGTGTAGACATGACAGACAGGTAGTAATAACAACAGTAGCAGTTACAACATAAACAACAGTAGCAGTTACAACATAAACAACAGTAGCAGTTACAACAAAAACAACAGTAGCAGTTACAACAAAAACAACAGTAGCTATCACAACATAACATACGTAGTCACAACTACAGTTGCCCTTGCAACATACATAACATACAGAGACATCTGACAATAGCAGGATAACAGCGTGGTTGCGTGAAGGTATTTTTTCATGGCTTTGTTGTGGGGAGGGGGCATTAGAGTAAAGAGTCAGAGTGTCAAGTGGCCAATGGTTGGTTTAGGGCTGATGATAGAATGTTAAAGGCCTCTGTTAACGCTGCTGCTAGAATGAGCACAGTAACCTTGTCCTTTTGGGAGTACGGGAGGTGTCCAGAGGATAAGATAAGACCCAGCTGCAGGCTAGGCTTCTAAACGAGGGAGGGGGGATAGAAATTTGTAGTTTATATATTTTGAGCTTTGTTAATTTGTCCAGATCATAATCAATCAGTTCTGGTTTTCAGCGTCAGTTAAGTGTGTGCGTCCAGTTCATGGCGTAACCTTGATGTTTCTAAATCCATGTTCAGACTCGTAAAACCACGTAGTAGCTCAACGGTCTCTCAAGATGTTGTCCACTCTTCTCTGGATGTAACCCCTTCATATCCATTAAGCTGCGTAGTAGCTCACAGGTCTGTCTCTTAGTGTTGTTTACTCTTTCCACAGTCCGTGCTAAGATGACAGTCAGCGCCTCGGACAGTGCGTCTCTCTGTTGTAAACCCCTTGAGTATTCACCCCCCTTGCCTCCAGTGGTGTTCCAGCTGTAACTCTGGTGAATGGAAGCTTTATGTATAATTTATGGATAATGCTTTTTATAGTGTATTGCCATTGCTTTTATAATATTAGTGTAAAGTAGAAAAGCCCAACCAGGGACAAGAGTTGAGAATTAGCATTTGCCATAAACTTCATATGCATCACATCAGCTGCAATATCTATTTAGCAACTATGTCTGATTGCATTGTCCCTGTTATAAATAAATACAAAACACATTAAGCTTCCATTCACCAGTGTTACAGCTGGAACACCACTGGAGGTAAGGTGAGTTAAGTGTCTCGCACACAACGGGACGAGCAGGAATCGAACTGCCAAACTTTCGGTTAAAGGATGACTGCACTACCACAGAGCCACTTTTATCTGGAAATAATATCTGTTTGTAACTGTGCCAGGCTGCTAGAGTTTAAAATTATTCACTGTGTACAAACTCCCCCAAGTAAAATCCTCAAATGTGTCTGAAACATAAATCAGTGTAAGAGACTTTTAAAATTCTGGATTCTGGAATAAGGATCCTGTGTCCCTGCTCTTGGGCGTTAGGGACAGCAATGTTGGTCCAGTTTCCGGCAGACTGTATGATATTCTCACATATTCTGAAGAAAAAGGTTTTCCCTTAGCACCCATCCACTGCCCCAACCCACCGCATGTTATAAGGAAAACACAAAATACTAAACTTATCAAATTAAGAAAAATGCCCAATTTGACATATTTTTTAATGTAATGTCATACACTTTTTACTTCAAACATAATTTCTGTCCATCACAAGAAAGGCCAAACATAATACTGAGGGCTGTAAAAAATTATTCTCCTCCATTGGCCTAGTGTGACAGTGACATCAAGCCTTCGGGAAGCATCTGCTGGACCTTGTCACTCACATCTTGCTGCCAATCATGTGTCATTTTCTTGTTTACCTCTGAAACTGAAAACTGTTTAACCTTGAGCTATCTCTGTTTGTTATTGGATAAGCGCACACATCCATCACATCAGACCAGCGCCCTGTGTGCTAACCTGTCATAGCACTGCCATTACCAGCCCTCCATCCACACATGAATAATGGAGGCGTGTGGACAGATCAGTGGATGTGCATACAGCGGTCTATGTCCTTGAACATGTATTTGAGGGAGGGTCTACTGTATATAGCAGTAGAAGCTGATGAAAATCTTTCTCTAATAGACTATGTCGGAGAGGGTTTTTGGGTTCAGAATTATTTCTAAATCCAACTTAAGGGAGCCGGGCCTGTCCCAGCTGATGATGTCCCAATCCAACACTTTTCATGCTGATTTCTCCTTTTCCTAAATTTGTCAGTGCTTTGGGGGTTTTCAAAAATAAACAGGGCATTTCTTGTTCAAAAACCTCTCAGGTCACTCAGAAGGGACCTAATCCAGAAAGACCAGCAAACACCACAATTACTGTGCAAGGATGAAAAAGTCAATCTTGATTTTCAACTAAATCTTACTAAAGATACTTTGACTGGACTGTATTATGGTCCTTACTACAACACTATGTTGAAACTAAAACTCCACAGTAAGGATCTCTGAGTATTTTGTGATAGTGAGCTTCTTATGAGGTGGACAGTGGGCATTAGACACATTTCTTTGCCCCTCTGTCCTTCACAGTGTGATCCAAATGACATTGTTTTTCTGACCTTTACAGCAGCTGATAACAATATGCCACTAAGTCAATCAACTGCAGCACAACAGTCTCATGAGAATAAATGAGGCCAGTAAATCCCACATTGTGATAAAGTGACTGTACTCCCACGACACTGAAGGTGCCCTAAACTGCAGTGTATTGACAAAAAGGTCAAAATACATTGATATTAAGATCTGTTTTAATAGTTTACGGCAATTACTTAACCACACTTTTATTCAACAGAACCAAATTATTTTATTTTGCTGATGATCCTTTCCAGGTGGACAGTATTCAGACAAGGGATGGATGCTCACCAAAAGGTCTGTTGCTGGATTCATCAAGGTCAATGTGCCTAAATTGCTATTTTTTAGGAGAATTAAACCCATCACTATTAAAGGTTGCATGGATATTTACATTATCTTTTTATAGTATTTTACATCGTTGACTGGTTCTGGAGCTAATGGAGTGTGACCTTTGGCCTTGAGCCTGTCCACCAGAGCGACCCAAGATGACCGCTAGTCTGTGTTAGAACAACAGACAATAGAATAAAGAATGATTGTCTGTTCTAATGATTCATTTTACTTACTGCTCAGGTTATCTTCATTTGCTAAACCTATGCACAGTTTTTGTATGAAGATTCCTGACAGTGAAATGACAGTGGAATATAAATGTGCCCTGTATTGAAGAGTTATTGGCCCAACCTCTGGCAGAAAAAAATTGAACGGCTTCTTGGCAACAAAGGAAGTTTTTGTTGCTAAAAACTGGCCGAGCCCTGCTTGATATTCAAAGAACCTACCACAAAATGAGATGCAGGGTAGGGAAGGCTTTTGCCAAGTCCAATATTGTTGTAAATAATTGAGCAATAGCCTAATAGCTGTAGGCTGTACACAAATCTGATTAGCTTGTATCATTCAAATAACTTCTTTCATTTAAAAAAAACTAAAAATGCCCAAGGCACTCTCTAATCAGAATAAAATGCCTTTATTATATAAATATATTTAGGGCACGTCATAAAAGACGTCTGGTGTTTAATTCATTTTTTTAATATATATTCACATCAGTTTGTTCTCTCTGATGCCACCCACTCATGCCACCCAAACTATATATAAAATATATAATATATATATATATATATATATATATATATATATAATTAATGTAATAATAATAATATAGTCCCTATACAAAGAGCACCTCTTTTTATAATGTCCTGGAAGTTTTGGAAGTGCCCGTCATGTTGAGGAGCTTGTGCAATTGACATATTTTAACTTGCATTACAGATGTCTGTCACTATTGGCTGGGCTTTTGGTGTTAGAAAACTATTGTATCTACTACATGAGTTAAGTAAAGCCAATGGATGGCAGACATATTGTAACAGGGTTTGTGGAACTTTAATCCAGTGCCCTACAGAGCTGCCTACATGGGCCATAAACTCCACTTGGATCAGAACAAAAAGCCGCCCATGTCTGGAGTAACCTTTGTAATTGCCTTGAATGGATACAGTAGGGAAGATGTGGCTCATTCAACAATGCCTGATATTTCTTCTTAGTTTTTTTTTTTTTACTTTTGCCTGTACTCCTCTCCATCTCAAGCTGGAAAATATGACTTTATATCCAAAACATCTAACATGAGCTGTCCCTCTAATCTTCTCATAACTGATTCTATGCATCCTTGTCATGAACAAAGAAACAAAGAACATCATAGTCACTCACTGGTCTCTCTAGTGTCTTGTAAACAGTCCCTTTCACTCTTGCTGTAACTTCTTTATCAAACAAAACACCTGGCACTTCTTTTCCACCTATTCCAAGTTTGAACATGCCTCTTCATGTTTGGGATTTGCGTGTTTGATTTAACATAGGTTTTTTGTTGGATGCCCTCCTTGACACAACCCTCTGCATTTATCTCACATCTCTTCCATCAGCACCTAACTGACAAACACAGAATTCTACTTCCTTTCTATCGCTTCCTTTTCTTCAAAACAAAAAAAAAAACCCTCCTATCTTTAGCATTGTACACTCACCAAAAGGATTGTAAGGAACACCTGTTAAATTTCTCATTAATGCAAATATCTAATCAAACAAACACATGGCAGTTGCTTCAGTGCCTTTAGAGGCGTGGTCCTGGCCAGAGTCAGAATTTGGCGTAAACAGAATGAGAACATGGATCCATCATGCCTTGTTACCACTGTGCAGGCTGGTGGTGGGGGTGTAATGGTGTTGGGTGTGTTTTCTTGGCACACTTTAGGGCATTTAGTGCCAACTGGCCATCTTTTAAATGCCACGGCCTACCTGAGCATTGTTTCTGACCATTTCCATCCCTTTATGACCACCACGTACCCGTCCTCTGATGGCTACTTCCAGCAGGATAATGCACCAGGTCACAAAGCTCGAATCATTTCAAATTGGTTTCTTGAACATTACAATGAGGTCACTGAACTAAAATAGCCCCCACAGTCACCAGATCTCAACCCAATACAGCATCTTTGGGATGTGGTGGAACGGGAGCTTCATGCCCTGGATGTGCATCCCACAAATCTCCATCAACTGCAAGATACTATCCTCTCAATATGGGCCAACATTTCTAAAGAATGCTTTCAGCACCGTGTTGAATTAATGCCACATAAAATCAAGGCAGTTCTGAAGGTGAAAGGGGGTCCAAACACAGTATTAGTATGGTGTTCCTAATAATCCTTTAGGTGAGTGTATACTGTGCTGTGTTTTAGCAGACCAGTTTTTGGTGCACTTGTGCTTTTTGCTACCTTGTGTTGGTAAAATTATTCCATTGTTTTTCTCACTTGTAAGTTGCGTTGGATAAAAGTGTTTGCTAAATGACTAAATGTAAATCTAGAATTGGGACTGGCTCTAGAAAATTAATAATAATCCATTGGCTTATCTAGCGTTTTTTTAGATACTCAAAGTTGCTTTTTTACAGTAAGGTGCATTAGTCTTCTTCATCTAAGTCAAATATATTGAAAAACATAATGTATCTAAAAATAAGTACACAAAGAAATTCTGATCTTTCATGTCTTTATTGAACAAACTCATTAAACTTTGAAAATAGCAGTGGATAAAGTAAGTGAACCCTTATAAATAATAACTGCTGGACCCCCCTTTGGAAGCAGTAACCTCATCCAGTGGCTTCCTGTAGCTGTGGATCAGACCTGCACATTATTGAGGAGGAATTTTATTCATTTATTTGTTCTTCCGGAGAGAACTGCTTTACCTTGTTCATACTGTATATCTTCAGTTCAATCTATAGCATCTCTGTTGGCCAATCTAAAAGGCAGACTTTCTAGTCCGTTGTCCTGTTAATTATTTTGTGGTCGTTGTCCTGTTGCATCACCCACCTTCTACACAGTTTCAGCTGATGTACAGACATCCTCACATTATCCTGAAGAATTTTTATGTAGGAGTCTGAGAACTATTATGTGATTGGTCAGAAATCTGAAGTGTACGTGGTTAATGAGGAAAAGCAAGAAGTTCTGTACTGGAGTTTCTTGGGAAGTTTGGATTGTAGTGGTGGGCGGATCAATACAAATAGCAATAAAATTGATAACAAAGTTGGTATAGATATTGATCAATACAACAAAATAAGTTTCAGTTTCTCTCTTGTTTGACTGCAGCGGATTCATTAAAGACGCAACCTGACTGTCACCTGTGTTTTGTCTCACTTTACTCTCCCTCCTGTGTGTTTGTTGTACCGTGACGTGACTCAGCTGCGCCATGCAACTACGCACCACCCAAACTACCAGCCACACCGGACAGCAGCAGTGCATTACACACACAGCAAAGAGAAGGAGCAGGAGAATGGCAGTCAGTATTTTTTGTTGTATTATTTGTTATTTGTAGTTAGCTCTGTGACTAACTGGCCATTGTCTAGGGTGTACCCCGCCTCAGGCCCAAAGCTGCTGGGATAGGCTCAAGTCACCCGCGACCACTGACGGGACTAAGTGGTAGAAAATGAATGAATAATTTGTTGTGACATGATAATTTTTTACACTTTGTTTATTTTAAAAAAGTCCATTGAAGGAAGAGATTTTTTCATCATTGTATTGTAGTTTCTAAACACTTAAAAATATTTTTTTTTACTTATAAAATGCTGTTAATCTGTACTGCATTTGACCTGATTAATAATCCAAAAGCCAAATCACAAAAACACTTAAAGTTCATTAAAAGTCAGATTGATTCAGATTGATGATTCGTCCACCTTAAAAAGTATTGGTATAATACTGGCCCTGTATTTACTTGGTATTGGATCAATACCAAATCTATCAAACAACACAAATGGAATGTCCTGGTCAGAGCTACTTTGTTCTTGTTCTTCCACCTCAAGAACAGAAACAAATTTCTCTGTTCTTGGGAACTACGTAAGGATCCAAATTTATTTTTTATTTAAAATAATATCTATAACACTAAATATTATGAGCTTAATTGATGATGCCAATGGGGTCAGCCAGGAGTAATTAGAGATCACAGCCACTTTTCACCAATTATCACCAGTTTATTGTAGAGTCATTTATTTGAGCATTTATCAACACACTTGCTGCTAACATACAGGTTACAGGACTTTAATGCGCACCTGCCATAACCATCAACCATCAAAAAGCGATCATAATTGGATGCATTACACCTATTTTATTTCTGATTATTATAGGTTTATTTTCTGGACGTTAATGGCTGAGACTGGAACGTGCCTAAAGCAGAATAATAAAGAACAATGCATTTCGAGCAACACATTATGTCTCGCACACTACTGAAAATGTGACCCATAAATCCATGGCCGTTACATAAACACATCATGAGCAGAAATTGATGCTTGGGGACTCAACAGTCCAACAGTCTTTCTCACACAAAGACACAGTCCACACACAGAACTCTGCCAGAACCATAAAAAGCAGCATGGTTTGTTTCTAAAAGCATAAGTCACTCTAAGCTGTCTGCCTGATGGGATTATTGTTAATATGGAATTTAGTGACAAGCATTTATCCAGCCATCAAGATGCTAATAAATGACAGTGGAAATAAAAGACCCCAGGAATATAATTATAAATAATTTCCCAGTTTATGGTGAGTAGATGACTGGTCGACACTACACAAAGTATCAGGAATTAAGGCCACATTGGAAACACAGAGTGCTTTATGACAGGCTGGCATATAAAAACTGATTTATGCAGAAGCACAACAAATCCTGACACTCTACTTGGCCGCTCTTTGTCTGTGTGGGCTTGGGACTGTTGTTTCTGGCGGTTTGAAAAGATTCATAGTGGCAGCTGAAAGGCCAAATGTGTGGCTGTTGCAGTGACAGGCTGAGTCCAGAGGTGAATGTTTTTATTTCCATAAACTTCTCAAATACAGTATGTACAATGGATTTTAAGTAAACCCAACAGCAAGACAAGTTAAGGGGAACATTTTTAGAAGACTGTTTTGTTTAATGGCTGCCTTGTCGACTTTTCAAGTCTCAGATGCTTGAACAAGTTTGAACAAATCTTAATGAAGTTGCTATTTTATTATTATTATTATTATTATTATTATTATTATTATTATTATTATTTACTTATTTTCTCTGATATTTTGCATTAAGAATGTGATGTGTCATGGCCTTGCTCAAACAGCCTGACAAATGTGACAAGGGAGACAGAGTTTCAAAGTAACAAAGACAAAGTAACAACAAATAATACATGATGTTAGTATGAGTCAGTAAATCAGTCTATTGATGATTGAGTGAAAGTTCTAGATGTGAGGTGTTGTAAAAAGGTGCAACTAAAGAGAAAGAGAACAAAGAAAATGGCACTCTGCCAGGGTGGAAGTGGAAAGAGAGTCTCTCTGGAATGGCACCCTCCTTTTGAACCTTTGGAGGATCGGGCAGGTGTGCCAAGGTCCTGTGCTCTGCCCACCAGGCCCTAAAACAAACATGCCCACACACACAAACCTACTGACAGCTGAAACTGCAGTTTTCTTGAGATTTAATTAGCTATGTCTATTTTACACCCCAGGTGACACAATGATAATGCATCACTCTCTGATATCATAATTAGTCATTACACACATGGTATAGGGTGTAACAGTGGTGAACCGTGCCCGTCCGACCCAGGCCTACACACACAGTGTGTGTGTGTGTGTGTGTGTGTGTGTGTGTGTGTGTGTGTGTGTGTGTGTGTGTGTGTGTGTGTGTGTGTACAGTACAGTACACAACAGGTGATCAGCAAAAACAAACTGTGCCCATCATCCACCATCACCACTGACTCATTTCATGATAAGCATTTACTGCTCATTACAAGTGGAGCCTTACAATACAGACCATAATACTTGTATAAACGAGTAATACAAAACAGAGTGAGGCTTGGCTTTACCACAGTCATTATAAGAACTCACCACAGTTGCCTTCTTCAGATGAATGAGTTGGTCACTCTCAGTGAAAACAGACATGCTGGCAATAGGTTTGTCCAGGGGTGATGTTTTCTTTTTAGCACATCCTCCTCATGTACATCATTCCGATCCATAGCTTCATGTGATGCTAGCACTTAGCTGCTCATTTAGTTGCAGGTTAATGACTATAATTAATAAGCTTGTAGATTAGTACATTACATCTACTGCAATTTATTTTATAATAAGAGCCCCTACTGTTGGTAGGACAAACCAAAAAAAATGCTTTTTAAGGAGACAAAGTGATTCCCATGAGTTCCCACATTAAGTCTACAGCTGCATGTGTGAACTTATGCATTTTTTTCCCCCTCAGATCTTCTGGCAGTGACCTATAGAACCTCCAGGAAGGCAATGTGTACAAACAGCGTGCATAGATCCTCTGAGGCAGTGCTAAGTAGAGCTTAGCGATTTTGGAAAATAACCTAATTACAAAAAAATGTTCTTTTCGCAATTGCGAGTTATTTTCCTGTATTATTACATAACCACAAGCAAATATAACCAACAACCAAACAAGCATTACTTGTTGGCCAGGCCTGTATGTTATTAAGAAATTAGATGATGCACCTAGCCTTTTGAACATGTAATAATGAGCAAGACAAAAGAAAAAAAGATCAAAAAGTGCAGTCTGCAGAAACATTAAATACACATCTATGTGAACCTGTCAGATCTCTGAATTTTTTTTTTCAAGTATATGTTGAATAAATTGTTCACAGTTCCCTCGGCTGTCTCCTCAATTCTTACTGATTTAAAGTTTTGTAAATTTAACTTATTTTTGAAGTATTACTGGTAAGATGCAAACACCATGAAACATGTCCAGCAGACTGCATCTGGCTTTGGGCTGTGAATTTAAACCGTGGGGTTTGGCGCCTTATTGAAGGTTTTCATATCTTTGGCTAAGAACTCTGTTATTGCCTCTGTTATTTTCTCCTTGTAACAAACAATGTAGCTTGGCATCTAAAGTTAATCATTTAAATTAAATTTCTTGCAACATGTGCCAAATAATTGTGCCCTCTGCGATTTGAATTCTTGTTTTTTAATATTGCAATTTAATCACAAATGTGAGTAATCGCTCAGCCCTAACGCTGTTGTTGACGTTCATAATGTGTGACTGATGCTGTAAGAAGAGTGCAAGGAGCATGAAAGTCTCATACAGCCTGCAGCTTGTTTTGGATCTGTTTATCAAATGTTCCATTATACATAGTATCCATATCAGCACATTACCCATTGTCACTGTGAAGTAAGCAGCTCCTTCAACTGCCAGCGTCATGTTTGGTCATTTACGGCATCAGTCCCTGGTCCCACAGGCCCCTCATTATAACCACCATGCTACCTTTGGTCATACATCAACACAAATATCCTCACATGTTTTTATTGAATACAGGAATGTCTGGAGACTTAAATGACTGAAGAATATGAATGTATGGCCAGGGATTCAAACACACAGTCTTTTAGCTTAAAGGTGAATAGGGTACATGCTACAATAGAGTATGTTCAGTATGTGTCCTCTTTTCCACTCATTCCCCCAGTTGACACTTTAAGTAAGAGTATTATCTCTGGCAACTTGTCTGGCTAAATTAAGACTGTGGTATAAAAAAACGCAGATTGGAGTAGAGCGCTACGGCTGGTGATGAAAAGCTAATCAAGTTGCAGCGGCGTTATTGAGACAGTCGGCCGGAGAGATGAGACCTCCTTCAATCTGTCTGATAGACCCAATCAACTGATGAAACTGGCTGAAAGACACGCAGCAGCTCTCACTCCCACTTCCTCTGTGGGATTTGCACATAGCAGTCGCTCACAGCACACAGTCTACTCTGTACTCACTTACCCTTCTACCAAACGGAATGTATCTATTATGTTTTTTTCTGGAAAGGTGGTATACAGGCTGTAGCTGTAGTTTTTGTGTAATTTGCATCAAGAAATAAAAAACAGAATAGAATAGAATATTCCTTACAATGCATTTGATTTCTATAAACGTTAGTTGCTAAGGAATGTTTTGAATGAGAGACCTGTTGTATGAAGGTTGTTAATAATGGTTTTTGGTTAATGGTTTATACATTTTTTGAACAGTAGCTGGGGTCTACATCAGAGCAGTTCTGATTTGACTGCATCTCCTGTGACATGGCCCACATAGAAGATGATTGATGGATATTTTGAAAATTTTAAACTTTGAGAAAGAAATGTCTGTTTGTTCCTCTAATGCATCTTTACCTTTATCTGCACACGCTTTGGCAAACAACATAACTTTGTCATAATGCTAAATCTGCTCAAATCTATTCCCATGTGTCATTCACTGGTCCGGGTATTCTCTAATCTCAGTCCTTTAGTGCACAACTACCCAATTTAAATCTTTCCATAACACATCTTAATAACATTGTTCAGCTACTGCTGCATGTGGACAGCTTAGTGGGACTGGAGCTGGACAGTGTCAAAACATGATTTTTATTTACTGGACTAAATATTAAAACTTAGTAAAAACGTTAAAATAAAAAATAAAAAAAAAAAAAAAAATCCTATTCTCTGATATTGTGCTGCATTTCTCTGTAAAATATCCAGACAGAGCTCATCTCACACTCTGCCTGCCTCTCTCTGTTCAAGGCTCCTCTAATCATCTCCTGCCATGGAGGCGGAGGTGAAGGCAAGAGAAACGCACCGAGGCAATAGCTTGTTGAACAGACAGACTCGGATAATGGACTATCCTATTACTGAAATAAGCAGAGTGGCATTGTGTGTCTGAATGACAGGGTGACAGCCGGAGACGGGGGGAGGGAGTACAACACAATGAAAATAGAGGTGAGGCGAGACAAAGCACAGGGACAGACACTATGAGAAGAAACAGAGGAAATCAACGTGAATGAGGTCACATTATCTGTCCACTCAACAGATGACCTCTATTAAAAAAGATTCATACATGTGAAAGCGAGCACATCAGAGAACGCATTAGTGAAATACAAAAGCGCTTTCTGTTTCATAAACCGGATATTATTTTGGCAATCCACTTTCTGTTAGTAGGGGTAGTCTGCCCATTGAGCTTCATAGATGAACAATAATTTGGTTTTCTTTTTAATGTAAATACGTTATTGGGTGGCTTGGTTGTCCCAGAAACAATCCAGTTTCTTTAAAATAAATTCCATTTGCTCATAAACACGTTCTAAAATGGCATTTTCTAGTGTTGCAGCTGGTCTCATTAGATTTTCCGTATGCAAATAAAAAATACAAAAAATAAAAATACAACAAATAATAAAATCTCACCAATGGAATTTGCATGTTGTCATGATTATTTATCTTATGCTTCTGTCTTTCAACACAAATTTCACAATGTGGGTCATTTTTAGCCCTTTATACCAAAAAGAGCTAATAGTTAGTCTATAGCTAACTAATAGTTAGTCTATAGCTCAGAGCTATAGACTAAAAGTCTATAGCTCTGAGTTTTCCGGAGCACACTTGAACAAGACGTGAACGTTTGGCTCTCTTGGCTTTTCCTCTCCTCTTCCTTGTCAAACTAAGCAGCGTATTTCAGATGCATACATGCGGACTTTACCTTTACTAGTATAATTAACAATTATTATCAGACATACTTATCTCAGTGTGGACAGGGCATAAATGCACTTTAAATAGAATATAAATGGAGGAGAAAAAGAATCAGTTATAGACACCGTCAGTTGTGCTCAAAAGTTACCCTGGCAGAATTGAAAAAGAAAAAACTTTTTTTTAACTCATAGTTAGTGATTGGGGAAGCAATTTATTGTCAAATAATTGTTAAGACATGAAGACAACAAAAAATACCCAAATGACCCTGATCTAAAGTTTACATACCCCAGTTCTTAATACTGTGTAATGTCACCTTTAACATCAATGACAGCTTGAAATCTTTTGTGGTAGTTGTGGATGAGGCTCTTTATTTTCTCAGATGGTAAAGCTGCCCATTCTTCTTGGCAAAAAGCCTCCAGTTCCTGTAAATTCTTGGGCTGTCTTTTATGAACTGCACGTTTGAGATCTCCCCAGAGTGGCTCAATGATACTGGGTCAGTCCAGAACCTTCACTTTATGCTGCTGTAGCCAATGACAGGTCGACTTGGACTTGTGCTTTGGATTATTGTCATGTTGGAACGTCCAAGTAAGTATTATGTGCAGCTTCCAGGCTGATGAGTGCAAATTTTCCTGAACATTGCATTTATCTTGCCACCAATTTTGACCAGATTTTCTGTGGCTTTGTAGCTCACACATTTCCAAAACATCAGTGATTCACCTCCATGTTTTACAATAGAAATGGTGTACCTTTCATCATAGGCCTCGTTGACTCTTCCCCAGATGTAACATTTATGGTTGTGGCCAAAAAGTAAAATTTTGGTCTCATCACTCCAAATGACTTTGACCAGAGGTTGTGAGGCTTGTCTCTGTGCTGTTTGGCGTATTGTAAGCGGGATGCTTTATGGCATTTGTGTAGAAATGGCTTTCTTCTGGCGACTAGACCAGATATGGAATACTCGAGTCCTGGACTCAAACTCAAGTTTTTTTTTTTCATTTTTGTGACTCGTGACTTGACTCGAGGGTAAGCCTAAATGACTTGACTCAGACTCAGACTTGCTTTGTATGGCTTGGAGTCAAACTTGGACTTGTTTATTCTCAAACACAAGGACTCATGACTCGACAGAATAGAGAACTGATGACTCAGACTTAGTCTTGGACTTGAGCAAGACCAAGTCACTTAGCGACAACATCACACAACCTCAACCTGTTGCATGTGTTCAGAGTGGGATAAGCTTCTCTCATTTAAATCCCAGGCCCTAAATGTAACCCAGAAGTTGGACCTAAATAATAATAAAAAAAAAAAAAAATGTAGGCCACAATCATAACTCCATTAAATGTGTTAAATGAAAAAAGCTTATACAAAACTAAGAACCCAATCAGTATATCAGTTTGGCTACCACAGTTTTCAGATTTTTAAGTCACTTTGGATTGACTTGGTCTCGACTTGAAATTTTTTGGATAACTCGGATTTGTAGTTTAAGTGATAATAACTCAACTCGGTAACTCATTTGCTGTTTTCTTTCTAAGTCTGTTATAACATCTGTTTCTTATATGGTCAGCTGTCTGAATATCATAGTCCCACAAATTGTCTGGTAACTTGCTTTCGATCAGTAAGCATCTAGCCATATTATACAAGTTCTTACATTATCTGAGCGTATGTGCTTTAATTCTCCATAGGGTTGGATGTCAGCTAAGAACTTTTATGTAGCCTGAACTGCATCTCTCTTGGACTTTGCATATTTGTAACCATATATGCTCACTGTTTTCATTGGGCCTGCCAGGGCAGTATGCACACGTTTCAGGGGTATATTTACTGTCTGGCTCCCTATTTCTTGTTTGAGTGAATTTGCCTTGGGTACAGATGCACACATCTGAGCTGACTTTACAGGACTCTCTTCTATCTCCATACCTTTAACTACATTTTGGAGCTTGATTACATTTTTGTAATGACTTTACATTGGTCACTATCTGTATCAAAAGTTGGTAGACAATACAGTTACTCATATTCACAACTAAACTAAACTAAACTAATTAAAACTGTTAGTGTCTTTGGCAATTATGTGACTGTCTCCTTTCTTGAAAGTTATTGTCGCTCCTCCGTTTGTGGCTCTTGCGACAGAAAAGATTTTATGTGGCTATGAGGGCATTTACAGAGCATCTGGTAATTGTGCTCTGTGCTCTCATCTATTGTTGTCTAGTAGATGTATCATTGAGGTTCTTCTTCCTTGAGTCATTCCACTGCATCTGGTCCCATCAGCGAGTTCTACTGAGTGAGTCTCTGGTTGGAATGCGTCAAAGCTTGTAAATTTCTTTATGTCGTTTATGATGTGAGATGTTGGTCCTGAATAAAGCCTTTCATTTTCACTTTACGTGTTGAACTCTCATTCTTGGCACGTTTAGTTTTGAAAAGTTAGTCACTAATGGGGTCTTATAACCAGATGGGTGGCGGTTTGATTCCCACACTCCCTAGTTCATACTGTTGTGTCCTTGGGCTAGACACTTTTCTTCCAGTGGTGTTCCAGCTGTGACACTGGTATGTGAATGTGTGAATGGAATTTTAATGTATAATTAAATTATGTATTAAATATACTGTATGTTTATTTATTTTTTTATTTAGACTTGTAAAATGAATTATATATAAACCATATTATACATTAGGTCCTATTGGCATTTACTTTTGGTGCCTAAAGTTTGCACTAAACTGGGAAAAAATGCTTTCAGGTTTGCAGCACCACATTCTTCGAATGAACTGCAGAAAGATTTAAAACTGAAAGACTTAATTTAAGTAACACTGAAGCAGGTTCTTTCCTTTGTTGTTGTTTTAGCTGATGTTTTTAGTTTTGAATTGTTACCATTTTATTTATTTATGAATTTATAGTTGGTATGCTTGTTGATCTGTGTTATTGTGTAATATGTGTTTATGTTTTTATTCTGGCTAATTAAAGGTTAATATAATAATAATAATAATAATAATAATAATAATAATAATTTGCTTAATTTTTAATAATAAAAATTTGTACAGATATGTACGACATATCAATGAATATCAACAAAAATATGATTGAAGTGATTGTATTATGCATTATTATCAGACAAGCAGTTATTAAGTTCTATAAATTGATGTGACGCTAACATTAGCAAACAAATATTTTTCAGAAAGTTTCTAAGGAGAAACGGATTAATACATATATGAGTTCAAGATAATAGGAACATAAAACAGGACTGTTGGGACATGCTGGGAATTTCTTTTACCCCTCCGAGTGTGGTCCTTGAAAATGTCCGTTTGGAGGGGTATGAGCCCTTCCCCTAGATCCAAATGAGAATCGGGACACCCGATTACACTTGTTTATGCACTCATTTTGGTGAAATATTGAGATGTTATGTGTTTTATTTCTGTGTACTTATTTAGCTATTCCCTTATGCATGCATTTATATTATGTGCCTTTTGGGTTATACTTTTGTATGGTTTATAATCAAGTATGGAATGTTATATTAATAGATCTAGAAGCATATTAATAGAAAAGAGTGTATGGTTTTAAAACATGATTAGTTTAATGCACACACATACAGGAAAGATCTGGTCAAGATAAGAACATGGGTGCCTGATACAAGAGGTTACTGGGGAACTAGGACAAAGGTTAGATGGTCAAGTCCTGGAGTGGGTCGTCTGTCCCCCTGAGGAGCAATCGTAAATTTGTGAACTCATCTGAAAACTGTATAAAAACCCAAGTTCGATTTTCAGACCTTCAGTAGAACTAGGGATTGTCTTCGGGGCGGCAGTGGCTCAGTGGTAGAGCGGCCGTCCTTCAACCAGAAGGTAGTAGGTTCGATTCCCGCTCTCCCCACAGTTCATACTGTCGTTGTGTCCTTGGGCAAGACACTTAACCCACCTTGCTCCCGTATTCATACACCTGTCCGTAGCACTGGTGTATGAATGTGTGTGACTGTGGAGGTGTGTTTGGTGGTGGTAGGAGAAGGTTGAGCGCCGTTTGTGTGGCAGCCCCCCTCTCTGTCTGCCCCAGGAGTGGATGTGTGTGAATGGGGTGAGTGGAAGCACGATGTAAAGCGCTTTGGGTGCCTGAGAAGGGTGCAGGAAAGCGCTATATGCATGCCATTTACCATTTACCATTCTTGGATCATTTGTTGTCATTACCATAAAGACTCCATGGCATTGAACTTGTTGCTTATTCATGAGTTTCTGCTGGGGGTTCTGTATCAGACACAACATAATCCTTTTTCTCATCAGAAAGTTTTGTAAAAATGTCTCTTTGTTAGCCTAACATCGACAGGTTATAGTCTTGTATTTATAGAACAATTTAAACTTTTAATTAGCAAAGGTATAACACCGATACCTGTTTTTCCGTTGATATAAATTGATGAAACAGTCCTTTTGTTTTTTGTGGTCGTAATAACATCCTTCAATGTCTTGTCTGTGACAGTGACTGAGGAAACAGCAGCTGATACTGTTCAGAGCAAGACTCAAGTCAAAATACTCACAAAAAACTGACGGATGTATTATTAGACATTGTCATATCATTATGTTATGTATTTAAATATACATATATGTATATATAAAAATATTGCTGCATATATGCTATGTGAGATTCTATACAGCTTATATTATAAAGTCTTGTATATAGGTTATGTCATATGATGTATTTATCAACCTTATCCTCGTCACACTAATGGGCCTTACTCAGCACCGAGCCCCTCTATTCTCTGCTCCATGACATATTTTAAAGAAACCAGTGTGCAATCCAAGGCCCTGGGCACAGAATTATCTCACCTGGAAAATGTGAAGTGGCCGTGTTTCTGTGTCAGCATTACCTCCATCAGTGATTTAAGCAGGCGCCTGTTGCTAAGTCTTATCTAAATGTGGCTCCATTAAAAAAGCCTGTTCCTTAGAAACTGGAAGTTTGATGAGGTGTACAGTGTGTTTTCTCCAGTGGTAACTCTATCGTTGGCATTGCAGTCTCAATAGACCATAGATTCCTTGTGTCTGGGTGTTAGTTTTTGACGCAGCATCTTCTATAGCTGTGGAGACCTATTCGTAAATGGTGGTCACAACCCCAGTTGTTACATGTGTAGGTTTTGTCCTGTAGGAAAGAATGTGGAATGCTGGCTTCTAATAGCTTCCTTATAATTTTTGTGAGCCAGGCTATTTTTCTATGTTTGCAGTCCGGTGCAGAGGGCAGTCAGCCACTGAGCACAGTTTTGTGCAACATGTTCCCAAGTAGTTGGCTTTATATTGAAGGAGGTGAGGTCTTGTTTGCAGACATCCTTGTAAAGCAAGGGGCGGCAAATTAATCTATTACCAGATAACATTTAAACATATAGAATGTCCTTTTGTAGTCGGCCATCGTTCATCCTGCAAACATATCCTAACCAGTGCAGAAGAGAGAATTTGGTGAGGAGATTTACCCTCTTCAAGGACAGCAAAGTTGGTGATTCTGTTCTTCCAGGTGATGCCCAGTATCCGCCGCAGGTAGCACAGGTGGGGGTTTATTTTTGTAACACTATCCTCTGCTGATGATGCGAATACGGGTCCAGGCTTCACTACCATACATGAGTGTGCTGATCAGAGAAGCTTTATAAACCTGTATCTTACTATGTATGTCGAGTTTGTTATTGTCCCTTACTCTGGGTGTGAGCTTTCCAAAAGTGGTTATTGTTGACCTGAGATAATTGAAGCTGTTTACAGGTCCCAGTGTGTTTTTATTAATAGTGATGGAGGGATTGGAATTTGTTCACCCCATTACTTTTGTTCCGGCTGCTGGTCAAGTTGAAGTCTTAGCAGGCTCGTGTGAAATGGTTTATGAGAATCTATAAGTGCTCATATGAGTGTGCAACCACTGCAGCATCATCTTTAAAAAAGCATCTCTTGGTAAGACGCCTGACTTATGTTTTTGCCTTCAGTCTGGACAGGTTGAATAGTTTGGGAAAAGAATATTGCAAACCGAGTAGGCGTCAACACACATCCTTGTTTGACTCCGCAACAGATCTTAAAGGAGTGGACCCATTAAACTGGACAGTGACATACATGTTGGTAGGAAAGGTTCTGAAGAATGCTGAGAAGTAGATTGTAGGTTAACTCAGGTGTCATGGTCCTGACGTTCCCACTGTCTAAGGTGGCCCCAAGCGCCCCATCTGTACGCCAATTTAGAGGGGGCTTAGAACTGGTGACCGCTGACTCCCGTGTTTTTTCTCCACACACAATGAAGCTGGAGTTCCTTTCCAGAGAACAAAGAGCCTGGGCAGGGTATATAGAAGCCTTGTGTTGCCCAGGCAGCGGAGCTTCCCTCTAGGCCTGCCTGATGTATTCCAAAGGAGCAGTGAACTGATACATTTGGCTCCAGTTTAGCTGCGGGAGTTGCAGTTCTTGACTGACTTGCCTGACGGGGTCCATTCCGGGTTTTCTGTAGTGGTTTGCTCCTTCAGCTTTTTCCTTTCCTGGTGTTACCTACAAGGGGGGAGGGTGCTATTTAACCCATTGGGGGAGCCATGGTTACCGGACATTAGGGCATATCAGTGGGCTTGCATTTCATGCCTCTGGGTCCACTGCTGCTTCCAGAGCCACTGCAGTTTAGCCTGGGGCTGCAAGGTGCCCAGTTTCTGTGTGTAGCCAATAGGAGGCCCTGCAAAGGTCTTGGTGGTGGACAGACTATAAACTGGCAGTAGGAGACTTTCTCCTGTTAAAATTTTTGACACTTGTGAAAGGACTAGCTTGGGCAGTTGCTAAAAGCAGGCAGAAGCAACATGCACCGAGCATCATTAACTGAAAATGCACCAAGCAACATACACCAACCAACAAGCACCGCTACATGCACCACCACTATAACACTACAACACAGACGCATCACACCCACCCTGTGTGAAAAGCACAGACACATGTGGTAACTATCACCTGACAATAGTTTATTTTTATAACACTATCCAGCTTTCTGAATAAAAATATCCTAAAAGCATAAAATGTCAAACCCATGCCCAAAGACCAAAAAGCGACATTACAATTAACACACTGTAGTGTCAAACTTTCAAACTGAAATATAAAATAAATAGCTTTAGCTCTAGCTAAATGTACATAGACGTGCAGTCCAAATGTTTTTGATGCAGACTTTCCAGCAAAGTCTGCTTTTGGCGAGGGGGCAGAGCCGGGAGCTCTATATTGGCGGTGTGTTTTGCCAAAAGCTGATATTTTAGCCTGGACCTGCTCCGTTGGTAACTCAGTTCAATTCCTCAATAAATGCAAATAACTTTGGTTTTGTTGAGAGAGCCATCTGGCAAGAAAATAAACTTGCCATTTATAAGACCCTTTTCACTGTCCATGTCTGCTACGTGAATGTATGCTAACTTACTGCAGCACTCTGTTTTCTTAAACTACAGTAGGCAAAAATCGTATTTAACTAGCGTTAAAAAAAAATGATGCGTTAAAAATTATATAAAAAAATGTGACAGCCTTAGTTATTTTGGTTGAATGTATGCAGCCATTTACCAAAAAGCTTTTGACAATATGAACTGCATATTATGTTTTTCTATGAATAGAAAGCTAAAGTATTTCATTCAGACAGATCTGAAATATGAAGAATTTAAAGCTATTCAAATCTTAACTTAAAGTGCATGGTTGCAGTACTTTTGGTCCTTGCTGTTAGTGCATCTGTTTATGGTCCAGTCCAGTTTGTTGTTCAGAGGCACTCCAAAGCTTTTCTGCTCCACTGATGCTCACTGATTGTAAAAGAGATGCAGACTCAAGCTGAAAATTAGTTCTCAGACTTGCTTTTATCTGGCTTTTATATTTAGGTAATTCTTTGAAAATTGTTTTTCTTTACAATCTATTTGAATGTTCCTAAACATCACTGTCTTCCCTGTTGCTTAACCTTGGTGCCTGTTGGTGAGCATCCCTCTGTGTTACTCAGGCACCGGCCTGGTTTGTCTAACAGTGCGGAGAGTTACAGTGTGAAATTAACTTTGACATTCATGCTTCTAAAGTCCCAAGGCCACACTAAAGCAGGACGTTCAGCACCCATTCGACTCTCTCGACAGAACAATAGCTGAGCCTTTGAAGCCTTTTATTCATTTTGACCTATCCCGTGGAAATAATGCTAAACAGCCAGCTTTCTTTTTTGCCTTTGCCCTTACTGTCTAAGACAAACCTCACTGCTGCTCAGCTAAATCTCTTTATGGCATACTTACTGTCCTAAAATGACTAGAAACACAGGTCAGCCTGTTAACACTGACTTCTCTGTATTGGTTCTCTAAAGTGTGTTGTTTGTTGTTTGTTGTGGTAGAAATAATAACCGACAGGCTTCTGTCTGAAAGCCAGCAGCTAGTTTTTTGAATTTGTTGGAGAATATTCTTTTGAAAAAAGGAAAGCTGTCAGCTAATGATGATCAAAGACTACAAACACTAAAGTGTGTGACGCAGCAGTTAGAAGCTTTGAGACTGCCAACTAGTACAGCACTACTGCCTATGGCTCTTTTAAGACCAAAGCACTTTGTCTAGTTGTGGTTTGCTCAGAGAAACATTGTAATTATTTCTGGGTCTGTTTCACTAAAATAGCTTGTTTTGCTTTAGTAGAGTTTGTGTTGTAATGAGAGACGTGTGTTGCTGCTGAAGAAGAGGAGATCACAGTTACACTCAACTTCTCTGTGTAAAGTACATTCATGTTTAATTTTGTTGAATTAGGAACTTTCTTATATAAATAAATAAAGTATAGTTTGGTTAAGTACAGTTTTGATTGGTAATACAACATAGACAGGTATGCATTGGTTTGCATCTACAATTCTATTACTGATTATCGACTAATGATTATCAGCTAGTGCCAACAATAGCAACAACATTTGTATTACTATATTTGTGTTGATTAAAGTAAGAAATACAGTCAATAATTGTTTCTTTTTAGGATAAGCCAGACTACTGCAAGTGTAACCTGAGGGCTGTTCCATAAAACAAGCTAACCCAATAAACTAGGCTTATTTTGTTGTCATTTTTGTTCAATTAAACATCATCCTGTGTCATGCTCAGTCACTTGATACTTATGGAGGCAACTTAGCCTGGTCTGGGGCAGGCTTAAGCTCAGGCTTAGACCATTTATGTGGACAATCAAATAACTTTTATCACAAAAGAATTGTAAAATCTCTCTCTCTAATGTTTAGTCATATTAAATGAACTTCACTAGCCACTAAAACCATCAAATAAATAATTAAACAAATGAAAAATTATGAGATTTATTATTATCTACATGAGACTGTTTTTTTGGTATTTCCTTTTAATGTTTTTTTAAATCCAAATGATAACATTGTAGTTTACAAGTTTGTGCATCAATAGGTGTAACATATTTTTCCCATTTCAATAAGGGATAATTGTTGTTGTTCTCTAGTTTACTTCAAAGCCTCGTCTCTACAGTGAAATTCAGCATTAGTTTCTCTGCTCCGCTCCTCTTTGTTTACTTCATTTGTTAAAGGAATGTTCAGGAGGTGGGCATTTTCTTGCTGTAGTTTTTTATTGAGGTTCGATTGAATCAACGCTCAACTTCAGTGTTCTGCCGACACATGGTCTAATCGCCACTTATGAAGTGAGATTGGAGTTATCCTGGCTGTGTGAGTCTTTGTGGAAAATACTATTTTTATACTAATGTTTATACAGTACACTTTCATTCATAAATGTGATTTAACAAAGGTAAAGAGCAATAGTGAACCATATATGTTGTTAATATTGATTGTAACTGGGTTTAAGTATGTGTGGATGCAAAATAATTTTCTCCAACTGAACAGAAACAAGACTGAACTAAACATGAATCTAGGGGTCATCATGGACTCAGATTTAAGTTTCCAGAGTCACATTAAGTCAATTACATCATCTGCATTTTATCACCTTAAAAACATTTCCAGAGTCAAAGGGATAATGTCTCAACCTGATTTAGAGAAACTTATTCATGCTTTTATCTCCAGCAGGTTAGATTACTGTAACGGCCTGCTCACTGGTCTCTCAAAACGAGGGTTAAGACAGCTGCAGCTTATTCAGAACGCTGCTGCTCGGGTTCTAACCACCAGGAAGTACGACCACATCAGTCCAGTTTTAAAATCTCTGCACTGGCTTCCTGTTGCTCAGAGAATAGACTTTAAAACAGCACTGCTGGTTTACAAGTCTATAAATGGTTTAGCACCAGAATATATTTCTGAAATGCTAGTTGCTTATGAGCCTCCTCGGACTCTGAGAACATCTGGGACAGGCTTCTGCTCGTGCCCAGAGTTAGAACTAAACAGCAGTGTTTAAGTTTCATGCAGCAAAAACCTGGAACAGCCTCAACTTTAACAATGTTCAAAGGGAGGTTAAAAACCTTCCTTTTTTAGCTCCGCCTACACCACAACTTAAATTGTTTTTTTTTGTCTGCACTCTTCTTTTAAAATGTTTTTAAATTTTCTTATGTTTCTAAATCTAAATCTTGTGTCTTTTATTTTTGTAAAGCACTTTGAGTTACCCAGTGTATGAATTGTGCTATATAAATAAAATTGCCTTGCCTATTTGACTGTACATGTTTACAATTTTTTATTTTATTTAAACCATTTAAACTTTTGTAATGCACCTTTTAATATTTTATTTAGGCAATGTCAATCAAAGTCCACTATTTTATCAAAACAATCCTTACAAACACAGTAACATACAAGTGTTTGTAATTGTATTAGTGCCAGTTATTAAAGATTAATCAGGTAAATTGAGCAGTAAGGAGCAGTAAGGAAAACTACAGGCTGACAGCTTTGGCCAGTTCTGTATCTAAAGTGTTGGAAAGACTTCTCCTGATTAGGCTTGAACCCTTCCTGACGAACACTCTGCTGTTTAACTTTTACATGGATAATCTGTCAGTGATTGTGACACAGGATGTTTCATAGATCACTTGGTCATCTTTTGTCCCTACAGCGCAGGCTTTCAGCAGTTATTAAAATTGCTATTCTCAGTATGGTTTGGATCATGACATCAAATAAAATACCTCTAAAAGTAACATGGAGTAAGGAACCCAAAAATTGTAATGTGGTCTCAATATCTTTTAGGAGATTAATATGCCTTGTTCATTTAATCATCAGTGACTATTCTGATGATAGAGATATACACAGACGGCGTTATGCATTATTAGAAGAAGCCAACATGTTGGCTTGTAAATTTGGTTAATGTGAAGATCTCACTGTTCAGAGCCTACTGTATTCCTCTGTACACAGCCCACTTATGGCACTGCTATAGGAGAGCTACTCTACAGAGTCTTACTGTTTCTTATGAGACTGCTGCTGAAGGCCCCACGCAGCTGTATTGCGAGTGAAATGTTTATGAATGCTAGAGTTCCATCATGAGCGGCTGTGATACGCGATTTCAGTTACAGATTCATGTGTAGGTAAAATGCATCATCAAATGACATTATTTTACATTTGGTTAGACCTAATCTGAGTTCAGTCAGGTAAAATCCAGATTATCGTCAAACTGGCGTTCTTGTTTATATTTTCTATAATTCTTGTTTGTGTGTGTGTGAGTGTGTGTATATATACCGTATGTTCATCAACAACTTCAGCTTCTTTTTAATAAACTTAATCGCAAACAAATTGGCATTTGTTTATGTGCTTCTAAATTGTAATGATGGCAAATTTAAACTGTATTTCATGCTCTGCCTGTTTTCACAAGAACAGTTTGGGGGTGGAGCCAGGAAGCCAGCCAGGCTCTGCAGGACTGCTTTCAGACCACCAACTGGGATGTGCTCTGTCAGCTCCATGGATCTAACATTGACAGCATCCCTCTACTCCCACCCCACTGAGGAAACAGCCCTGTGACTCTGACACCTGACCAGGTGAGAAGAGAGTTGTAAAAAGTCAACCAAGCAAAGTCCGCAGCCCCCGGGTTTTGAGGATTTGTGCTGCCCAGCTGACTGGGATTCTGAAGCTGGAACGGATACCGATGCTATGAAAAATATCCTGCATAGTGCTGGTGCCCCTCCCTGGACCCTCTACAAGAGTTCAAGAGAGTTCAAGAGTAACCTTGATGTTTCCTATCCATAGTCAGGCCCGTAATACCACGAAGCAGCTCACCGGTCTGTTTCTCAATGTTATCCACTCTTCTCTGGATTAAACCCCTTCATATTCGTTAAGCTGCGTAGCTGTTCACAGGTCTGACTAATGGAGTCTTTTCTGTCTGTCCAAAGTCCATGCTGAAGATGTCGAGTCAGCTCCTCAGATTGTGCGACTCTTTGAAGTAATTCTTTAAATTTTAAACTGTCACTCACGTTAGTCACGTTAACAGTTCTTAGGAATCCAGCAGGCAGTAGAATCCAAAAAAATAAGATAAAATTTTTGTTGGTGTGGATGATGCATCATCTACCTTATGCTCGGGATGGGTGTCAGGTCATCCATTGTCTCCTGGATTGTTGATTACTTGTCTGACAGGCTACAGTTTATGATACTGTGGTCAGTAATGTAGGTAACTGTCTCCAATTGTGTTCATGGAGCAGCACCAACAAAAGGGACAAAAGCCGGACTGACAAACTGATGCGGAAAGCAGCACCCAGTTGGAGACATTTGTGTCAGTGAGAGACAAGAGGACACTAGAGAAACTGCTCTCCATCATAGACAATCCCGCACACCTACTCCAACGGACAAAAGAGGGGCAGAGGTGCTCATTTTTCAACAGATTCCTCAAGCTCCATTTATTCAAGTGCAAATGTGCTACTGGACCAACCAATTTCCCTTGTAGATCAATAAAGTCTTTCTAGGTCTAACAGATAAACTTCAAATCTTATAACAAATAGTTATTTTAGCATGCCATTAGCAAAGAAGTTATTGTGGAAAATAATCAGAAATTATAAAAAACATGTTTTGTCTCTTAAACTTTTGTCTATTTTTGAATTGGAATGATACTAGTACTTTCAGGTCGCTTCTGAGGTCTTTGAAAAGCAAAAATACATAATTTGCTTTTTGACTATAATATCTAAATAACCATTTTCATTCTACAAAGTAAGGAATTCATCAATGTGTCTATTTAAATGTTATTATATACTGAAGTAACAACCACAGACGTTAATATAAATATTACAAAGAAAAGATATTTCTATTGACCATAGCATTTAACAGTAACATTATGTTGTATAGTCACTATTATTGAATTCATGTTAAAAATGCAGACTATTGTGTTGACACAAGACACAACATATACGAGGACTGTTTAATACTATTATAGATAGCTATATTATTACTATTAATTGATATATCATTATTATTATTATTATTATTATTATTATTATTATTATTACATAAATAATAATAATAATAACGGTTTCCCCTACCACCAAATGCAAAGTTTAGATCTGGTCTCGGTCGGAGCTTTGCCGCTATTTGCAAGAGGGTAAGTACATGATCTATGGACTTTCAACAAGCGAGATTCTGATTGGCTCATTGGTTAACATGCACACGGGCAATCAAATCAGCCCATATGCCCAGATGAGGGACTTCTAGCTCCATAAAATGCATGACGACCTCCATCACAGCTAAAAATAGTGCTCGATAGATCTTCAAACTTGAGGTGCGTAACGCAATGGATGACTGCACACTGCTTATGTTCGGCCAAAATTATTAAAAATAAATCCAATTTAACAAATCCTTCTTGTAAAAAAAAAAAAAAAAAAAAAAAGTTTGTCATGACACTTTGTGACATTGTGTGGCCTGACATTTCAGGTCTAAATTGCGGACTGCGAGGGCCTGCTGTTAAACCAGCTCAGAGCCCTGAGTGTTTCTGACTCACTGAACTTGCTACAACACTCGTCTGGCCATGGAAGATTAGACTGAGTGTTCACTTAAGAATCCAAAGTTGTGTGAGGCTTTTTGTCTGACACACTGCTTTGGAAAATGATAGCGTTTACTGTTTGTGCACGGGGCCTGAATAACAACAGCGCCTCACTCACCCTTCCAATATGAGCTGTTCATTCTCATTCTGCAGTGTGGACGCTCAGGATTTACCACAAGCTTCTTACACTCATTTGCAGAAGAACATTTTTCCTGATTAACCACTTTGTCAAACCAACTAACTTTTAGCCCCAAAAAATATATTCTCAAAATAATTTTGATGGTTCTTAGACATGAGGTCAGTTGAATAATGTCTATCTCACTGACACAGTACCCTCCACCTCCAATGAAACTTTTCCTGTCTGGGGACGAGGACATATTATGAGAGATTAGTGCTCTAATAAACAGGCGCTCTACCATATGACACATATACTACAGAAAATTGGCCAATTCACAAGAACCAAACAGAGTCATATTTGTTGTTGTTATACTGTAGTTTAAGGTTGCTTACTGTTATTAATAATTTATTTTCAGAAAAAAGACAAAAAAGAAAAAACCTATATGTTCATGATTTTGTATGCACTGTAAATATCAACCGCCAATATATAATGCCATGGAATGCAAATTAGATTAAAATTAGATGCATGCAATTATTTCACTCAGATACTTTGTGCCATACATGACATTTTTCTAGTTTAGAAGAGGACTCTATCTCTTATCATTGTCAAACGTAACAGCTTTTTAAATTTTGGATCTCAAAAATCTGTATTTAAAAAATAAAAAATCTGGCACCTAAAGGGTCATTATTTATATTATGTAATGTTCATTATTATATAATTAGGATTTTTATAACAAGTCCTTATAATAATTACACACTTCTTAATTTCACCCATTCGTCTTGTTATCATCCATCCATCCATCGTCTGCCACTTATCTTGAGCCAGGTCAAAGGGCAGCAGTCTAACCAGAGACACTCAAACTTCCCCTTCTCCCTTGACCCTTCCTCCAGCTCTTCCGGGGGAATACCGAGGCATTCCCAGACCGGCCGAGAGACAGAGTCCCTCTAACGTGTCTTGGTCTTCCCCGGGGTCTCCTCCCAGAACACCTCCCCAGGGAGGGATGCCCTCCTGGGGGCCGAAACAGATGCCCGAGTTACCTCAGCTGACTCCTCTCGATGTGAGGAGCAGCGTCTCTACTCTGAGCCCTTCCCGAGTGACTGAGCGCCACACCCTGTCTAAGGAATTAGCCAGCCACCCTGCGGAAGAAACTCATTTCGGCTGCCTGTATTCGGGATCTTTTTTCGGTCACGACCCACAGCTCGTGACCATAAGTGAGAGTGGGAACATGGATTGACCAGTAAATTGAGATCTTTGCCTTGCAGCTCAGCTCAGAAACCTCATAGTGCTGGATTGTACTAAAAGAGCGCTTTGTTTGCAAAATGCAGGGTCTTTAGCCTTCTGTTGCAAAGCTCCTGTTTTATGGAATCAGCTCCAACCCCTCATTAGAGAGGCAGACACAATCTCTACATCTCTGGGTAGGTATTTTAATAATCTCCTCATTTGTGCTTTAGTCTCTTTTGACAAGCTTGTCTTCATATTATTGTTACTTAGGGTTTCAACTGACAGTGAGAAGTCAGCACAATCTAAATGGACACGCAGATAGACATGCCGTGAGTCAAAAGCTCATAAGGCAGGAAGAGAGAATTAAACAGGTAGGACTTGGTGGGCTGTCTGTGATGGGAAAAGCTAAATAATTATAAATTAAATGGATTTTAATAAAAATCAGCACCATTGTTGGTCAGAATAAAAGTATTTATTTTTGTCCCTTTTCTGTGCTGCATAGTTGACTAAAAATACATATTGTTAGCTCTGAGTAAAATGCTCTTAATGTTGAAACTCGCCCTCCTTCTGTGTGTGCTAAAAGCATTGCTTTTAAAAGGTCAACCCCAGTGTCTTTCACATTTTATACCAGGTCGAATAGCTGTTTTATATTCGTGTGACTTACTGTAGGTTAAATTGGGTCCTTGTGTAAATACTGCCATCCAAATAGTGTGAGCACCAAGAATGTAAACAAAACCCAAAAAAGAAAACAAGACCAAAATCTCAACAACTTATACATTTTACCATTTATTGTTATCTTTATGGACAATATTTCTAGGCGCAGCCAGGGGCCGGAGGGAGTCCAGTTTGGAGACCACAAGTTCTCGTCTCAGCTTTTTGCAGATGTTGTCCTGTTGGCTCCATCAGACCAGGACCTTCAGTGTGCACTGTGACAGTTTTCAGCCGAGTGTGAAGCGACTGGGATGAAGATCATCACCTCCAAGTCTGAGACCATGGTTCTCAGTCGGAAAAGGGTGGCTTGCCTCCTCCAGGTTGGTGGAGAGACCTTGCCTCAAGTGGAGGAGTTCAAGTATCTCGGGGTCTTATTCACGAGTGAGGGAAGGAGGGAACGTGAGATCGACAGACGGATCGGTGCAGCTTCTGCAGTGATGCAGTCGATGTACCGGTCTGTCGTGGTGAAGAAGGAGCTGAGCTGTAAGCTCTCGATTTACCGGTCAAACTACATTCCTACTCTCACCTATGGTCATGAGCTCTGGGTCATGACTGAAAGAACAAGATCCCAGATACAGGCATAGACTGCTGCCCCTGCGACCCGGCTCCGGATAAGTGGTAGAAGATGGATGGATGATATATTTTACACTCTGTTAAGAAGTAATATTTTATTTTAACAGATAGTACTCATCAGCTGTAAACATAAAAGAGAAAAGAGGTCCACATGGCGCAATCTGGCCCAGAGCCAGAAAATTCTGCTACATTAGGTGATCATTGAGGTGCTCTCAATATTAATTGGATTACAAAATACTTTCAGCCAGGCTTCAGCAACCAGGACTTTATTCTATCAAGTCAAACTAAATGTATCATTTTCGGTTTGGCCCGACCAGGATAATCAAATTACCAATGTGAACATCTTTAATCCTATTTCTTGACTTAAAATTAAAGCCTGTGTTTGACACAGGCTAGTAACAATATGCTTTGTGTTGGCAACCGCAGCCAAAGTAATTAACCCAGATTTAGTTGTCTCTCTTGCGTTTCCACGTGCAGGTTCCCTCCTCGTCCGGGCATTAGAGTCTTATAGTTACAGAGGAAGTAATTAACAGACATTCAGAGGGAATAGGACTATATTAGATCCTGGATGAGTGCTCCCTGGGGACAGGTTGCTCTGGTTTCTTCTCTCTGAGCCACTGTACCCTCCCCACTCCATACACCCCACTCAGTTATCTCCGCCTCAGGACTTAGTTAAAGTCAGATGATGACTTCATTTTGTGGTTAAGATTATTCTTTTTTCCCTCTTTATTAGGGAGTCTTTATGGTTTTTTATGATGACCTAGATACACTCCAGCATTCACACCGTACAATAAAGGTCCTCCAATTCCTCTGAGGCACACTATAACATGACAGATGGTCTGATATTTGTCTGACAGGTCAACAAGGGGCTAATTTACACCTTATTGAGTCAGTAGCTATTGAATCTAACTCTTTCTATTGAGTCTGAGTATTATTTCTGTTTGGTGTTGGTTGTTGTGTGTGTACCATCAGGTTTGGGGTTTATATTCGATAAGTGGCTGTGTGGTTCTCAGTATTTGGCTTTTATTCATTATGAGTCTTTGGGCTCAATTCAGAGGCACACTCGACTTTACAAAGCCTCTGACTGTATTGAATTGGTGCATTCAGATCAGCACTGCCTCTGTGAGAAGAAAAGAGAAGATATTCTCAACTTTATGGAAACTTACTGCCACAGGAAATACTGTTTTAAAAAATAAAACATAACATTGTGTCTACAACCATTTTGTATGAATAGTTGAATAAATAACCCATCTTCAGCCTCTCCATATGAACCGTGTAAATTGTCCATGTTCTAGTGTGTTGTAGCATTGGTATATAAAGTCACATACTTTACTATCAATGACTATCTTTGAATTAAGTGTAATCAGCTTTCTTCTATTTATTAATACAACACATTAATATAGTCATACAACACAGGATTAACAAAAAGGAATAACTAAAATGTGTGTGAGACCTGACAGATTAGAAAGTATTAAGCTTTTTTGCTCCAAATTTGATTTTATTTCCTAATGTTGATGACGCATCCTCTGAGCACAACAAATATCAGAAGAAGTGATTCCTAATATTTTATCCACTTTTAACTTTAATATTTGGTGTGTGTGTTGTATATTTCCTGAGAACTTCACCACTTATGTTATCCGTAAACATGATTCTGACAGTGAAATAGGCCTGCCTTGGTTTTTTGTGGAAAATCTCTTTATGATGGCTCTATTCTATATTTTCATAGAGCATAATAATGATGACATTTGTAGATATTTCATTTGTTTTATGGAAATTCTAATGACCAAAACAACAAAAAACACAAAAAACTCTTATAAGAGTTTTAATAATTTTGGCCACCACTTTAAATAAATATGGGAGGTTATAATTTAAACACTGAACAAAAGCATTTGAAGTATAACTTCAGATTATAGTGCAGAGTGGGCACACAAAAACTTAAAAAAATTCAGAAGAACATCATTAAACAAAATATAAAGCTCTGCAATTAAAACTTTCTAAAATGGATATGTTTTAAGAAATTTATTAAGTGAGGACGTTGGAGGAATTTGATTGATTGCCCCTGAATATAAGATTGTGAGAATATATTGTATAAATTTCACATTTTCTATTAGTTTCTTATAAGATTTTTAGCTGTGTTTGTGGGGAGGTTTATGTTCAGTTGTTAGCTCTTAGCTCTGTTGTTCAGATGGGATGTTATCCAGATTATAAATATCTGTAATTTGGATTTTTATGTTTAATCATTTAGTGTAGTTATATCTATACAAGTAGATAATTTCACAGACTGCCTTAGTTTGACAAAACAGAGTTTTAAAAGGCTTATCAAAGTTACGTCCCACTGGAACAGTGGTAATTTCAATTTCACTTTGGACTAACACATCTTGATAGTGCCATTTATGACCAGTGTGTAGACTGTAGAGCAATACTTAGACCAACAAATACAAAGTCAATCTCTGTATTGTTTTATGTATTTGTACTGGGTTTCCGCGGGGTCTTTAGATAATTAATTTAGAGCAGAGTTAATGAATGTGGCTGTCCTCACACTAAAGCAAATGTTTCGTAAAAAGGCTCTAATAGTAACAACCTTGCTCTTCTAAATCCTGTATTTTGTGAATTAGGTTGTATCTGGAGTTGAATCTATTACAACCTAAGTAACAGAGTGTTGCTATCTCTGCTCCACTTGTAGTTTTGTGAAAAAGAAGGGCGTGGGTGTGTGACGTAGTGGGTCAGGATGGAGAGAGGATAAAAAGCAATGTTAGGAGAGAGAGTGAGCTCTCGGCCCGGTTTTTGTCTCTTAAGCTGGACGGTGCAAGTTAGTGAGACACACAGTCTATGCTCCAGGAAAATACTAGGAGCAGAGTGCAGTTTTGTTCGTGCATGTGTACCGTATTCGACTGTGAGGAATAAAGCCTGAGTTCATGGTTAAAAGTAACTGACGTCTGACTGTTTTCATGCTTCGGATTTGTTAGCCCGGACCACTAGATGCAAGTTACCTGCTGCGAGCCAAGTTATATATGAAACTCAGCTCGCTCCCAACTACGGTTCGGCGCGTGGAAGCTGAGAAGGTAACACTGGGGGCTCGTCCGGGAGTAAGAGACTGTCGGCCACTGAGCAAAATTATTGCACCACCAGACGAGAACTACTGGCAGCTGTGGAGTTCACCTCTCATTTCCGGCAATACTTGCTGGGGAGACCGTTCATCATTCGAACTGACCACAGCAGCCTGCGCTGGTTGACTCGGATGAGGGAGCCCGAGGGCCAGCTTGCTCGCTGGCTGGAAAAATTGGCAGAGTACAACTTCCAGGTGGTCCATCGTCCAGGGAGGCACCACCAAAATGCGGATGCACTCTCCAGAAGACCCTGTGGGACGTTGTGCCCATGCACAGTGCCAGAGCCCACCCTCGATAACCAGCTTCAGCACAGGGGGGTTCAGTGCAACATGGCAGAGGAGGCTGGGGAAACTCCCGCAGAGCACAAGTATCCTCCAGTGGGGGTAGTGGACACTTTTACCAAAAATCAAGCGGGCTTTTGGTTCCGTCCTGGCGTCTACAGGGTTTAGTGAGCCGGCACAAACCAACCTGTTTAGCGGATGGACACAGGAGCAGTTAATCAGTGCCCAAGAAACTGACCCAGACATAGCACCAGTGAGGAGGTGGATGGACAAGGGGAGGGGTAGGCCACCCTGGGCGGACATTGCACATTACAGCCCGGCCACTAAAGCATACTGGTCACAGTGGAAAAGGCTCTATCAACAAGACGGCGTTTTGCTGAGAAAATTTTACTGCACGGATGGAAAGGTGTTCTATCCACAGATCTTGTTGCCTCGGGAGTACCGCACTCCAGTTACAGAACAGTTGCATGATGGTCCAGTCGGTGGCCACTTTGGAGGAGAAAGGACCCTGGCACGTCTTAAGGCCCGATACTACTGGTACAATATGAAAGACGATGTCATTCTGTGGTGCCGCACCTGCACCAGCTGTGCTGCAAAAGCCCGCCCCAAGAAAACACCTCAAGCCGCCATGGGCACAGTGCGAGTTGGTGCCCCATTCGAACGGATAGCAGTTGATTTAATGGGACCATTAAATGAGACCGAGAGGAAAAACCGCTATATAATAGTGGTACAGGACTACTTCAGCAAATGGGTGGAAGCCTATCCTGTCCCTAATGAACAAGCAACAACTGTGGCTGAAAAGATTGTTTCAGAGTGGGTGTGTCGGTACGGAGCTCCACAGTGCTTACACAGTGACCAAGGTACCAACTTCGAGTCAGCTGTGTTCCAAGAAATGTGTGCGCTACTGGGGATTGACAAGACGCGGACTACACCGTTTCGCCAACAGTCCGATGGCCAAGTAGAGCGCTTCAATGCCACTCTACAGAAAATCATAGCCACTACTGCAGAACGATGTCATTGGGACTGGGATATTATGACCCCATATGCGGTCATGGCTTACCGCGCAACCAAACACAGTTCAACAGGCCTGACGCCTAATATGATGCTGTTCGGACGGGAAATTACAGAGCCAGTAGATCTTGTTGCTGGGTTGCCGCCAGACCCAGATAACAATACTACTCCCTCATCTTATGTTGTACAGCTCAGGGAACGGCTCGAACTATCTCACCAGTTGGCCCGGGAGGCGCTGGGGAAATCTGTAGAGCGTGCCAAACGACAGTACGACAAAAATGTATGCAGAGTCCAATACGAAGTCGGTGATGCAGTATGGTTCCTGGTCAAGGGCACAAGGAGAGTGAAGAACAAAGTGCGGAAGTTCCTGCCTTCCTACGAGGGTCCATACTTTGTGGTGGGTGTGCTGGACGATTTGGTCTACCAGATTAAAAGGGGCCCGCGCACGAAGAGGAAAGTTGTTCATCACGATAAACTCAAAGCCTACCATTCCAGGACAACACTAGACAACGACTGGGTGTTCCAAGAGGTTGAAATGTTGGCACCAGTGGAGGCGCCACCCTCAATGTCGGACACCAGCTCATCAGAAATTGATATCGGCCCCCTTGACCTCTGGGGCACATCCACAGAGACTGAGGACCCTGTAGTAGGGTCTCTCCCAGGTCCTTTATATTCACCACCATCATCGCCAGCCTCACCAAGCAGCAGCCAGTTTCCTAGCCATCTTGCCATTCCACCGGATGAGGCCAGGAGACAATCTGTTTGTCCCTTTTCGAACTCCACTCCTCAACGTCGACCCAGGAGAGTCCGCAGAGCTCCTGATAGACTTGGTGAATGGATTGATCACTGAGCATTTCTGCCTGAGGTTGGGTGTAGGCGGATCGCTGCCCTCCTCAGAGCCAAAAGAGTTCCAGTATTGTCAAAGTTAAAAAAAAAAAAAGAAGTTTCAGTATTGTAGTATTACAGATGTATAATTGACTATGTTGACGTTGAAAATGTGAAGTTGATATGGGCTTAATGTGATTGTTTACTATCAACAGGTTGGATAATATGGGCCATATAGTTTTGTTATAGCCTCTTGGCTTTTACACCTGAAATCCTGCTACCTGGGATAACTTTACACTAACTTTGAGTTGGTTGGTTACAGTAATAGTCACACTTTTCTCGGGGAATGTATATGTGTCATGTTTAGGACCTTTGTTACATGTACAAACTAAGGAATATGCAATATGCCTTAATGGACGTTTTATGGACATTGCCTCTTCATCTTAATTCTCCAGTCAAGTAGGCCCTTCAAAAACTGTGGGACATCTGGGTTATGGTTGGGGATGTTGTGTAATGGCTATCCAAATATAATTTTCCTGTGTACTGTGTAATAATGCTGGAGATATGTTAAGGTCTTAATCATTCTCCAGAGTGGTGGTAGTGTTGCTATCTCTGCTCCACTTGTAGTTTTGTGAAAAAGAAGGGCGTGGGTGTGTGACGTAGTGGGTCAGGATGGAGAGAGGATAAAAAGCAATGTTAGGAGAGAGAGTGAGCTCTCGGCCCGGTTTTTGTCTCTTAAGCTGGACGGTGCAAGTTAGTGAGACACACAGTCTATGCTCCAGGAAAATACTAGGAGCAGAGTGCAGTTTTGTTCGTGCATGTGTACCGTATTCGACTGTGAGGAATAAAGCCCGAGTTCATGGTTAAAAGTAACTGACGTCTGACTGTTTTCATGCTTCGGATTTGTTAGCCCGGACCACTAGATGCAAGTTACCTGCTGCGAGCCAAGTTATATATGAAACTCAGCTCGCTCCCAACTACGGTTCGGCGCGTGGAAGCTGAGAAGGCAACAAGTGGAAGATGCAAAATAATTTTAAGAAAACTATGAGATAAGATAGTCTGTAGCCCTCTTTTATTAAATGTAATTTTTAAAGTATGTTTATTGTAGAAATTATTTTTTAGAACTCTGCAATAATGGAATGTTTATAAAATATAATATAGGATGTGGCTACTGGGTTGAATTGTATTGTAAGTGGCATTCAAAGTTATTTAAAAGGTAATACGTTTTACCAGACAAAACCTGGAGCTACCCTGTTATTATGTTATTGCATTATCTATAAAGAAATGGCTGAGTGAATGTTGTTCTCAACAATCTTCACCTCTGTGGGGACAGTGAAAACATTCATGCAGTAAACCGGTATTTCTATAATCCTTATGAAGTACATTTCCATGAAATGATGAGGAATAAAATAAGTCAATGGATTGAATTTCACAATGAAATTGTTCTACCTTGGGTTTTTGCAGATAGTTGGTGATCATTTAACTCTAAAGTAAATGGCCAATGTTAGTGCAACATCTGCTAACCAAACAAAAAGAGATGTAGGTCCACAAGGTTTAAAAGGTACATGCTTTATTAAAAATAACAAAGTATACTTAGATAGGTAGAAACCTATTTAAACTTAAGTCAATGTGCCCAGTGGCTTTTAAAAATGTTTGCTGTTGAGGTCAGGTAGGGTGAGGAAATTTAGGTCAGTGTTCCTTTAGTTTTCTGGACTAGCTCTTTCTTTTTGGCACTAAAAGTGCCAAAATAAAATATATAAATAAATTAATTATTAAATCATTATTAAAAGTACCATTAATTTATTAAATATGCAATTCATTCATTAAAATTGGTAATAAATTCATTATTTATTAAATGTGTAATTTATTGATTTATGTAAAAAAAAATATATATATTTAATTCATAGTATTGAATCAGATTCAGCCTCAGCTTATATGTTATGTTTATTTAGCATGGGTGTTTAAAATCTCTGAATCTGTAGTGAAAGCCTGTTCTACTTCGTGTGTGCTCCGCCCACCTACGGGCTTCGCTATTGGTTACCTCTCTGGCGCCAGCCAGCCCTCTGAGAAAGATCAAAGCACCCACCGCGCCAATCATGCCAGCGTACTGGCACAGCCTCAGGGGCTATATAAACCCCCTAGCCCAACACTCTCCCTTCTTCTCTCTCAGCACCTCTGAGATCACTAAGAGCATTAACTAGAAGAATGGACTGTGCCCGAGATTTGTCACCTACCGGTGTCGGGCACCACCGCTCCTGCCGTTCCTGCTGCGCCCGGCTGCTGCCCGAGGATGGCCACGACCTGTGTTTCACCTGCCTCGGATGGCGTCACCAGCTGGAGCGGTCAACTTGCCCGCCTGCCTCGGCCTCCCAGAGAGGAGACCGGCGTCGGGCTGCGTTTATGGGGCCAGTCTCTCCTACCCCACTCGACCCGCCGCTGGGACCCATTGCAGTGTCCCCGGCCGCAACCCCACCTCAGTCTGATTGGGCAGTGGGAAGTGAGGACGGAGAGCCGTGGCGAGGGCGCTGGCTCTTCCTGCATGGGTTATGCCGGCCCTGATCCTCAGTCGGCCCATCGGTACCCGTTAGACGATCTTCCGCAGCTGTTCGCTTCCGCTGCGGAGCGTATGGGGACTCCGCTCCCGCCCCAGCCGCTTGAGACGGCTCCGGCGGACTTCACACTGGGGCTAGCATCACAGGCCCGCTCTCGACCACGTGTGGCGACTCTCTGCCCTCTGATGACGCCCATAGCCCATTATGCCCAGCGAGAGTGGCAGAGCCCGCTCTCGGCAAGGGGCCCCGCCCGGGGATATCTGGGCTATTGCAACGTGGAGGGCTGGAACGATATCTCCGGCGTCCCATCCATTGAAGACGGCGTGAGAATGTGCCTGCTCCCGTCATCTACTCCCTGGCCGAGCGGTAAGCCGGCTTTACCATCTGAGAGGGACAGGTTGACGGCGTCGTTAATTGATCGTTGCTATGCCAACGCCGCTCAGGTAGTGGCGTTAGCTAGCAATATGGCCTTTCTAGCGGCCTCCTTGGACAGACTCACGCACGAGCGGTCTGCACTCATGCCCGAGGAAATAGACGAGGTTCAGACAACAGCAGCTGCTCTCCTGAGGATGTCCCAAGCTTTCGCTGTGGATGGGGGCCGCACCATGAGCGCGGCACAACTCGGCGCAAGACACCTGTGGCTCGGCTTGTCTTCCTTGAAGGAACAGGAGCAGAGACGTATCCTCGGTCTGCCGCTTTCCACCTCATCCCTGTTCGGCCCTGACATACAGTCTCTGGTAGAGCGACTGGAGTCAGCCTCCAAAACCTCTCAACAGCTTGCTCCGCATCTCCAGCCGAGACGCGAGCGGCACGACATGTGGCGCCGTCGTGCTGACCGGCGACAGGTATCCGCAAGACCCCGGGAGCGAGTGAGGGTCCGCCCCACCGTTGCCGCTACTGACCCTGCCCCTACATCTCGTAGCGCAGAGCGGGGAAACTCCGGCAGCAGAGGAAGTTTTCAACGGGGGAGGGGTGCTGGCTCCCGCTCTCATATTCTTCCTATAATGATAATCATGTTAATAAAGGCCGCAAGGCCCGTTACTTCTCATTAAAAGAGCAAGCTTCAGAATCATCCCTTTCAGCTCCCTATAGCCCGCTCCCTTCCACCACGCCTCGCAGGCGGATTGTGCTTGGCTTAGGTGGGTCCGGCGTACTTACCGCAGTATCGGCGCCTTTCATTCCCCCAAGGGAGGGGCGTAAGAGGCGCTCTCCTGCGCTCGCTGGTAACTCTAATGCGGCGGGTAAACGGCCCAGGTTTCACTCTGCAACCGCCAGGGGCGGTGTGCAGATAGTGGGGGCCTTGGGCTCGCCCCCTCCTTTATCTAGGCAGCGCCAAGTTTTGGCCTACGAGAGCAGGGATGTCGACTGTGGCCTGCTACCCCTGGCTACACAGGCAGCTACTAGGGGTGCCCCACCTGGAGGAGTGGGGCAGCCCCTTCAGGGGGGGCCCCGTCCTCCCCGATGTACTCAGGACCTAGGGGGTTCTAGCTCAGTCAGCAACCTACCCCCAGCCACTCACACAACCCCAGCAGGGCCCCCTCCTGAGATGGTAGGGCAGCCCTTTCGGGGGGGGCCCCCTGCATCCCGAACCTCTAGTGGGGTTTGGGACGGCGGGCGGGCCAATGCTTCCTCCTGTTCAGGGCATGGTGCGTCCCCTATCGCACTTCCTCGAGGCGTGGACACGCCTTCTCGGCCCTCTATCGCCCTGGCTGGACAGGACATTGAGGAGGGGCTACGCCCTGCAGTTTGCTCGCCTACCCCCTCCCTTCTGCGGTGTCCTTCGCACACAGCTCACAACTCAGGCAGCACACAAGGCCCTCCAGGAGGAGGTCCTTTCTCTCCTACAGCGTGGTGCAGTTTCGGAGCTGGACCAAAGGGAGGTGGAGACAGGGTTTTACTCCCCCTATTTCTTGGTACCGAAAAGAAACGGGGGAGTGAGGCCGATCCTGGACCTGCGCATTCTGAACCAGTATGTGGCCACCAGGAGGTTTCGCATGTTAACTATCAAGCACCTCCTGGAGAATGTCCGCCCGGGGGATTGGATGACCTCAATCAACCTGACGGATGCCTATTTTCATGTCTCCATCCTACCGAGGCACAGAAAATTCCTCAGGTTTGCCATCGGAGATCGGTGTTTTCAGTTCAATCGCCTCCCGTTTGGCTACTCCCTCGCCCCACGCACTTTCTCGAAATGCGTGGAGGCAGCACTGGAGCCGCTGCGCCGTCAGGGTCTCAGGATCCTAACTTACATAGACGACTGGCTCATCCTTGCTCCCTCACGCCAGAGGGTCATGGAGCAGACGGACAGAGTGCTGCGTCACATCTTGGAGCTGGGGTTCGTTGTGAACCAGGCCAAGAGCTCATTGTTGCCAGCCCAACAGGTGACGTACCTGGGACTGGAATTGGATACAGAGACCATGCGCGCACGTCTCTCCATGGGGAGACAGGTGGCGCTCAGGAGTTTGGCCCAGAAGCTGGTGGTGGCCCAATCGGCCCCGTCTTGTCTGGTCCGGTCACTACTGGGCATGATGGCAGCAGCTCACCCGGTGGTACGCATGGGGCTCCTTCATATGAGACGGCGCCAACGCTGGTTTGCTCGGCCCGATTGCATCCCAGGCGGGACAGACAGACACGGGTCTCACTGTCCCCGGGGCTCGACAGGATCTGGAATTCTGGCTCACCCGAATCGACTCCAACTGGGAGTGCGCATGGGATGCATCCCACACTATGTCGAGGTGTTCACGGACGCTTCACTCACCGGATGGGGCGGGACCTTGGGCCGGCTCGCAGTGGGCGGGGCCTGGGAGTCAACGCTATCTCATATCAACGTACTGGAGATGGTAGCGGTGCAACGAGTGCTTCTGCACTTTGCTCCAAGCCTGAAACGAGAGCATGTTATGGTCAGGTCGGACAACACGACAGTTGTGGCCTACCTAAACAGGCAGGGAGGGACCAGGTCACCCCTCCTGCATCGGAGATCAGCAGAGATTCTAATGTGGGCAGACACACACCTGGCCTCCCTAAAGGCGCGGCATGTGCCCGGGACACTCAACGCAGGGGCAGACAGGATGTCCCGGGGTGGCCCTCTACGCGACGAATGGGGCCTGGCGCCCTAGGTCGCACAACAGATCTGGCGCCCTGTTCGCCAGTGCAGAGAACGCACAGTGCCTACTCTGGTTCTCGCTCAGGTCATCAGACGACCCACCGCTAGGGGTGGACGCGCTGGCTCAGGAGTCGTGGCCCAGAGGCCTCCTCTATGCCTTCCCGCCACCACGCCTCTTGGCCCCTCTGCTTCACAGGGTGAGGTCGCAGGGCCTTCACATCCTGGTGGTGGCGCCGGACAGCCCGGGTGCCATATGGTACCCGGACCTAGTGCAGTTGGCAGTGACGGAACCGTGGCCCCTCCCCGACCAACCAGACACACTGCTGCAGGCCCGGGGCTCCCTGCAGTCCCGGCCATTTCTTCCCCGCAGACTCCTAGTCTGGAGGTTGAAAGGGGGAGACTTATGAGTATAGGACTTCCCCCGGCAGTGGTGTCCACCATCCAGTGTGCTAGGGCACCTTCCACAGCCAGGGCATACGGCAACCGCTGGCACCTCTTTGCCACTTGGTGTGGTGACAGGAGGTTGGACCCCTGCAGTTGTTCAGTCAATGTAGTCCTGGAATTCCTACAAGGACTTCTGGATAGTGGTCGTGCCGCATCAACTCTGGCAGTGTTTGCGGCAGCCATCACGACGGGCCATGAGGGATTCGGACGCTTCTCGGCTCGTAGTCACCCTTTGGTTAAGCGATTTCTTCGAGGTGCACGCAGGGTAAGGCCCCCCTCTAGGCAGGTGGTGCCCCCCTGGGACCTTCAGACAGTATTGGATGGCCTGTCTGGACCTCCTTTCGAGCCTTTGGAGCGGGCGGAAATCCGGCTGCTCTCCTTCAAGACTGCCCTTCTGTTGGCGTTATCCTCAGCCAAAAGGGCTGGGGACCTGTGCGCCTTGTCAGTTCATCCTTCGTGCATGTCGCTCAGTGGGGATGGAAGCCTGGTTCATCTTTGGCCCAACCCAGCCTTTCAGCCAAAGGTTATCACCTCGTCCTTCCGGTCCAGGGTGATCAGGATTAGAGCTCTCTGCCCCACCTCAGAGGGGTCGACAGCAGATGCGCGGTTACTCATGCTGTGTCCGGTCAGGGCTTTGCGCTGCTATGTAGAGCGCACAGCGGGCTTTCGGGCATCAGACCGTTTATTTGTGTGCCGGGGCCAGAGGGCGGGGACCCCATTGTCGGCCCAGCGTTTGGCACATTAAATTTGTGGGGGCATTGAGGCGTCCTACGTGGCTCAATGCCACCCTCCTCTACCTGTGGTCAGGGCACACTCTACCCGAGGGGTTGCCACGTCGGTGGCCCTGTGCAGGGGTGTCTCCGTAGAGGATATATGCTTGGCGGCATCTTGGTTCTCTGTGTCCACTTTTGTGCAGTCCTATCTCATGGACGTGTCTGCGTGCACTGTCACTCATTCAGTGTTGAATGGAGGCCGGAACCCCCATTCAACACAACACGTTTCGACTGTCTAATACCGGATGTGTGTGGCCCGTGTGCTCTTGGGAGAGGCGGTCACGGGCTTGGCGGGCAGGAGGGACGCTCTTGGGAGAGGTAGTCTATCCCCCAACCATAGACACTAGGTCTTTGAGTTTATACACGGTGCCAGGATGCTCTTGGGAGAGGCAGTCCTGGGCAGGACTTGGTAAAAAAAAAAAAAAAAAAAAAAAGACAGGTCGGTGTCAGATGCTCTTGGGAGAGGCGGTCTAGACACCAAGGTCTGGGGTGGGGTGCTCTTGGGAGAGGTGGGCCTGCATTGCTCCTTAGGATGTTTGTTTCCGCGCCAATCGTTGTGAACTTGTCCAGCTGGGAGTACATTGATCTCCTACGGCCTTCGCCTCGGCAGGTAACCAATAGCGAAGCCCGTAGGTGGGCGGAGCACACACGAAGTAGAAATTATAGTTACCTGATGTAACTACAGTTCTACGAGTGTGTGCGTAGCCCACCTACTTTCAGGCCCAGCTGAACTGTTCCCTCATTTGAGCTGGTTCGAAGAAGGGAGAGTGTTGGGCTAGGGGGTTTATATAGCCCCTGAGGCTGTGCCAGTACGCTGGCATGATTGGCGCTGTGGGTGCTTTGATCTTTCTCAGAGGGCTGGCTGGCGCCAGAGAGGTAACCAATAGCGAAGCCCGTAGGTGGGCTACGCACACACTCGTAGAACTGTAGTTACATCAGGTAACTATAATTTATTCCTGATTAGTGTGCGTTTAAGCTATAAGCTAGTTAATAAGTGTGTACACAGGACAGTTACAAAAAAACAAGGCAACACTTTGCACAACTTTATCACAATGCACTGGAGTCGGACCAGTCAGTTCATTTAATGATTGAATGGGCATTTTCTTATAGTTTACAGTTAGAGCAACAGGGAGTTTGTGAGTGGACCAACTGCACCAACCAGAAAGAAAATTGAGTAACTCAAAATATTCACTCTTGTGAACATATATATACAAATAAAAATAAATATTTAAGAGATTTGCTGCTAGATTTCCACATGTGTATAATAAAGAAATGCACTGAACCACTGTCTCTTTTTTATTATGTGGCCAAAGTTATGTCCTAGAAAGAGAGAGAGAGAGACAGAAAGAATAAGCATTGGTGTAATTTTTATTAATTCATTTCATTACTTTACTAGGGAATATAATTTATAACACATATTCATTATAGATAAGTGCACCTAGATATTCTGGTGTAAAGCTGAAAAATAACCAAACAGGCTAGACTTCTGTACTGCTGCATGAGACCTAAACATAATGTTTCCTGTGAGAAATGGAGAAGGACTGTTGGCATGTGGCTGACATACCTGTCCTCTGTGGACTTGTGTCTGGCTGCAGGTGGGGGCTGATGAAACCTATTAAAACATTGTCAAATTATCAAAAAACATCTGACTTCAGAACATATTCAGTGTGACAGCCATGACTGTACAAAAAACCTAACAGTAACAATGTTAATAACATCACATTATTATGTTGTTTCATTGTGTTGATAACATGCATTAATATTACCTATTCACACATTTAGCTCTGGTATATAATGACAAAACATGCTTTTGGTAAAATAATGTTTATGTTCCGAAAGAGTAGACACTTGTCCACATCCTTCAGAGACGTCTGTTGAGTCCAGTCTATGACAGGGCCTCGTGCAGAACCGGATGGTATGACGTCTTTGTCAGAGCTTCACACATCCAGAGGAGCATGCTGGCATCTGCAGGGGGTCCACTTGTGCTCGCTGCTGACGTCATGCACATTTGTCCCAGAATTTAGACACATTAAAGTTTGAACGACAAAAATCCATTGAACGGCTGAGGAGTTGAAAGCTGACAAAAATTGGCGGGGAAAACCTTTGAAATAATAAAGATGCACAAGAACAATAGGTGGTTGCATTTACTTTGCAACTACTTAATAAATGCCATTTTGGAAATCAGTGAACTGAACTGTTTTGTGCATAGCGCTGTTTTCAAAGCCCAAATACATTTTAGTAGTCCTAATTGGACAAAGCCACTCAAGTTTTGTTTGACTAATTTCACCTTTAGCAAATAATAATTTTTTTTTTTTTTTTAAATAAACAGAATTATCTGCTTTTGCAAACAAACTCAAGTACTCATCTAACATAAATGAATACATACAGCTACACCCAACAAATGTTTACTTTATTCCCACCTCGCACTATTGTATGTCATACCTTTTATCACAACAGCTTTCAGTTACCAACGTATGTAATTTTTATTATAATAAACAAACCAGTAAATTAGCATAAAGTGAAAATATTGAGACAATACAATAATGCCAGACATGGGAGAGTTACACTTAGCTAGGCTATGAAGACAATTACATTCTGGCAAACAATAAGTTAGAGAGTCTCATGGCTCGCGTTATCTGTTGAAGGGTATTTAGCAAACAAGCCAACGTTAGTGCAACTCCAAATGCCACACAGAGTTAGCATTTGCTGCTTTGAGAAGACAGCTGATAAAGTAATTTGAAAAACCAAGACAGCTAATTTATCAAATTCATAAGCCTCAGAAGTCAGGATCATAATAAACATGGTCTCAAAGTTTTTATTCCAGTAACATATTTGTTCCTGTTAGCTGGTTAGCATCCGCGGACTCAAATCCTGCAGTGCTAGGCGTGTCCCCCTGCTTAAGCCAGTACTTGTCCGGGCCTGTCTGAAGTTTGCTAGAGAGCATTTGATCATGATGATCCAGTTTCATTTTCCCAGAATGTCAAATGAAACCAAAATTTTACTTTTTGGTAAAAACTCAACTTGTCGTGTTTGGAGGAGAAAGAACACTATACCTACTGTGACGCATGGAGGTGGAAACATCATGCTTTGGGACTGTTTTTCTGTAAAGTGACCAGGACAACTGATCCGTGTAAAGGAAAGAATGAATGGGTATTGTGAGATTTTGAGTAAAATCCTCCTTCCATCAGCAAGGGCATTGAAGATGAAACATGGCTGGGTCTTTCAGCATGACAATGATCCCAAACACACCGCCCGGGCAACAAAGGAGTGGCTTTGAAAGAAGCATTTTAAGGTCCTGGAGTGGCCTAGCCAGTCTCCAGATCTCAATCCTATAGAAAAATCTTTGGAAGGAGTTGAAAATCTGTGTTTCCCAGCGACAGACTCAAAGTATCACTGCTCTAGAAAAGATCTGCCAAACTACCAGCAACAGTGTGTAAAGACCTTGTGGAGACTTAGAAAACGTTTGACCTTTGTCATTGCTAACAAAGGGTATATAATAAACTTTTGTAATTGACCAAATACACATTTTCCACCATAATCTGCAAATAAATTCTTTAAAAATCAGACAATGTGATTTTCTAGATTTTATTTTACTTTTTTTCTCATTTTGTCTCTCATAGTTGAAGTGTAACTATGATGGAAATTACAGGCCTCTCATCTTTCTAAGTAGAAGAACTTGCACAATTGATGGCTGACTAAATACTTTTTTGTCCTACTGTATCTGTGCAGAGAGCATCACCCCATGGATGGGAAACTGCACCAGGCAGGACTTCTTGGCCCTAAAAAGGGTGGTCTGTTCAGCTAAGCGTACTGTATACTATGTATAACTGTGCAAGTGACAAATAAAGCTTATCTTATCTCGTATCTGAAGTGGTTACTACTCCTTCAATGATTAAAATGGGATTGTAATTAAAACTGATTTTACTCATTTGACTAAAGAACTGTGAGGGGAACAGTGCTGTGGTACGTAACTTGACCATGTTGATTGTGGTGGAAAAGATAAGCTATAAGGGTAATAAGAATTTTAGTGTGTAATGTAATGTATAACCTACTCACCAATTATATGTATAAAACAATGGGTATAAAATGATTACTTAAATTATATAGTTTATATTACTTATGGCAAAAATATAGTAGAAATAGAGGAAAAGACATGTTGCTGCTGTTCCAAAACAAGTCCGCACACGTAGATAGAATTTATTGGAAATCAAAAATACATTTGGTGGGTTGGTTATACATACTAAAATTTACATTACCCTTATAGCTTATCTATCCCACATTATAGAAAGAGTTTACAATATTTTGTTTCTTTACAGAAATATATAATTTTATGAACAGTTTCTGTGAAATATACACAGAACATAGGCTACTGTAGGGTTACGCCAGTGTCAGGTTACCCACAGCACTGTTCACCTCATAGTTCTGTTCAGTCAAACTTTGAGTGAAATCAGTTTTAATACAATTATTAAAAACTTGTCATTTTAGCTTTTACATTAAAAACGTCTTTATACAATACACCGTTATCAAGGTGATATACCCTACTGTTATTATGAGTCAAGCCCCATACAAACACACAAATTTAATCCTATTTAATCAGTGAAGGAATAATAACCTTTGCAATACTGATAAAAGATAATTTATTCATGTGTTTAAATCCAAATGCAATGCCAGTTGCCACAGTCTGTAGGACTGTTCACAATGTCATCCATTTCTCCAAAGAAGATGAACTGAAGGGTTTGGGGGCTGTCTGGAGGATTTCTGCTGCAACTGTTCCACCTGCACATCCTCCAAGATGTCTTCAAAGTGAAGAGGGCCTTCTGGATATTTACAGAGGCATTGTGTGGTCTGTGCATGATACCTTTGTCCTTCACCGCTCACCAATGTTCAAACCAGCACCTTATCCACCAAAGGGTTTTATTTGGCTTGGAGATGGGTGGGTACCCATGCCTCCAATACCCCATACCACCAGACTGTAGCCAGGAAGACTTCTTCTTACACCTACAAGGACAGACAAAATTAAAACACTGATGAACTACTATGAAATACATATATTTAAGTTCAGGCCAAGTGGAGGCACAATACAACAGCATCATGCAATTGCCAGGAACATTATAGAATGTACATTTAGTGATGCAATTCAATGACAATGACATATCCTTTTATTATAAATTTTGCAAAGAAAATAACTCGATCGATTTTAATTAAAGACCCTTGGTCTATTAAATGAAAGGAAAAGACAACAAACAATGAACCTCTGAGAAAGTCTGTGTACTAGAGCAAAAACTGTAAGCTTTCTCTGTCACAAACCAGTCCATACTGGTTAATACTAAGCACCCCAAAGACAAGGTTCCCTGTACACTCCATTGACACCTAGTCCATCTAAAGTTCCCATGCATTTACCTTTTGACGTTAAAAGACTTTTCAAGCAATAATTGGCTTTTCTGAGAGATACTTCAATCTGAAATTGTCTATAATAGCCATATCAAAAGAGCAGCTTATCTAGGTGCTAACATTAAAGCTCTGCCTGGACTGAAAGGTTGTGTTCCTCAGCTCCACAATGGCTGCTGTAGAGCACTGTTCAAAAGAAGTGCTTGACATGGAATTTTGAAGAAAAAATTATTCTTTAACAAAACTTCACTCCATCCTTTTTTTCTTCAATTGTCAAAAGATTTTATAACTGAACCTCTGACATATCTTTTTAACCTTAGTCTTTCAAAGAATGTAATCCCTGGTGTCTGGAAATCTGTCTGGTAGAACTCAGTGTTGTGAGATGACAGTAGAATCTCATTGGCATGTTATCCTCTTTTCTAACTAAAGGAGTACCCCATGATTCTGTTCACAGCAGGAATGATGTACCTTTCTTCATAGGCCTTGTCGAATCCTTTCAAAATGTAATGTTTATGGTTGTGGTTAGATTTGGTTGAAAGTTTAATTTTATCTCATCACTCCAAATTACATTGTTAAAGAAGTTTTGAACTTGATGCGGGCGTCAACTGGGAGCCAGTGTAACCTAATGAAGAGAGGAGTTACGTGCGCTCTCTTCGGTTCTTTAAAGACCACTCTTGCCGCTGCATTCTAAATCAGCTGCAGAGGTTTGGTTGTGCAGGCAGGGAGTCCAGCCAGAAGAGCATTGCAATAATCCAGTTTGGACAAGACAAGAGCTTGGACTAGGATTTGTGTAGAGTGCTCTGATAGGAAAGGTCTAATTTTCCTAATGTTGTAGAGAATGAATCTACAGGAAAAAGGTTCAACTGCAGGTGATGGTCCTTCATCCAAAGTGAGATGTCACTCAGGCATGCCAAGACACAAGCAGAGACCGTCGGATCATCAGGTTGAAATGACAAGTGGAGCTGAGTGTCATCTGCAGCAGTGATAGGAAAAGCCATGCTTCTGAATGACAGAGACAAAGGATGTCATGTAAATGGAAAAGAGTAGCGGTCCAAGCACTGAGCCCTGAGGCACCTCTATATTGAGATGTTGGAACTTAGAAACCTCATTTCTATAGGATACTCTGAATGACCTACCTGAGAGGTAAGACTTGAACCATTGCAGTGCCTTTCCAGAGTCATCATCGCACTGAGAGAAGACAGGAGGATGTAATGATTAGGCAGCAGGGCTTCGATGACTCAAAGCAGTGCAGTACAAAATGTCTTCTCTTGACCACAGACTGGTTGTGGTATAGGAGGTTGTTTCGAGTCAGACAGGATGAGAGCTTGCTCCAGAGCTTTGGCAATGAAGAGAAGGAGGGAAACTGGTATGAAGTTTTCTAAGAGTGTAGGGTTGAGAGTGGGTTTCTTCAATAGTGGTGTGATGCGGGCCTCTTTGAAAGCTGTGGGTAAAGACCCAGTGGAGAGAGATGAGTTGATGAAGTGGGTCAGAGCAGGCACAGCAGATGGAGAGATGGCCTGAAGGAGATGTGTGGGGATGGCTGCTTTAGTTAGAGAAGAGAAAGAGGGGAGCAAACATATATCAGGGGTGTGGATGAGTTCAACAGGTGGTGCTGCCGAGAACTGACGATGGCGATGGTTTTCTTTACAAGAAAGATTGAAAGTCTTCAGCTGTAAAATCTGATGAAGGTTGGGGAGCAGGTGGACAAAGGAGGGGTTTGAAAGAGATTGTGCGAGTCAGGAGAGTTGATGATCTTAGAATGGTAGTAGTCAGTTTTTGCAGAGGTGACATTAGCAGAGAAATCAGCGGAAAAAATAGAGAGGAAAAACCCGTAAATACAGAGGTTAGTAGGATCTTTAGACTTGCACCATTTCCTCTCAGCTGACCGGACAATGTTGCTTGTGTAGAACATCGGATAACCAGGAGGCAGACGAGGATGTATGGGCTGGTCTAGATGTAAGAGGTCATAAGTTGTCCAAGCAGGATGTAAGTGAGGTGCACAGAGTGTCGGTGGTGTTTAACAGAGAGCGCTCCTCAGAGAAGGGGAGCACAGAAGAGACGGCAGAGGAAGAGCGGGAGGAAATAAGTGTACGCAGGTCGGAAAGGGACCAGCAGTAAAACAATTGCACTGTCTGGAGAAGTTAGATCAAGGTTGAGAGTTGGCCAAGGTGGATGTTGAAGTTTGCTAATACCACCACAGGAGTACCATCCTCAGGGAAGGGTGAAAGAAGCGCATTCATTCCTGTGACGCGAGGACTGTGTGAGAAAGAGTGATTATGGAAGAGGGCAGTGGGAGCGGCAGAGTCTTCTGGTTTGATCCATGTTTCTGTAAGTGCTACAAATGAAAGACCAGAATGTTGAACAAAAGCTGAAATGAGATCAGCTTTGTTCACAGCAGACTGGCAGTTCCACAAGCTTCTTGGGAAAGTAGAAGGGTCAGTTATGGACAGTGATATAACATGTAGATTATTATGGTTGCAACCTTTTGAGTGAAACAGATGATGATTTCTGTAGGGATTTTTTAAAACACATCAAAGCAAAAAAGAAAATATGCTAGAAGAAATAAAAAACGTGCAATTCTCAGGTCTCCTGTTGGTGTGTCCCTGATCATTGGAGTCCCGTGCAGGTAGAGTCGATGGTCTTTACTCTCTTCAGTCATGCGATGAGTGCTGCCACGACCAGCAGGAATCACATACACTAACACAGTTCTGTAGCCTTCTGCTGCTATTGCCTTTCTTCTGGCGACTCAACCATGCAGCACATTTTTTCAAGTGCCTCCTTACTGTGCATCTTGAAATAGCCACTCTTTGCTGAAATAGCTGAAATTATTTGTGGGTTTTTCTTTGCATCCCAACCAATTTTCCTGGCAGTTGTGGCTGAAATTTTAATTGGTCTATCTGACCTTGGTTTGGTTTCAACAGAATCCCTCATTTTTCACTTCTTAATTAGAGTTTGAACACTGCTGATTGGCATTCTTAATTCCTTGGATATCTTTTTGTATCCCTTTCCTGTTTTATACAGTTCAAAAACCTTTTCTTGCAGATCCTTTGACAATTCTTTTTCTTGTACCATGACTCAGAATACAGAAACATCAGTGCAGCACTGGATGAACGATGCAAGGGTCTTTCACGAGCACAGAAACTCACTGACATTTTATACACTCACGGTATACAAGCAAAAAGATCACAGGTGAGGAGGGTTGGGCATTATCCAATTTATATCCAATATCCAATTATAACCCGGTATTCAGCATTAATGTCTTGAACCCTATGACTTCATAATTTTACATGCAATATAGACCTAAGCATGAAGTTTACACTTCTGCAACAGATAAAACACTCAAATTATATATTGGATTCACATTGATTTTCTAAATCCTGTGATGCTGCAAAAATAAATGCCATGCGATCAAACTGTAGTACCTCATACATATACCACTGTTCTCTTCATGTATTTTAGCACATACCTGATCTAACTACAAAATATACTTCAGAGCAATGAATATATCTCTATACATAAAATTATAATTTTACATGTGGCCCAACTAAACTGAGTGTAAAAAAGTTAGGGCCCTTGAGTTCTTTACTAACTCAAATAAAACTATATAGATCAGGAAATTAAATACTTGTGTTTAGAGCCTATATCTCACTCTTATTATGGTGGTGCTGTTTAAAGGGTTAACCCTTTAAACAGCACCACAACACCTTTAAATCACACAATTTCAATGGAAATGACCAAACAAATTTAACTGAATAAACTTAAATTTACTGATTTAGCTAATTTAAATAAAGATTTTGCAGATTTTAAAACACTATTACTATTTATAAACACTATTACTTTTCAAATACGTAATTCCATGTAGTGGGTGTACAACCCTTGATCTGGCTTGGATTTCTCCTGTGACATAGAAGTGTGTTAATAGTGACAACACAGAAGAGCCACATGGTGTAGCCACCAATAAATGAAAGGAACAGAAATGGACCACAATTAAGGGCAATAAGGAAGGACATTATTTGTAACAAAAAAACGGTACTCAAGCCTCTCTCTGTTGACTAAGTTATATAGGTTATCTTTAAAACTTTAGAGTGATATATCAAAAGGTCTGATATCACATTGAACTGGGATTTATTTCTAGGTTTCCACTTTGAGTGTACTCTTATTTTAGATTACCCAAATGTATGTTCACATTCTCAATGTCTGCATTTTGCAGGCTGTAAACACAGTGTCCTCAGGTTGTATTAGCAGCTTTTTTACTGCCATTACACGTATGACAAGCCTCCATTATTATCCATCTCAGTTGTGCTCGCTGCTCTCTGCTCCCATCACCACTTTGTTTGCTGTGTTCTTGTACATCATGCTAAGAGGCTATTTATATAGATTGGTGCCGTCCGTGGCACTATGTCTAACCCTAATGACCCACTGTCTCTGGCTGTCTGTCTCAGCTGTCCCTCTTGCTCGCTGCTCCTGACTCTGCCATGCAAATAATGGCACCAGCCAAGTGCTTGTGTCTGTATAGATTACCTTAGCACCCATAACATTTTCCCACGTCCTGCACCAAGACCATAATGACAAACCGAACTCATCAGAACAGTTAGGAAACCTCCTATGAAAACATAGACAACAGCCATGAATGGCCTTTAGCACAAACCCTAATAGCTCATTAGGCCATGCTTCTGTCATTAAGCACATTCTTTAATGCTATTAATCACCAAAAGGCCTGAAAAAAAGCTTTTCCTGAGACAGAAGGGCAAAGGAGCTGTTTAGAAATACCAGTGTATTAGTGGTGGGAAGGACAGTAATTAAAAACTGCAAACACACTCTACGACCCTCTTTACTGTTATAAAATATTTTTTAAAGTATGTGCAGCGTTGCACACTCCTTAACTGATATGATTCTATTCTATTCAATGAGAGCATTTACACGGCACGCAGTGCGACAGGCAGATACGCTGCAATTCTGATTCTCTGTGACGGAGCTGCCTGTTCATGTCAATATACACAAATCAGATTGTACCCGACCAAACAAACACCATATCTGTTTTTTCAATATAATATATATTTTTTTTTTTTTCCGAATTTGAAAAGAAAGTTTCTCTTTGATTAGTAGAGATCAAAGGAATGCCTTATAACTATGCAACTTGGTTGTAAATGTACTGCATATTGTACCTAATGGTCTATTTGTAAATGTAAATATGGTGAAATGGGGTGAAGTACTATTGTTGTAAAAAACAAAGGGATCTGAAACTAAATTTGCGCAGCGCTTCTGAAACACGTCCAGTGGACTTTGGTCTGCAATGTTGCTCGCTGACGCTCAACGGCGCTGCACATGCAGTATTATTTCAAGGTGATATATGGACATCCATTAATTTAAAGATTAAGCACAAGGTTGTTAATTACAGATTTAAAGTGACACCACGTAACCTTTAGCCCAAAAATATATATTCTTTTAGCCCATAACATATACATTTTAATATTTTTTTTAGATGAGATGAGTATAATCGTGATTATCTCACTGACACAGTTCCCTTTGCTGGCCTAGAACTTCCAATACAAATACTTGCCACAGTGTCCTCTTGTGAGAGATCACGGGATTTACACAGTTTACGGGATTTACGCGCTTTATGGCACTGAAATAGAGAGTGCTGCCCAATTTCTCAGGTAACATTACTGTGGCACCCCTGAACAGAGAGAACCAGGAAACCTCTTAAGGCGGAAGCTCAAAAGAGAATGAGAGAAGGAGATCGCCAAAGAGACTGTACGGGAGTAAACCTGAGCCAGGTGTTTACTCATTGGCAAGACTTATGCAAAGAAATAGGGAGCAAAAAGGACGGCAACTTTGCCATTTTGCTCTTCAAATTCAAATTTTTAAGTTTAGAACAACTTTTTTCTGTCTTTTGAACTTTTTAGTGGCATTAGAGACATGGTTTGACAAAAATCGCCATGTAAAGCCTTTGACCTTATCAAAAAAAAAGCTCCACCCTCACTTTTGATGCATTTTTTTCTTATAATCTAAATATTACGAGTTTTACGAGTATTACTATGATACAATATAAAATGCAATGTTAAGCAAATAAATAAGATTTGATTATTTTTAAATCACAGTCTGATGAGAGTCTAATACTGATCTGTAGCTAATGAAAAAAGAATAAAAACATTTGTAGAGCTGAATAGAAACAAGATGTTTCACAAAAAAATGTTCAGCATGAGAGACTTTTAAAGGCATTGAATGGCAACAATGACAACTGTGAAAAAAATTCTTAAACACTAAATAAAACTGAACTGTGCTGTATTATAGACAAATATTATTAAAATTTTAGCCAAACGGCGTACGTGGAGGTCCTTGGAGGACGTGGGGATTGGAACCATTAGGAACACACCTGCATCTGGTTTCCTTCAGAGATGTCCTCCAAAGAAAGGATCCTGGCAATTGGGAAAGGACCTGAATGTCTTTTTGTGTACCTAAACTGCCATTAGTACTAAAAATTTTTTTTTCAAATGTGAGTGAACACCATCCCAGGTTGACTTCCTGACATGGCTCCAAGTGGTCCTCAAAGATTACACACACAGTAGCCTTCATTTATCAAAGTTGCATAAAAATGGGTACAGAGCTGTGCAAAAAAGTGGACATACAACAGAGCCAGTGTGAAATTTCCAAATTTGCACGTTTGTGTGAAATGTGATGTTATCCTGTCAACCGAACCACAGCTAAAGCCTAAATACTTGAAGACAGTACATATTTGATGGAATACTACATAGACCATGTTGGCATAACCCTTATTTTAAGGAAAACATAATAATAATAATACAAATTTAAACAATAAACATAAAAAATTTATGTTAAAAATGTATTGTCCCAAGACCAACATCCAGACCAAGCCCCAGACCCAGAGTCGCTGCGATACACACACAAGCTCCCCTATTGCTTCTCCACTGAGTTAGACGGAGAACAGTAGGGCTAGGTAGGTCATGATTTTAATGCAGTTAATGAATACACTGCCAGTTATTATCTGTGTAAAAAGCTTGTCTGCTGTGGTAACATGATGATAATTGCACTAATGTAAACAATAAGCTCCAAAAACACAGAGCACCCCAGCACAGGAGTCACTAGAGTCCTTTCAGCGGCAAAGAATAACCTGTAGCTCAGAAACTAATTATGTTCAATCAATTAAAATAAAATAAAAAAAACATCTAAAAGTTGATGATTGTCTCTAACAATAATTCACATTAATTTGTGGCAGTAGGCTATATTTAATGTTGAAATGCAGTCAGCAGGTGGTGTGAGGAGTTCTGTGAGGGCGTCACCGTGCAGACAGTAAAGTGGAGGGGCGTGATGTGCCTATATTTCCGCGCCCACATCAGGATCCTGGCAGCGCTGTTCTGTACATACTGGTGCTTTTGGAGGCTCCTGCTAGGAATCCTGATGTGAGCTTTGTTAAGGCAAATTTACACTGCAGGCTTCTGCGGAGCACCAGCAAACAATGTCACAGAGTTTCTGGTCTTGTATGATGTGATCTGTGCAGATTGATGCGAAATGGCTCCGCCGTTGCAGTGAAATAAAACTACTGCGTATCTCTGCCGAAGCGCCATTCTTGTTCCATGACAAGATTGGAAGTGTATTGGCAATGGAGTTGCCTATCAAAAGCTACACTTGATCGCTTTCTTTAAAGACGAGTGATCCGTCTCCCCACTCCGGTCGTGGGGTTCCCGTGTTGATCTGGCTGAGGTGCAGGGATCAGATAGTCCTATGTCCCTTGCGCTCTCACCAGATGAGGCAGACACCGGCTCTGTGCTTGAGCGCTCTTCCTGCTCTGACGCGGCGTTTGAGGAGCTGCTCGAGGTGGTTACAAGAGCAGTGGCGCGGCTGAATATTTAGGAGGGCCCTCAAGAGCAGGTGCGGGGCTATGGGTCGATGCCCCAGGTGGAAGAGACGCTTGAGGGCTATCTCTCCCCCGGGACATCGTCCTCCCTGAGAAAACCTACACTCCCCAACAAGCCATGCCGGTTCACATCATCACTTGTGGGGAAGCTTTCCAGGCGGCGGATCAGGCTGGTGCAGCACTGCACACCATGGCGGTTTTGCAGGCATACCAGGCTGAGCTGCTCAAAGATTTGAGCACAGCGGGTACTGTGGACGAGGACGCGTTTTCTGAGCTACGGCGTGCTACAGACCTCTCTCTCCGTGCAACTAAGCAGACGGCCCGTGCTATTGGCCGCTCCATGTCTGCTTTGGTTGCGACGGAAAGACATCTGTGGCTCTGTGGCTCCTGGATGCACAGATCTCGCCTTCCGGTCTTCTTGACAACGCGGTGGACTCCGTCGCCACTATATTCCATGAGGCTAAGCGCTACGAGGAGGCGTTTGTGAGGTTCCTTCCTCGCCGTGCTCAGCAGCCCGGGACCGGCCAGGTCCAGCCCCTTCCAGAGAAAAGCGGGCTGCCCAGAAGGAGAGTGTGGCAAATCGTGCCCCCCCTCGTAAGGACTGGGGAGCGGATTCTCGCGCTGCTCAAAAGAGAACGGACCTGCGGAATATTATCTCCACCAAGAAGCAGAGAACCTGAAATTGGCGCACCCATGGCCGCGGGTGTATGCTCCCACCGGGTGGGGCGCAACAAAATCCAACAGAGTCTAAAGACTCCATGTCGACACCCTCAGGAGCCCGCTGTTTTTTCTCCGGAGCAGCAGTCTCCAGCGCAATTATAATTGTCCGGCCGTCTCCTGCCTTGTTTCAGGACGGCGGGTATCTTACATCCCCCCCCAAAACCGATGTGCCAAAACTACTGCCCCTTTCGGAGAAACTGGCAGCATGGATGCTACTGCCAAATATCTCCCCGTGGGTAATAAGGACTGTGGCCAAAGGCTACAGAATTCAGTTCGCCTATTGTCCTCCGCGTTTCAACGGCGTGGTCTCCGCTTCCGTGAAACCGGAACGAGCCCATGTATTGACACAGGAACTGCAGGTTCTGCTGGACAAAGGGGCCATAGAACGTGTTCCCCCACCAGACAAACAATACGGGTTTTACAGCTGGTATTTTATAGTTCTGAAAAAAGATGGGGGGCTGCGCCCGATTTTAGAACTTCGCGGGTTAAACCTCTACCTCAAAGCATTAAAATTCAGAATGCTCACAATAAAAATTATTGTGTCCCAGATCCGATTAGGCGACTGGTTTGTCACCATCGATCTGAAGGACGCGTATTTTCACATAGAAATCCTGCCACAGCACAGAAAGTTTCTGAGGTTCGCTTTCGGGGGCGAAGCGTACCAGTATCAGGTTCTTCCGTTCGGCCTGGCCTTGTCACCCCGTACATATACAAAATGCATGGATGCAGCCTTGGCTCCCTTGCGACTCCAGGGCATCCGCATGAATGAATTACATAGACGACTGGCTGATATTAGCTCAGTCTCAGGAGCTAGTGCTTCGACATCGGGATGTCGTCCTAGTTTATCTCGACTCTCTAGGCTTGAGACTCAACGCCGAGAAGAGCGTTCTCTCGGCCGCCCAGAGGACAACATATCTAGGGGTTGTTTGGGACTCAACCTAGATGTAGGCACATCTGTCTCCTGCACGTGTTGGGTCCATTCTAACTACCCTGAAAGCTATCAGGCTAGGCCAGGAAGTGACTGTGCACTTCTTTCAAAGAATATTGGGTCTCATGGCATCTGCATCCACGGTAATTCCGTTGGGCCTTCTGCACATGAGACCGTTTTAGCTGTGGCTCAGAGCCAGGGGGTTTCATCCAAGGGCCAACCCCTGAAGCAATTAAGGGCTTTGTACCCTATCTATGTGGTTCAGACCCCAGTTTCTCACTTTGGGTCCCACCCTAGGTCCATGTTGTCGTCGCATCATGCTAACGACAGATGCATCCCTCACGGGCTGGGCCGCGGTCTTAGATGGCCGTCCAGCCCAAGGGATATGGAGAGGCCATCTTCTCGCATGGCACATTAATTGCCTCGAGATGAAGGCTGTATTTCTGGCCCTGACATACTTCCTCCAGCAGCTAAGGGGCTCCCATGTCCTAGTACAAGTAGACAGCACAGCGGTGGTCTCTTACATAAATCGTCATGGCGGACTGCGTTTGTGCCGCTTGAACAAGATAGCGCAGCAGGTGCTGCTTTGGGCTCAGGACAAGTTCCTGTCCCTCAGTGCGATTTATATCCCCGGGGGCATGAATGTGGGAGCAGATTTATTGTCCAGACCGTTGGCCAACCAGAGTGTGGTTCTCAGACCTAATATCTCTCCTCGACGGCTCGCCATGGGCGATTCCAACCAGGAGGGATCTGGTCTCTGCTCTCTTCACTGAACTGTATAAACTACATTACTCTGTTTGTGCGAGAGGATCTTGTCTTTAGGATGGACCAGTTTTTGACGTAGTGTGTTCCCTGGTTTAAACTGGACTGGAATGTTGTGTTTGTAGAAAATAATTTTAGGTGTTTCAGATAACAAGGAGGATTTAGTCCACCTAGCACATTGATACCGGCCGCTCATGGTAATAATCAGTTAATAAAGCGCTTTGAGTGCCTACTAGGTGGAAAAGCGCTATGCTTTGCTTAGTTTGGAAAAGATGTTTGTCTAATTTATAATCTCACCACAGTTCAACACAAAAATATTTATCATAATAAAAATCCTTCCATCTCTCTTTTTACATTCCTCTCTGTTAATGTTCCCTCCGTGGCTTTACTGAAGCAGACTGTGACTCCCAAATGCACTACAAACATTTCACTCACTGACCCAGAAACTGAATCACAAAACGCACCCTGCATTTCAAAATGTCATCGAATATCTTGGCTAAATAAATCAGCTGACCTTTGTGTTGTGTTTTTTTTCTCTCAGCGGCTGACACCCGGACATTTGTTTAGATGTTTTCTAACCCAAGAGGAAGTTCTGCTTCTAATTTTTCTTCACTGCAGCATTCCTGGCCAAAGTCAACAGCAAACTGAAATGAGCTGTGGCGCATTGGCGGCACTTGGTCAGAGTAAACACTTTTGTTCTGAATCTAAGCTCAACTTGGATTTCTTTTGTTTGCATTAACTTTTCACAACAAGGAGCTGCAATTGAATTTCATCATTTCACCAAAACCACATTAGAAGAGAGCAGATGGACATTAGACCACCAAACATCAGCTCACATTCACTGGGATCAGAGGGATATTGTCATTGCTGATGCTCCATGTAATACTCCCCAACACTGCTATTGAACAGGCTCCAATACTGAAGACAATTCTGAATATTTAAAACAGTACAAATTATTTTCACATTAGGTTATGGTATGTTGGAATAATGGAAAACACAACAAAAAGTTAAAAAAAAATTAAAGAAAGAAAAAGAAACAGGCCCTGACACAAACAATTGTAACCAGAAAATCTGAGAGGACAATGGATACTCAAAAGAGAATAAAATGAAGTTGCTGAATCCTTTAATTCAGAAAAAAGTAGCACAGAGTTTGCTCAACACATTGACATCAAAGTACTTACAAAGTGCAAAGTTACTACAATACTTCAAAAATAGAGACATCTCTTGGTAACCTTATCGAGCAACTATTGGTGCAAATGAGGAAAAGACACAAACTACCCACAATAAGATGCCCTTACCTGAGGGCAATCACACAGATCTTCCCGGGTTTCTGGCAAGGTGTATCCCGGAGCTACTGGGTGTAGACAACTTCAGGCCCGGCTTCCGAGAGAAGGGGAGCGGACATGCTGCCTGAGAAGCAAAGAGGTCCACCTCTGCTCCGTAAAATCTTCCCCAGATTTGACTGACTGTGTCGGGATTTCCATTCCAAACACAGTCTGCCACGGCAATTTATGTAAGAGACCCCCGCCATATTGTCCACCTGGACTAGGACATGGTAGCCACTTAGCTGGAGGAAGTATTTCAGAACCAATTAGTGTGCCATGCGAGTACACCACAGCCCAGCCCAGAAGGAATATTGTTAGAAGCCTGCAACATGGACCTAGAGTGGGACTCTTTGTCACGGTGGGGGACGAGAAGCAGGACCCAAACGCAGAACTAGTACGAATGTAAATCAGGTTTATTTGTCACAACAATACAAGGTGGCTCGGAGAACTGTCCGACGTGGAGTGGAGGTGAGCTGATCCGAAGTCCGGGAAGGTGGCCCACGGATAGACGCCAGTGGAGCAAACGAGGAGGCTTGAGAATAGCAGGTAAGGCTGGATCCGGGCTGGAGCTTGCAGTGGCACCTGAGCACAATACGACAGGTAAGTTACGTCTCAAAGTACAAAGAAACATGAAGGTACAAAATCCAAGGAGCACAACGTCTTCACTAACTTAGAGTAGTGTTGACAACGAACTGGCGCTGAGTGAAGGGAAGACCGGTTCTTTTAAACAGAGCTTGATGAGGTGTAAGTGGTTGCAGGTGTGCCGACTGCCCTGCCCAGCTGAGGAGAGAGGAGAGTACAGAGGGGAGGGGGAGACACACAGACAGACAAACAGAGACAGACAGAGGACTGGTGGAGACTGGCTTGATTTTAGAGACGTGGAAACTCGGGTGGATCTTTAAGGAGGCAGGAAGCTCCAATCGTACCACCGTAGGGTTGATTAGTCTCTCAATCCGGAATGGGCCGATGTACCGTGGCGCGAGCTTCTTGGACTCCGTTTGGAGCGGAATGTCTCTTGCGGCGAGCCAAACCATCTTTCCCGGGAGATACTTGGGAGTCGGTGACCGGTGTTTGTCGGCTACCTGGCGGTTACGCTCCACTGACCGTAGTAAAGCCTCGCGAGTAGAGACCCAGACGGCCCTGCAACGGCGGATATGGTCTGTCACTGAAGGTACCGCTATTTCCCGTTCTTGCTCCGGAAACATGGGGGGTATGTATCCTAGGGCACATTCAAAAGGAGATTTTCCGGTAGCTGCGGATGCGAGGGAGTTGTGAGCGTACTCGATCCATGCCAAGCAGGTGCTCCAGTTGTTCGGCTCTTGTGCTGCCACACACCGCAGGGCCGCCTCCAGAGCCTGATTTGCTCTCTCGCATTAGCCGTTAGTCTGAGGATGGAAACCGGAGGAAAGGCTGACTCCCGTGCCTAGAGCCTTGCAAAACGCTCTCCACACTTGAGAGACAAACTGGGGGCCACGGTCCGACACAATATCCAGGGGATCCGTGGATCCGGAAAACCTGGTTTACCATGATCTCCGCTGTCTCCAAGGCTGTGGGTAGCTTGGGGAGACCCACAAAGTGAACCGACTTAGAGAACCGGTCGATGATGGTGAGGATGACCGTGTTGCCTTGAGAAACGGGCAGACCGGAAACGAAGTCTATGGCGATGTGTGACCAGGGTCGACTTGGCACGGGAAGGGGGCGCAGTTGCCCTGCCGGCGGTTGATTTGAGGTCTTCCCTCGGGCGCAGGTGGTGCAGGCAGCCACAAACTCCTTTACATCCCTCTCCATGCTGGACCACCAAAAATGTCTTTTAAGGAGGATGAGCGTGCGTCTCCCGCCGGGATGACACGCAAATCGGGAGGTGTGCCCCCACTGTAGCGAGCCACCTGGGGAACAAACATCCGGTTGACCGGCCCAGTACCAGGGTCAGGTTCGCCCCGCTGTGCCTCCCTCACCACGGACTCGATCTCCCAGGTAACGGGGGCCACCACGCAGGAAGGAGGAAGTATGGTGTCGTTAGAGTCCGGGGTGTCCGTGGGGAGAAACTGGCGGGAGAGAGCGTCCGGTTTAGCATTTCTGGAGCCCGGACGGTAGGAGAGGGTGAACGAAAAACGGTCAAAGAACAGTGCCCAGCGGGCCTGACGGGAATTTAGGCGTTTTGCGGTTCTGATATAGGCCAGATTTTTGTGGTCGGTCCAAACGATGAATGGAAGTTCTGCCCCCTCCAAATGGTGTCGCCACTCCTCCAAGGCCAACTTGACGGCCAATAACTCGCGGTCCCCAATCGCGTAGTTACGCTCTGCAGGAGAGAGCCGCCGAGAAAAGAAAGCACAGGGGTGGAGTTTCTGGTCTGTTGGTGCCCGCTGTGATAGCACCGCGCCTACCCCCTCATCCGAGGCGTCCACCTCCACCACAAACTGGCGGGTGGGGTCGGGGTGGATGAGGATGGGAGCCGAGGTGAACCGCCTCTTCAGTTGCTGCAGCGCACCCTAGCCTCCGGGGACCAAATGAAGGGGACCTTGGAAGAGGTTAATCGAGTTAACGGGACCACCACCGAGCTGTAGTTCCGGATGAATCGCCGGTAGAAATTGGCGAATCCCAAAAAACGTTGGAGCTCCTTCAGATTACGGGGCGTGGGCCACTCCGTTACTGCCTGGATTTTAATGGGATCCGGCCTCACATGGCCCTTGCCAATGATGTAGCCGAGGAAGCTGACGGAGGGCTGGTGGAACTCACACTTCTCGGCCTTGACGAAGAGCTTGTTCTCTAGGAGTCGCTGGAGCACCTGTCGCACATGCTGTGTGTGCTCCTCCGGAGTGCGGGAGAAAATCAAAATGTCGTCTATGTAGACGAAGACGAAGCGGTGGATGAAATCTCGGAGGACATCGTTGACCATGGCCTGGAATACGGCCGGGGCATTTGTGAGGCCGAAGGGCATGACCAAATATTCAAAGTGTCCTAAAGGAGTGTTGAACGCCGTCTTCCACTCATCGCCCTCTCGGATCCGGACGAGGTGGTAGGCGCTTCGTAAGTCGAGTTTGGTGAAGATGGTAGCCTGATGCAGAGGCTGGAACGCTGAATCGATGAGTGGTAGTGGGTACTTGTTCTTTACAGTGATGTCATTCAGGCCACGATAGTCGATGCACGGGCGGAGGGTCTTGTCCTTCTTGTTAACAAAAAAGAACCCCGCTCCTACGGGAGAGGAGGACGGTCGTATAATGCCTGTGGCCAGCGACTCGGTGATGTAGGTCTCCATGGCCTCCCTCTCTGGGCGTGAGAGGTTGTAGAGACGTCTAGTGGGCAAAGTAGTCCCAGGGAGGAGATTTATGGCGCAGTCATACGGCCGATGAGGAGGAAGAGACTGGGCGTGAGCCTTATTAAATACCTCACAGAGGTGGTGGTATTCCATTGGGACGCTCGACAGGTCCGGCGTTTCTGAAGGGGAGACCGGAGCCCTGACAGGGGATAAGGCGGACTGCAAACATACCGCGTGGCAGTGAGGGCTCCAACCCAGAACTCCGCCGCTAGCCCAGTCAAATTGGGGGTTGTGTATCATTAGCCAGGGATATCCCAAAATCAGCGGGGTCTGCGGTGCCTGGATAAGGTTGAAACTGATCACCTCCCGGTGGTTACCTGACAGAACCAAAGTGACGGGTACAGTTCGATGTGTTACTTGAGCCAATGGTCTCCCGTCCACGGCATTAGCGAGAAGTGGTGTTTTGAGGGGTTCCGTCTGGATACCGGCCTGGCGAGCCAGATTAGTGTCAATAAAGTTTTCCTCCGCCCCCGAGTCCACAAGAGCTGACAGCGGGAGGCTCACATTGTCCATACACAGCACGGCGGGGATTAGCATTCGTTTCGGGGGTGCATTGAGAATCTGAGATTGGCTCACCAGGACCCCCCTAGCTCCTGGTGAGCCCCGTCTTTTGGCCGGATTGAGCAGTTGGCGATATAATGGCCCCGCTGACCGCAATAGAGACACCTCCCCTCCTTCCTCCGTCGGGAGCGCTCCGCCGGGTTCAGGCCAGCCCGACCTAACTGCATTGGCTCTGGATCGGTCTCGCTGAGTGGGCCTGGGGCGGCTACGGAGAGAGGTTCTGGTGGAGTGTAGGCTCTGGAGCCGGCGAAAGCGGAAAACCGAGGAGGTCCGGTCTCCTGTGTGGCGCGAATCCGGTGGCTGGGGCTCGAGGCTGCCTCTCTCGTCTCCGCTCCCTCCACCTGTTATCCAGCCGTATGGCAGTCGAAATGAGGGAGTCCAGATCCGCCGGGTCCTCCCTCAAGGCTAATTCGTCCCGGAGGTAGTCCGATAATGCGTGAAGAAACACCGTTTGAAGCGCCAGGTCATTCCACCCTGCCTCCGCCGCTAGAGTCCGGAAGTCTACGGAGAATTCAGCCACACTGCGGTTCCCCTGGCGGATCGTCATCAGCCTCGTAGCCGCCTCTCTGCCTTTCACCGGATGGTCAAACACCTTCCTGAGCTCGGTCTCAAAAAGTGTGAAATTGTCCCGTAGTGAGGGCTTACACTCCCATACGGCAGTCGCCCACTCCAGGGCCCTCCCTTGCAATAGTCCCATAACGTAGGCGACTCTGGTCTTATCGGTGGCATATGTCACGGGTCTTAGGCGGAAAACAAGAGAGCATTGCAGCAAGAAACTCCCACACTTTCCCATGTCACCTGTGTAGCGGCAGGGATCCGGCACATGTGCCTCTCTCGGGGGCTGGTCCAGTTCCTCACGCCTCGGAGACGGTGGAGCGGGGGGTTCAGGGGAGACTCGGGGAGCGCTACTGTCTATGAGCGCCTGAACCATGGCGCCCAGTTGAACCATCTGGTCCTGGGTGGTCCGCTGGCCGTCCAGAAGGGTTTGCAGAGCGCGCCGGTGGTGCCCTATCTGTGCACTCTGTGTCTGAAGGGTGGCGGAGACAGCGTCCTGTTCTGCTGGGTCCATTTTTGGCCAGTTCGTTCTGTCACGGGGGGGAATGAGAAGCAGGACCCAAACGCAGAACTAGTACGAATGTAAATCAGTTTTATTTGTCACAACAATACAAGGTGGCTCGGAGAACTGTCCGACGTGGAGTGGAGGTGAGCTGATCCGAAGTCCGGGAAGGTGGCCCACGGATAGACGCCAGTGGAGCAAACGAGGAGGCTTGAGAATAGCAGGTAAGGCTGGATCCGGGCTGGAGCTTGCAGTGGCACCTGAGCACAATACGACAGGTAAGTTACGTCTCAAAGTACAAAGAAACATGAAGGTACAAAATCCAAGGAGCACAACGTCTTCACTAACTTAGAGTAGTGTTGACAACGAACTGGCGCTGAGTGAAGGGAAGACCGGTTCTTTTAAACAGAGCTTGATGAGGTGTAAGTGGTTGCAGGTGTGCCGACTGCCCTGCCCAGCTGAGGAGAGAGGAGAGTACAGAGGGGAGGGGGAGACACACAGACAGACAAACACAGATCCTGACACTCTTTTACATTTTCATTTATTCATTTAGCTGACGCTTTTATCCAAAGCGACTTACATAGTTCTACAGTAATTACCAGTGTTACAGCAACTGGAGGCAAGGTGGGTTAAGTGTCTTTTCCAAGGACACAACAACAGTATGGACTGTGGGGAGATCGGTAATCAAACTGCCAAGCTTCTGCCACCACCTCGAGCAGCCCCTCAACCCCACATAAGAGCGAGACGAGCGCTCCAAAGCAGCACCCTCTATGTCAACAGAAGCAAGGGATGAAGTATCAACGGTCTTTTCCCAAGAAGCGCCTTTGGTGTATTATTTTGAATGTTATGCGTTTTATTTCTTTGCACTTATTTAGTTATTAATTTATGTATGAGTTTATACTATGTGTCTTATAGTTTAAACTTTTGTATGGTTTATAATTAAGTATTAAGTATATTATGTATATTAATAGATAAGAGAAAACAATGTTAGAGTGTATGGTTTTAAAACATAGTTTAATGGACACACCTACAGGGAAGATCTAGTTGAAGATAGAGACATGGGGGCTTGGTACAAGGGGTTACTGAGGAACTAGGGAAAAGAAGGAGGGGTTCTTCTGTCCCCCTGAAGTAAATTTGTGAAACTGTCATGTGAAAACTGAATGAAAACCCAAGTTCGATGTGCAGACCTTTAGTAGAGCTGGGGATAGTGTACTCAGGTTGTTTGTTGTCGATACAATAAAGACTCTATGGCATTGAACTCTTTGTGTGTTCATGAGTTGTTGCATACAATCTTGTTGATGACTGGGCGTTTAGTATCAGATACAACATTTGTTGAGCCAGAGCCAAGAGACAATCTGAGAGAGAGTGGTTCTCTTTCTGCTTACTACCCAGAAGAAGCATCCCAGACGCAGAAACCATAAACATCAAATGTGAGCACACCTTTTAATATTTGCTAGATTGGGATAGGTGTCTGTGAGTGTAGATTTGGGAAGTAAGAAGAAAGAAAAGACAGCTTAAAAAAAACTCACCTCAAAAGAACCTAGATTAGTGTACAAGATGTAAAAAGGCTTAAAGAGCCATAAAGGTGTTACAGTTAGGGGACTTTATTAGGGCTAATAAAGTCAGCATGCATGTGGTCTAAAAAGAAGCAGGGACGAGATACACACCAGTGCAGTTAAAAGAAATGTAAAAAAGATATTTCTATCCATTGGATACATTGTAAATATACTGGCAGTTGTGACTCCTGGAAGAATTTAGAGCGCAAAAAAATTGTTTGGATTGGTCTAATTCTTCTCTCGGAAGAATACGAAGACGTTTGAAGATAAGTAACACACAATCTGGCAAAGCGCACGGGGGTCTGACGGTAATGAGGCCAGAATATAAGACAGGGATCTTCAAAGAAAGTACCTGAGTTTATGCTATTTTCCAACCTTGGAACTCACGCGAGGAAGAAAAACAAATAAAAAGAAGTTATAACCTGAAAACCCAAATAAAACAGAGTAAAAAAGATTAGACTAAGGCCTGCTTTAATATAGGAGTAACATGCTGTCCCAAGTCGACAGGATCAAACAGCGGGGTGGACTGCCAAATAACAATTTAGAGCCTAACGGTTAGTTAGTGTTCCTTTTCTATCTTGAAAATCAGCTGGGTGCTGAGATAAACTAGAAAACATACAATTATGCGACACAAGACCTGTTAAGTGTTCAGAGAAATCTCTGGAAAGAGAAGCTGAACCAGTTGGCGTAGAGCAACTGAATGCCACGCCGTGTGAACTAGTCAAGTTTGTGTGCGTATAATTGAGCAAAAGTAAAAGCAAGTATTAACATGATTTTTGAGTTTAAAGTGATATAAATTTAAGTATGATAATTAAAACAGTGTTAACGGAGATCTAAAGGAGAAAGAAAGAGAAATTATAGTGAACAATAGGATAAAGTCAACAAATAATTAAATACAAGTGCTGTAAGAAATAATATCAGTTGAGGTTGAGAAAAAGAAAACCTAGTAAAGGGTAAGTATTATCATTAGTAGGATAAAATAAAAAATAGGTTCAGAATGGAACCCTAAAGTTGAGGAAGAAGAGCCGACAACAAGATTATTAATGATTAATATTAATATTAATAATATAGTTATTATTATTATTATTATTATTATTATTATTAATAATAATAATAATAATAATAATAATAATAATAATAATAATAATAATAATAATAATAAAAATAATAATAATAATAATAATAATAATAATGCATCATAAATAAATAATAAAATATAAACTGGAGGACTACAAACTTATCTTTGGTTAGAACAAACTTATAGGAATAATAAGACAGAGAAAATATACCAAGTTGAGTTAGAGGTTTGCTCAAAGATAGTAATAATTAATTAGAATGAGTTAAATTAGCCTTAAGTATAACTCGATATAAAAATACATTAATACGGACAATTAAAATAGGAACTGTGGTCTCAAGAAAGTTTGAATTTATCTCAAAATAGGTCTAGTAGTGGTGCGTTCTAGAAGCATTTAAATTATTCTATTAATATAGAAAAAATTTAAACATTTGTAAACTACAGTATAACTACAACTTCTAATATATCATAATTAGTCAAATGTATGGAAATAGATATGAGAAATATATACATGTACTGTAGGTGTTTGTTTGCAGTAGCTTTATCTGTAGACAATGTGTAGAGATAAGGCACAGCACACAGCCATTACTTATTTTACTATCACTGCTTTGATTATGTTTACCCCTGCCTCTCCCTCCTTTACTGGGGGAAGTGTCAGGATAAATCACACTAATTTCTCCCACATGGCACTCACTGGATACAGCATTATTTCCGAACTCCTGCTCACTACTGCAGCCACGGAGTACGCCTGGCCCGGCTTTTATCATCTCTGCTGGGTAAAGCAGCAGGTGCTACGCGCAAACGTCGTCCCTGCCCAAACATCGCCGTCACTACAGCGGCCAGTGCGACTAGTTTCTTCCCGTTTATTTTACTCATGTTGGGGACAATAGGTGGAAAACCGGCGTGTGCTTTATGTACACTTTATGGACCATCACCTGCAGCTGAACCTTGCAAAAACAGAACTGCTTGTGATTCCAGCCAACCCAAAGTCCCGCCACAACCTCTCCATTCAACTAGGCTCATCAACCATTACACCGTCCAGCACTGCCAGAAATCTGGGAGTGGTAATTGATGATCCACTAAACTTCACAAGTCATGTTGCCAGCATCACCAGGTCCTGTAGATTCATCCTCTACAACATTAGGAAAATTAGACCTTTCCTATCAGAGCACTCTACGCAAATCCTAGTCCAGGCTCTTGTCCAAACTGGATTATTGCAATGCTCTTCTGGCTGGACTCCCTGCCTGCACAACCAAACCTCTGCAGCTCATCCAGAATGCAGCAGCAAGAGTGGTCTTTAAAGAACCAAAGAGAGCGCACGTAACTCATCTCCTCATTAGGTTACACTGGCTCCTGTTGATGCATCAAGTTCAAAGCTATGCTCTTGGCCTACAAGACCACCACTGGTTCTGCCCCCTGATATCTTCACTCACTGATACAGAGCTATGTTCCTACCAGATCCCTGCGCTCTGCAAATTATCAGCTTGAAAGTAAAATGAAAGCTTTCCCTTTCTCCAAGGGTGTTCACACGGTGCATGGCTGAGGCTTTGGCTCCTTTGCAGGAGGATGGCAGACATATGTGATGTGGCATCTTTGTCCTCACCCAGTACATTCCCTGGATTTTACAGAGTGAATGTTGCATTTTTTTGGCCACTGGATATGGTGCTCCGGCTGGGATTGTCTGGGTCTGCTACTTAGTGAGGTTGGTACTCAAGCTTCCTCGTGACTTTTTTGATATTCGTCATTTAGTGCTTTCAGCACCGCTCTCTGGTGGTCAGTAGGGATGAAATAGAACAAAAGATAAGTATGTAACTTCGGGTCTATGAATCCCGGATGACCGCCAGAGATACTCTGTCACTCGGAATCCTTTTGCAAGAAGAATGTGGGGGAACAGAGCCCCAGATGACACTGGAAAATATTACCTCTGGAAGGTCATCCAGGGGTCACAGGTTGTTGGTATTATAACTCAAACTACGCATGCACAAAGGGATCATTTAGTGATTTCAGCACAGCTCTCTGGTGTTCATCCAGGATTCATAGAACCGTAGTTACATATGTAACTTTCGTTCTATCAGACATCCTCCTTCTGCCCTCGGTGTAACGAGGAAGGCACAGACATCTTTCATATGTCCTGGAATTGCAGTTGATTAAAAAACTATTGGATATTTCAGTGATATTAATTTTGTCAATGTAGTGTGATTTTACTACAGTATAATACTACATGGCCATTTTGAACTATTTAGGATGGGGAGTGAAAAAAGTATGAAATGACAATGTTTATTGTTATGTATGAAGGGCCGGTGCAAAGTGGATTGGATGGCCACCATGTGTTGGAGTTCACCCCGGTGAACGGTTCAGGGATAAGTCTTTTACTGTTGTTTGTGCTTACAGGCCAAATGGCAGTGCAGAGTACCCGGCCTTCTTGGAGTCTCTGGGAGGGGACTCTGTCATTCTACTGGGTGACTTCAAGACTTGGCAGACTCAAATGTACTGTGAGGGACTGTTGGGAACATTAATATACAATTTTAAAAAAGGTCATGGTTTTTACTCAGATCAATGTTGGAGTATTAGTAGGCATTGAAACATTGTGAGTCCCATCTTTGCATTTGGCTGCCAAAATGGCCGTCCATTTTTCTCTTTAAACCGAAGCCAGGATAGTTCACTGTCCTTGAGCAGCCCTTTACATTTCCTCTGAGATATAAACCAATACCTCTCACAATATGAGACTTGCATGACACAACCTGGACAGAAAAGCGACATTAAGAGCTCACACTATGACTTTGTACCTAAAACCATTATAATGAAGCTCATTTAATGCATCAGAATGATGGCTCAATTCAGGCAGAAAAACACAATATAAGTCCAGCTGTGTAATTACCTTGTGCTGCAGCTGGATATGCAAGTTTACAAATACATGAAGGTCCATGTTATACTGCTCCAGGCAAAGTGCATCTGAATGGCTGGTGATGTGTCCAATGATGTGGAAAGCCCTCCCAGATGGTACTGTGGAACAGACCATCTTGCTTGTCAGGTTATCTGTATATACCCAACCATCAAAAAACCAAACACCATTTCAACAATGTTACAGTTATAGTTCTTTATTGTTCTATTCTGGAGTGTTGCTACAATTGCTTTTAAAGCCTGCATGACTTGCATAACATAAAATGTGTTTTATCTCCGTAAATCTCAAGCAGCCCATGGTATATAAAACAATATCATAAAAAGAAATGATGCAATCCCATAAGGCTTTATAGAGTCATTATGTTGAAATGGACAGTGGTTTATATGGCCCTATATCCTGTGGCCCCAGCTTCTGATAGCTACTCACCTTTCAAATAGATTTTACTCATAGAGCTGTATGAATCCCCAATTTTGTGTCTACTCTTAATTTACATTTTACTGTTGATCTTATGAAAATGAAACAGAATTCACAAACTGATCTTTCTTTACTAGAGCTTTCCAGAAAGGGTTGTCTTCTTGTACTTAATATCTCACCTTGGTTTGATACGTTTCTGTATTAATTTAAGATATACTATTAGAGATAAAGCGCAATAAAAGTCATCATCAAAAGCACAAACTATCCTTGCAACTCTAAAACTGCATTTGCACTGCTCTAGGCTCTGAAAGTTTATGTTTTTTTTCTCATTTATAAACCTCTTGTGGCTGGAACAGCTTAAGCAGGGCAGAGGCTTCTGTCCAGGTGAGAGTTGAGATTATGTAAAGACTATTTTTGGTCAAACAAAAGCAATCATTTAAATTGTATTAGTGCAATTCTAAACATAGTGATAGTAAGTCTACTCCATGAACTTGATTTGATTGACGTCATTGCACAGTAGGATGTTTCACCAAAAAAAATATCAAACCTGGATGGCAGTGTTTCCCACACAATAAGGAGACTATGTCTCTAAATGAGTCGTAAATATCATATAACATTATGGAATTTCATTTTGCAGCGGTAAATTACCTTTATATTCAACTTGCAGTACTGACTCTGTGAAGGTTTCACACTCCCCCTGCTGGTCAGGTCACTCCGCTGGGAGTAGAGTAGGGAGTAGCAATAGTTGTAGCCAATTATACAACTCAGCAGAAAACTAGCGCAGTGACATGAGTGGTGGATACAAACAGAGACAGAGGAGAGACGATAAAGCATTAGCAAAACATCAGCCCCCCCGCAACTTTTCTTTGTCCCAGCTCCAGATGAACATGCAGTTTATTGATACTAGCCTTATTTATGAGCGGATGTCTATTTCTACAGTAATCCCGTTGCACTGAGCTAAAGCAGCACTATATGTATGTTTAAAATCTAAATTACTTATGGGTCATTTGCTATGACCCACAAGTCATGCGTAATTAATACAAACAATGCACGTCCTTATGGTGAGAGCAAAAAGCAGAGTATGCTCTATATCAAAAGTAAAGCTCAATACATCTTGAAGCAAAGGTTTGAGTAAAAGCATCTGGACTTAGTTTTCAAGGTGAAACTAAGTCCAGATGCTTTTACTCTTTCACAGACAATACATCTTAAACAGTCCTACAACACACTGTTTTAACCCCTCTCCCAACACACACCTGATGATGTCATCAACGCCCTGCCATAGATTTACTGCAGGTCTGTGGGAAACGCTGGCTGAGTAATGTTCTGGGCTGGTGTCAACTATAACTCACAAAATCTGTAAAATGCTGTAACAGTGAGTCAGATTAAGATTTGTGGCAGTTACAATATTTTATAAACATGCTTAGCTTTGGACTTTTTTGAGTTGTTAAATAAACACAAAAGGACAAGGAATTTTAACTGAAATAAAGTTAGTATTTTGTTTTTTAAAGTGACACTCAACTTCATACATTTCAGATTTCCATACCGTTAAAGTCACAGTGTGTTCTGCTGTCACTTTTTATAGTTTGTTCTGTCGGTGTAGCAGCCTTAAATACATTGTAGTCTCCTTCCTGGTTTCACTTGCTACTGTCGGCACTGTGCATGGATTTTTATAAAATCACAGAATAATCTTTTAGAAAATAAATACCATTTGTGAGAACACATACAATGTATCATATACCAGCCTTTGACCTTTCTCCACATGAGACTTTATTTTTTAATGACATTTTGAATGTTTGCATTATGTCACATGCATTAACACAACTTTTGTTTGCAATGTGGAAACACAAGTTCAGTGGAAAACTGTGCCTTATTTTCATCTGTGATAAAAGAAAAACATTTTTAAGGCAACATGCCTAAATCAATCTGGAACAATCTCTGTGAGTAAGGGTCAAGGCAAGAGAACCATACAGGATGCCCGTGATCTTTGGGCACTTAGACGGCACTGCTTCACAAACTAGAATGCTACTGTAATGGAAATCACAACATGGGCTCAGGAATCCTTCCAGAAAACATTGTCGGTTAAAACAATCCACAGGGCAATTCGCCTTGTTTATAGGTAAAAAAAAGACAATAATCAATCGCGTGGGCCGTCTGCCTGCTGGCATGGAGGGAGAGGTCTGGGGCGAAGTTCTAGAAACGCCTCCTCATCGACATTGCCCCCCGTGCTCAAGTCTCTGAGCTGGCAAGCCTGCAAAACCGCAATGGTGTTCAGGGCAGCACCAGCCTGACCAGCGGCCTGAAAAGCCTTTACCCTGCACAGCTTGGTGGGGAGAGTAGAGCCCCACGCCCCCGCGACAGTCGGGTAAATCCACGCCGAAGTAACAAAGAGACAGCTGCTACAGCCTCGACCCGCATCCAATTTAAAGTGTTTTGGGGGGGGCCTACTCCCATGGGCAGTAAATGTTTAGCCGCGCCACTGCATAAGCTACCACCTCAAGCAACTCCTCTAGCGCTATATCTGAGTGGAAGGAGCGGCACCTTCTATATCCACAGACGCAAAAGACAAGGTTTCCCCGACCGGTTCACAGGACGTGCCGGAGCCCGCCTAAAAAACTTAGTCGAGGACCTGGGCATGAATGTGGGAAAAATGAGCATGTCCGTCTCCCAGCCGAGCACGGAGCACTTTGATAAAGAAGAGATCTCAGTGCTCGCATTTCCCCTTGAGACCAAGGGCCGTGTGTTCTTGCCCCAAACAAGCAAAACTCATGGGAATCATCTTCAGAGATGAGTCTCTAACTGGGAGGGACACATCTCTTCTCAGAGTTGGTTTTCATGCATTTAAAGAATATATGATACGTAATTGTATATTAAATCGATTTTCAGAGTAATTGGCTTGGCATGGGCACAACTTCTTTTTCTCTTTTCTTTATCTGCTTCATGTGTATTTATATCCTCCAGGTGCGGGTAATCTGCACTTTATTTAAGCCAATTCTTGGCGTGTTTGACACACGTGCTTCACAACCGGTCACACAAAGAGTGTCCCCCATAGCGTATTGCTACACAGTGTGAAGTGAAGCTTTTGAAAAGGAACAGGGCTTATGTTGTTGTTTGTGACATGTGAACTTGTGTAAATATTTTATTATCCATTTGAAAATATATTCATATTGTCATGCCATAACCGGCTGATCCTTTTGATGGCAGTGAGGTCCCCCCTGCCAGAGCCTGCTGCTTCCACTGCCCCATCTACAACTGCTGCAGTACCCACAGGTACAGGGCCGTGTTTACATGCACATCATATTCACAGTAAGCCCTCAAAGCCTCTTACTTTCATATACAAACACACAATCCTGGTTGTTTTTTAATGACTTCACCTAAAATTGTTTTCTTTCTTCTCATGTGTCAGTTCATACAGTGCAACCAGGACCCCTGGGAAGGCTCAGTTCAGAAACTCTCCAAACACTTGCTGTAGCTCCAGCTCCATGTTCAGCGGTTGAGCTCTTCTCTTGAGTCTGTTTCCTTCCCTGCAGAGGTTGCTGCCTTGGACTAAAGAATTTGTCACATTTCACTGTATAGTAAAGAAGGCAGTTGTCACGGCAGGGAATAAACTCGACTTTCTCTCCTTCACATTTGGCCCTCACTCTTCCAAGCAAGATTCATTTATTCCTGCATTTTATTAGTGTATTGTGTCTTGTGTATTGTTTTATATTTGTATTTCCATATATATATATATATATATATATATATATATATATATATATATATATATATATATATATATATATATATATATATATATATATATATTAGACTGTTTTTTCTGTCCACCAAAGTAAATAGTGTGTGGCTACACTCTCAACAAAATCAAGCTCAGCTATTATATAACTATCAGATATCACCTATCACTACACCAAATAGTGTTTGTTGTAAACACAGCATTACTCCTCATTTGAGCTCACCATTGGGTAAATGCATGCACCTTGTTCTAGAGAGCAACAGGTTCGGACACATTTCAAGGGTGTGAGGATTTATTATGTTACGTATTTAATATGAGGTGTAAAAAGAGATGAAGTGGAGCAGGATGATACGTGAGACGGGCAATTCTGCAGACAGCTCAGAGATAGGGCTGTGAAAGCACAGACAGCTGGGGAATAGCAGGGGGGTAAAACAGACAGCCGTCAATCACTTTGTGTCCACACACCCAGATTGAAATTCTGATCAGATCTACAAACCCTCTGACGGAATTAAAACAGCCACACTGCGCTTTGTACATCTGCTGTGTGAATATGTACAGACATGTTTACGGGACATGAATTTAACAGTCAAATAAATGTATGTGATGTGTTTATGAAATAACAATTATTACATAACATTTGTTTATATTATAACATTTTAATGATTTAAAAAACATCTAACACTTAAAATCTATAATGTTATTCCTAATAAATTATACTGGTTCAGCTTTTGACAAAGCAATCTCTGCTGACGCAGTGCAGCAGATAATAAAAAGGCACTATGGCGACATTAAATATGTCTTGTCATGTGTGCATGTGTTTATGCAGCAGTGCTGAAACCCACCTCCTCCAATCCTGAATCAGACTCTGAAGGTCATGTCTGGACTCCTTACATTATAAGTGCCAGTCTATTGCCAGCATTTATATTTGTAAAAAGTGGTATTCCCTACATATCAAAAGTGTCAGGGGCATGCTGTGAGCATTGATGCACTTGGAGAGGGCTGTGGATGTAAACACTCGGGTCCAGGGCTTATATGGAGAGTCATGGTTGCAAATGCCAATAGTCACCATTCAGTCCAACAGTAAACCTCAGTATGGCTCTCTGCTGGGAACGGAGGAGGCCTCGGTTTTTAAAGGTTACTCAATGTGGCATTTGCTTTATATTATAATGGAAAGGGTAAAGGCATGAAAAAGAGTCAAATTGAAGCTTTCAAAATAAGAAAGAAAGTATCAAAGTCTATGAGTCTATGTTAAAATTTTGTAAGTCTAAATCAAAGCATTAAGAAACGTGATGCATACAACACCAAACCGTTATATACACCAAATACATATACACCAAGTGTGTGTGTGTATATATATATCAATGTATCAAAGGCAGAACTTAAGTCGAGTAAAATTAAAATTGAGAACTAATTTTAGTGCTATGATTAGAACAAAAGCCAGATAGGAACTTGTCAAAGATGTTATTGTTATTTATGTGCTCGATCAGTTGGGTGGCAATGATTTTCTCCAAGATTTTGGCCAAGAAAGACAGGTTAGATATAGGTCTGAAATTGCCCAGGTCTAATGGGTTTATTGAGGGTGTTTGTGTCAAATATAACTCACAAGCTCTATTAGTGCCAATTGATAAGTGTGCATTAGGTGTAAGTTGGTTTCCATTTTGGTTTTCCATTTTTGTTTGGCTTTTCTGCATAGCTTTTTCAAATACCTACTGTGCTCAGTAAGCCAGGAAAGGAATTTCTGTTTCATTTGATTTGTTTTAATTGGAACTCTTTCATCCAGAATTGTCTGGCATGTATTAAATAAATTATTTTAAAGCTCAGATGTAGGGTTTACAGGTAAGTAAGTCAGGCCTGTTGGTGTGTTAGATAATTATGATAAAAAATATTCTGAAGTGCCCTCCCACTTTGGTTAAAAATTAAAATGATTCTAGTGCATCCTAGACCTCACGTCATGCATGTGTGGATCTGAGGTAATGGACTGAGGTAAAAACTTAAATAAGGACATTACTTGGCAGAGGGTTTTATCTGTTTCTGCATACCTGCACTGCATCTGATTAAAACCCCACCCAGCCTGAGCTGTTGAGAGGGGCAGAGGTTCAGAACATGTAATGAATATTGGGACCAGTAATAAGTGTCACAATGAGACGTAGACTTTCACTTTCGTAGTCGTCCTCTTGCCTTTCTTCAGGGTTATGCAGATCGTTCCCCAATGAGCTGGAGCTGCTGGTCATCACTACAGCCTCCTCCTCACAGCTTCACACTCACAAGTACAGCCTGTGTGTATTCACTGGTCAGCCCTCCAAAAGGTTGGAACAAAATGGTCTTTTATAAGGGGCTATTATTGTAGCAAAACTATCTGCAAATGTGTGCAGAGCTGTGTGCGCATATTCAGAGTTGTATGTCTTTGTTGTATGTAGTGCATTAAACACCAGTGGTGGGCCGTCAGGGCCAACAAGGCCTGCTCTGCTAGCCATAAAGAATTAAATAAAAAGTGAATGTCAAAAAATGTATTTAGTTTGAAATTTATTCCTGCATTATGATTGTGTTGCATACATTTATTTTTATTTATTTTTTGTATTTAACCTTAATTAGTTGGAACTAAATTGTCTTTATATAGGGTTAATAAAGTAAGTACCTGCAAGTGCAAGTAAAATTTCCAACATAAAAATTGACTTGACAATTGACACCTATTGTGATCAAGTGCTTGCTGAGACAATTATTTAGTTTATTTATTTAATTGGGACAGTACATGTTAATGAACATACATGAGACACAGCCACGTGAATGTAAACATGCCTTATTAAACATGCCGTGAGCTAATTTCCATCCATTGTCCCAACATTCTCACACCTCACACCAGAGCAACAATCACACACATTCATACACCAGTGCTGTGTCACTGCAGGCAAGGAGGGTTAACTGTCTTGCCCAAGGACACAACGACAGTGTGAACTGTGGGGAGAGCGGGAATCAAACCGCCCACCTTTCAGTTGAAGGACGATTGCTCTACCACAGTGCCTCATCAGTACAGACTCACCTTTTATTGAAAGGCCACATACATTAGTTGAAGTTGGCATTATTGACAGAATCAACAGTAAATCAAATTTTGACGTTCAATGATAAGACATCATCGAAGCCCAGCACTTTGTCCAGACTTCCTTCCTAGCGTACCTACGTAAACTTAATTTTAAAAATTGTGGTTGTTGTTGAAGAAGATATTGTTGCTGAGCTATTAAAATTTCCATTTTCATGGTGCTCCTTTACAGATAAAAAAAAGAAATAATTTAAAAAAGGAGGCCAGCACCAAAACTAAATTCACTAACAAAGGCCTGTAAAGGTTTTGTAAGGTATTTCAAAAACTGTTACTATGAGCGATAACTGCTTACATGGAACACAACAAGCTATTTTGCTGGCTGTTTTAACCTGTCAACAATAACAAAGGAGCATGGAATTACTTAACCCAATTGAAGTCTGAGCTCAAAGGCATGTACAACATGTGATCTTGTGGCTTTTCTGAAGACGATTTGCCTCCTGGACGGCATGACAGAACTGTATGGACTTGCATTTCTGATTCTGACAATTCGGTGTCTACGGCTTCAGTGGAGCGCTCGTCCTCTGCCCTCTAATGGATAAAAACAAATGCAAAGAATACAACGGGACAAACAAGACATCTTCTTTGGCATTTCTGTCAATTGTAAAAGAATTGGTCAGCCAACTGAAGCAAAAGGGACATCTGCATGACAATGTTATTGAATGTTTTGTGAAAAATAATTTACAAGTATGTTGTAGGTTTCATTTAAAAAAGCTCAAATAGGAGTTTTACATGTTGTGTGTTCATTCATTGTTCATTCACTAGGGCACATTTTCAAAGTTCTTGTGGGTCAGTGTATTTTAGTGGTGTGCACAGTGATGCTTGTCTTTAAAAAAAATAAAAATAAATAATAATAATAATTTTGTATTGATTGTACAAGCGTAAAATCAGAATCAACAAACAAATTGAAATGTGAGTGGAGTCAATTGTTAAATCCCTGATTGTGATATATTGTTCATTTACAAAATAATTTACTAGATGTTGTGTAGATGTGGTAGATGTGGTGTTATTATTATGCACTGTGGCATAATGCTGCAGTAACTTGCTCAACTGTTAACCTCCAATATTGTGACACCAGTTATAGTATTGCAATAAATATTATTTCCTTATTATCAATTGCAATAATATTTTCTTTTCTTTACAGTAACTGACTGGCAAATGTATTCATTCATAAAACTTACTTGATTCCAGCTGTTGGACTTGCAGCTAGGATATGAAACAGCTTGGGCTATGGTGAACAACAAAATGTTTAAATTCATGTAAATGACGGCAATAAAATGCATAATGTGCATTTGGTGTGAACATATAAGTACATTGGTTCATCTTAAAGAAATTGTCTTCTCTCCAGCTAAGAGCAAAGAAATAGAGGGGCTATCCACTGTGGCAGGAGGTCCGTGCTTTCTTATATGCTGCTGATGGAGATGGGGAGAAGGCAGGGGTCAATGAAGAAAAACCAGGGAAGTATCAGTGAGAAGCACAGACACAAAGACGGATTAACAGATGACTGCTGGGATAATAATCGCTGTCATTATTTCTATTTGCCTGCTGTTGCACAGGCTTTTGTTGCAGATATTGAAGAAGGGATTTGGAGAGAAATGTAATTCTCAAAGCAGACTAAATCTCAAATGAAGTGTGTCATTGCATTTCTGAAGAGTGAAACACAATCGGAGAAATGTCCCATTTGGTTTATTTTCAACAGACGTCATCTTAAAAATGACATACACTTAAGTTAACATACCCTGGAAGAATTTGGGGTTTTTTTTGCCCATTTTTAGAGATGTAAATGATAACACATACACTTTGGTGGTTGGATAAAGCCCTTTATTGTCAAACAACTAAGTTTACTCTTATAAAATCATAATGACAACAGAAACTACCCAAATGACCCTGATCAATGGTGATTTTGGCCTGATAACATGCACACAAGTGACACAAACAAGTTTGAATGGCTACTAAAGGTAACCATCCTCACCTGCCATCTGTTTGCCTGTAATCAGTGTGTGTATAAAAGGTCCTCCTGACAGACCATTGCATCTCTCAACCAGGGCCGCACTGACGTTTATGTATTCTGAGACATGGGGAAAGCAAAAGAATTATCAAAGGATCCATGGGGAAAAAAAACACAAATAATTTCAGTTGAAATACAGAACTCTCTGAAAAAAGTGTGGCTGTTTTTAGATGAACAATAAGGAGGCACTTGTGGGTTGTGTGGTTGAGTCGACCTGAAGAAAGCCATTACTATGCAAATGTCACAAAGTATCCCGCTTACTAAAATGCCAAATAGCACAGAAACAAGCATCAAAACATCTGGAACAAAGTCATTTGAAGTGAAGAGACCAAAATTAAACTTTTTGGCCACAACCATAAACGTTACATTTGGAGAGGAGTCAATAAGTCCTATGATGAAAGGTACACCCTTCCTACTGTGAAACATGGAGGTGGATCACTGATGTTTTGAGGATGTGTGAGCTACAAAGGCACAGGAAACGTGTTCAAAATTGATCGCAAGTTAAATGCAGCATGTTATCAGAAAATACTGGACGAAAATTTGCAGTCATCAGCTCGGAAGCTGCATGTGGGACATACTTGTATGTTCCAACATGACAAAGATCCAAAGCACAAGTCCAAGTCGACCTGTCATTGGCTACAGCAGCATAAAGTGAAGGTTCTGGACTGGCCTCAGTATCATTGAGACACTCTGGGAAGATCTCAAACGTGCAGTTCATGCAATGCAGCCCAAGAATTTACAGGAACTGGAGGCTTTTTGCAAAGAAGAATGAGCAGCTTTACCATCTGAGAAAATAAAGAGCCTCATCCACAACTACCACAAAAGACTTCAAGCTGTCATTGATGTTAAAGGTGACATTACACAGTATTAAAAACTGGGGTATGTAAACTTTTGATCAGGGTCATTTGGGTAGTTTCTGTTGTCATTATGGTTTAAAAAGAATAAACACAATTGTTTGACAATAAATGGCTTCACCCAACCACTAACTATGAGTTAATTACAAAACTATTTTGTGTTATCATTCATATTCTCTGAAAAATGGACAAATTATGCCAGGGTATGTAAACTTATGAGCACAACTGTATGCATCACGAGAGGGTTAGTTTTCATAAAATGCTCTCATGTAGTGTTCCACCAGAGGAAACAGAGTGAGTTTATGATCATACAGGGATGGTTATTTCTAATTCTGATTACATCTGGAAACATGCTGCAGTATAATGTGCACAAACACAACATGGATATTTATATAAACAGGATGACAGTTAACTTTGTAACTTTTTCAAGGCAAGGCAATTATATTTATATACCAAATTTTATATAAGGGTAACTCAAAGTGCTTTACAGAAATAAAATTCAAAGTACCCAGGCAAAATTAAGAATAAGAAACCAATTTAAAATACAGAATAAATATTTAGAATATAAAGACAAAAAAAAAGTGCATGTCTTTTGTAGCAGATCATTCCTCAATTCCAAATTTATCATTTCCAGATGCCCCCAGCAAGCAGGAGTTTGGGCTAACACCTAATCTTACCCACAGGAGATTAAACGTGCCTTTTTTAAATATTCACAGTTTCTTGCTTGGACTAATTAACAATTCTGTTTGTTTTCATAAAAAGACTAGAACCAGGTCAAAAGGACTCATGGAGAGATCCAGACCACTAGGCGCCGCTGTCAAAAAGTCATAAATTCTGGAGATAAGGTGTTCATCCAGCTTTCTCGAGAACACTTTATTATAATCCTGATTGACATCTGAAAATGTCTTTGATCCTAGTCGTTCATGAATGGTCAAACACTATCCCGTTTTGGTCAAATGGACAAAGGACTATAACTGTGCTAAAAGACAGTTGTGTTTTAATTTTGAATAAAAGAAAGACTGTGTTAATGTACTAACAATTATACTGTTCGTTTCCAGGACACAGAGTTTTACAAGGCAACTAACTCCTTATCCCATTTCTACAGGGTTACGTTTTATGTTAATAAAATGTAATGAATATATGTTTTTATAATAAGTCTGACATTTGCATTTTCTTTGCATAATCCTACAAGTACGAATGTTTTTGTGTGTTTTACAAAAAACACGGAAAATAGGGTGAATCAAAACAAATGTTTTAAGACTTAGTTTAAACATTTAAACTTTTCAAAGCGATTTCCATTTTGTCAGGAAGAACGCGTGAGACACGCCCCGGCCCCAAAAGTGTTAAAAGTGACCGCTGGTCCAGAACACTAGCTCTTGCCTCTCTTGCACACTGCTCTTCCTGTTCTGCTCTTTCGTAAGGCCGGTCCGCCAGGACCGACCCGTTAATGCAACCTTACAAGCTTCGGACCTCGTGTAACGAGTACATTTTTTTTGTACTTTAAAGCCTACAAGTTTAGCTTGTTGCGCTAAAGTTTTTTCTTCTTCAAACAGCTGCTCAAGGTACTTCCTGCAAGTCTGCTACCAGACGGAAGTTATCTTGCTTTTATTTTTAAAGATTTCGTGCCTGCTAAAGAGTTAGCTTGACTAAATCTTGCTTTCTCAAGCAAGTTTTAAGCCAGCAACACAGCCGCTAAGACCTCCTTCAGTAGACTTCGCAATAACTTTGAAAGACTCAATTTTACTCGGTGTAAGGTGCTGATGCTAAAAGGCTTGGCTAGTTGGGACAGTAACGAGACGCTTTTTGGACCTCTCCAGGGCTCATGGCGGCCCCTCTGGAGACTGAGTGTACACGGCAGGCCATCCTGGAGGCGACATATGTCATCGGCATGCGACAAGGTTCTGAAGAATCTTTGGACCTCTCGTCGTTAAGATCTGAGACCAATCACAACCCCAGGGTGAGTCCAACGTGACACATACGTTTGGCGTCTTAACTGTCTAAAACATAACAGCCTTGGCCTCAGAAACCGTCATCGAACCCCTCTAACCGCTCCGTAAAAGCCCCTCGTTTAATAATAGAGTCAATAATCAATACTTCCTTTTGTTTCACAAAACCCCATAAAGACATCATTGTTTCTCTGTTTATGTTCATGAATATCCGAAAACCAGGGAATTTACTTCCTCTAGATTGAGACTTAATAAACATAATTAGTTCTCAGAACTATGACTGTGGGTGGTGCCCCAACAAGACAATATTTAGATATCAAAATATAAATTTATAAATTTACATAATTAATATTCATATTAATTATAAATTAATAGAATATTCAAAACACTTTACTTAATGTAGGCAGCGCAAAAGAGGAAGGTTTTTAACTTCCCCATGAACATTTATTTTACTGCATGAAACTTAAACGCTGCTTCACTATGTTTAGTTTTAAGACTGGGCACGAGCAGAAGGCCTGTCCCAGATGTTCAGACAATGTAGAAAGTAAAGTGATTTGTATTACCCACAGAATTATTTGATTGGTCCATCTGGTCGGCGCCTATGAAAATTGCATAGAACCAATAGGAGGAAATTATGGAAAGTTATAATTATATCAATATACCTACATTACACAATAGTATAAACTCAGACAGTCATTATTTTAAACATTTGTCACTAATTTCCTGATTTGGAAAAGTTATGGACTCCAGCTTTAAATGATTTGTTGTGTAAAAATTATTATATGTATCAAATGAGTGTCAAGCCATGATAAAACAGTTCTTGATGTATGACAATGTGTCTAACAAGCAGAGAATATGTCAGTTTGAGCAAAAGAGCACTAATAATTTACACTGGCAATATTAGCCAAAAACTAAGCGTGTGCAGATGCGATAAACGTAAGAAGCTTATGAAAGCAAACAAACATGACAGTGAGAGAAATGACACGCTTCAGAAGTGACAGCAGGATGAGAGATGACAAGCGCCAACACAAAAGAATGCACAAGGTCATATTTACAGAAGAGTCAAAGCTCTTGTATCAAAACACAGCACTGCCTCTTGATATTAATCTATTGTCAAACAGAATGAACATATGTAATCTTTTTTTTTTTTTTTTTACTTTTTTACCAGAGCAGTATTCTGCAGAAGTTAGATGAGTCAAGTGGTAGTGTTAATTCTAAATTAATTATTTTCTATTTGATGAATGCAAAATGACTCCCTCCTTCGACAGTGGATTCACACATCCATACAGTAACAGGCTAATAAAATGCAAATAATTTTACCTTATCAAGATTATTAACACCACCTTTGTTTCTGTAGTCATTTACATTACATTTTTACATTTATTAATTTAGCTGACGCTTTTATCCAAAGCAACTTACATTGAGCTTCTAATTACCAGTGTTACAGCCACTGGAGTCAAGGTGGGTTATGTGTCTTGCCCAAGGACACAACAGTTTGAACGGGAATCGAACTGCATTTTTCCCGCTTGGGAGTGTAAGACACCAGTGTGTGGCTTCTCCTGAAAGCAAAATGGAGTTGAGGAAGGAAGAAAGCCTAACCTCCAACAGCTTTGGGGGCAGCTCAAGCTCATTTCTTTTCTTGGTTCCCACCATGGCAGTCATTTTCAGGAGCTCTTCCTTAAGTTCATAAGATTTGAAGAAATCATCACGTCACAGTGTGACATCCAGTTCTTCTATCAGCTCCAACAGAACCACTTTTGCTCTGGTTTACCTCCGGGCGTGCTCCGTCTTGCTTCCGCATGTACACCAGCATCTTCCAAGCATATGAGGTCCGGGCATAACAGGTGACCCAGACTGTCATGGCCGCTCATCAGGACACCTGAGCAACTAGCCACTCCCGTACTGCACACCTTTCAGCCATTACAATCTGGAAGGTATATACAGCCTACAAACAACTTCTGTTGCCAGATTGTTCTACTGTTTCTAGACAAACACATCCAGCGTTGCTTGTTCCTGCTAACATGCTTCTGCTAACTGGTTCCTGATAACCGCTAAACCGATCCAGTTTCCGGATTCTACTACCTGGTTCGGCTAACCTGTTACCGGGTCCTGAGTCTTTTATCCTTAACTTAACCTTGGGGTGCAGTGGCTCAGTGGTAGAGCGGTCATCCTGCAACCGGTAGGTAGGCAGTTCGATTCCCGTTCTCCCCATAGTTCACACTGTCGTTGTGTCCTTGGGAAAGACACTTAACCCAACTTGCCTCGAATAAATGTGTAAGAATGTTTAGTGAATGTATATGTTGATGGTCAAAGAGTCTGTAGGCGCGAAATGGCTGCCACGTCTCTGTCAGTCTGCTGTGGCTGCAGATGGAGCTTACCACCACCAGTGTGTGACTGTGGAGTGAATGAATATTTGATGTATAAAGCGTCTTTGCATCTCCGGTAAATTGATATATAAAATTGATCTGATAATAATAATAATAACTCCTGTACCAGCTTGTCGCTGTGTTTTGCCGGTCATCCTTCAGATCTGACTCCATTAACCCTAGTCAGAGGGGTTACATATAGAGGATTTGGGATAAATTAACAAATTAAAAAATAAATTAACAAACAAAGGCTCCAAACCCTGGCCAGCTACCTAAAGTAATGAACCCAGAAGAATAAACCAGCTGTTTGCAACTCAACTTGCGAAAGTGTATGATCAATCTCAACAACATGAAAGCTTATGTCAGGCATCATCTAAGATAAGTGGCAAGTCACTTCCACAAGTGTCCATCAAATGTGGAATATACCAAGAAGATGCTCTATCGACACTGCAGTTCTGCATAGGACTGACTGAACCCCCTCAGCCAAATAATAAACAAGACTAGCTATGGATGGGGCCACCATTAGTCACCTCCTCTACATGGATAACATCAAGCTATACGCTAAGAGCGAGCGGGGTAAGAACAAGGCACGGGCAATAAAAAGCTACTCCCTGCCAGTGATCAGATACCCTGTGGGAATAATAAGATGGCCAAAGGAAGAGATACAGACCACAGACGTTATGACACAATATCTCCTCAGCATGCATGGAGGGTTCCAACCCAAATCCAGCACCCTGAGAGTACAGAGGCACTGAAACAATTTGGCAAATAACTGCAGGGTGTAAACCTCGAGGTCAAAGTGGGAAACGTATCCAAAGGTGGTAGAGAATGACCGAGCCAAGATCCTGTGGGACTTCCAGATTCAGACTGACAGAATGGTAATGATGAAGCAACCAGTCATTGTGGTTAACGTGGCAACACCAAGTGATGGCAACATCAGGAAAAAAGAACATGAGGAACGTAAGAAACTAGCGAAATACCAAGGGCTCAGAGAAGAGTTGGAAAAAAGCTTGGAAGGTGACGGCAACAGTGGTGTCAATCAACTCAAACCCACTCCAGCAGGTAAACCCTGGTAACTGCATGTGCCGTTGGTCCGCATTGTACAGCTCAACTCAGTGCAAACATGGCTTACTTCTTAGTGTCCTGCTGTGATCAGGTGGATGTGCGTGTATGGTCAGATGAACTGGGTCTGAACTCACAGAAGTCTCCAGCTCCAGGAATGCTACCAGGTCCAGTTACCACTATTTTATAAAGTTTATTTATTAATTCATCCACAGCCTAATACAACATTTTAATGTTGTCCATCCATCCATCTTCTACCGCTTATCTGGGGCCGGGTCGCGGGGGCAGCAGTCTAAGCAGAGAAGCCCAGACTTCCCTCTCCCCAGACACTTCCTCCAGCTCTTCCGGGGGGATACTGAGGCGTTCCCAGGCCAGCCGAGAGACATAGTCCCTCCAGCGTGTCCTAGGTCTTCCCCGAGGTCTCCTCCCGGTGGGACATGCCCGGAACACCTCCCTAGGGAGGCGTCCGGGAGGCATCCGAAACAGATGCCCGAGCCACCTCAGCTGGCTCCTCTCAATGTGAAGGAGCAGCGGCTCTACTTTGAGCTCCTCCCGAGTGACCGAGCTCCTCACCCTATCTCTAAGGGAGTGCCCCGCCACTCTGCGGAGAAAGCTCATTTCGGCCGCCTGTATCCGGGATCTTGTTCTTTCGGTCATGACACAAACTTCATGACCATAGGTGAGAGTAGGAACGTAGATCGACTGGTAAATCGAGAGCTTTGCTTTACAGCTCAGCTCCTTCTTCACCACGACAGACCGGTACATTGACCACAATACTGCAGTAGCTGCACCAATCCGTCTGTCAATCTCACGCTCCTTCCTTCCTTCACTTGTGAACAAGACCCCGAGATACTTAAACTCCTCCACTTGAGGCAGGAGCTCTCCACCAACCTGGAGGGGACAAGCCACCCTTTTCCGACAGAGAACCATGGTCTCAGACTTGGAGGTGCTGATCCTCATCCCAGCCGCTTCACACTCGGCTGCAAACCGCCCCAGTGAACATTGAAGGTCCTTGCTTGATGGAGCCAACAGGACAACATCATCTGCAAAAAGCAGTGACAAAATCCTGTGGTCCCCAAACCAAACTCCCTCCGGCCCCTGGCTGCGCCTAGAAATCCTGTCCATAAAGATAATGAACAGGACCGGTGACAAAGGGCAGCCCTGCCGGCGTCCAACATGCACAGGGAACAGGTCCGACTTACTGCCGTAATGTGAACCAAGCTTCTGCTCCGGTCGTACAGGGACCGGATAGCCCTTAGCAAAGGGCCCCGGACCCCATACTCCCAGAGCACCCCCCACAGAGCGCCACGAGAGACACAGTCGAATGCCTTCTCCAGATCCACAAACCACATGTGGACTGGTTGGGCAAACTCCCATAAACCCTCCAGCAGCCTGGAGAGGGTATAGAGCTGGTCCAGTGTTCCACGACCGGGACGAAAACTGCATTGTTCCTCCTGGATCTGAGGTTCGACTATCGGCCGCATTCTCTTCTCCAGTACCCTGGCATAGACTTTCCCGGGGAAGCTGAGGAGTGTGATCCCTCGGTAGTTGTAACACACCCTCCGGTCCCCCTTCTTAAAAAGAGGGACCACCACCCCGGTCTGCCAGTCCAGAGGTACTGTCCCCAACCGCCACGCGATGTTGCAGAGGCGTGTCAGCCAAGACAGCCCTACAACATCCAGAGACTTGAGGTACTCAGGGCGTATCTCATCCACCCCCGGTGCCTTGCCACCGAGGAGCTTCCCAACTACCTCAGTGACTTCAGCCTGAGTGACGGACGAGTCTACCTCTGAGCCCTCGGCCTCTGCTTCCTCAGTGGAAGACGTGTTGGTGGGGTTGAGGAGATCTTTGAAGTATTCCTTCCACCGTCCAACAATATCCCCAGTTGAGGTCAGCAGATTCCCACCTCCACTGTAAACAGTGTTGGAAGGGCACTGCTTCCCCCTCCTGAGGCGCCGGACGGTTTGCCAGAATTTCTTCAAAGCCGACCGATAGTCTTTTTCTATGGCCTCACCAAACTCCTCCCAGGCCTGAGTTTTTTCCTCCACAACCACCCGTGCTGCAGCCTGCTTGGCCTGCCGGTACCTATCAGCTGCCTCAGGAGTCCCACAAGCCAACCAGGCTCGATAGGTCTCCTTCTTCAGCTTGACGACATCCCTTACTTCCGGTGTCCACCACCGGGTTCGAGGATTGCCGCCACGACAGGCACCGGAGACTTTGCGGCCACAGCTTTGAGGGGCTGCGCCAACAATGGAGAACATGGTCCACTCGGACTCAATGTCTCCAGTCTCCCTCGGAATCTGGTCGAAGCTCTGTCAGAGGTAGGAGTTGAAGATCTCTCTGATAGGGGACTCGTCCAAACATTCCCAACAGACCCTCACAATACGTTTGGGTCTGCCAAGTCTGTCCCGCCTTCTCCCCCGCCATCGGATCCAACTCACCAGCAGGTGGTGATCAGTTGACAGCTCCGCCCCTCTCTTCACCCGAGTGTCCAAGACATACGGTCGGAGGTCAGATGAAACAACTACAAAGTCGATCATCGACCTCCGACCTAGGGTGTCCTGGTGCCACGTGCACTGATGGACACCCTTATGTTCGAACATGGTGTTTGTTATGGACAAACTGTTGCTAGCACAGAAGTCCAATAACAGAACACCACTCGGTTTCAGATCAGGGGGGCCGTTCCTCCCATTCAAGCCCCTCCAGGTGTCACTGTCGCTGCCCACGTAAGCGTGGAAGTCCCCCAGTAGAATGACGGAGTCCCCGGTCGAAGCACTTTCCAACACCCCTCCCAGAGACTGCAAGAAGGCCGGGTACTCTGCACTGCCATTTGGCCCGTAAACACAAACAAAAGTGAGATACCTATCCCTGACGCGAAGGCGCAGGGAAGCGACCCTCTCGTTCACCGTGGTGAACTCCAACACATGGCGGCTGAGCCGGGGGGCAATGAGCAAACCCACACCGGCCCGCCGCCTCTCACCGCAGGCAACTCCAGAGTAGTGGAGAGTCCAGCCTCTCTCGAGGATTTGGGTTCCAGAGCCCAAGCTGTGCATGGAGGTGAGCCCGACTATCTCTAGTCGGTATCTCTCAACCTCCCGCACAAGCTCAGGCTCATTACCCGCGAGCGAGGTGACATTCCATGTCCCTAGAGCCAGATTCTGTGTCCGGGGATTGGGTCGTCGAGGCTCCCGCCTTCGACTGCCACCCAATCCACATTGCACCGGCCCCTTACAGTTCCACCTGCAGGTGGTAAGCCCACGGGAGGTCGGTCCCACGTCGCTCTTTCAGGCTGAGCCCGGCCGGGCCCCGTGGGAAAATACCCGGCCACCAGGCGCTCGCATATGAGCCCCAACCCCGGGCCTGGCTCCAGGGTGGGGCCCCGGTTGCGCCATACCGGGCGACGTAACGGTCCTTGATTTTAAACTGTCCATAAAGGGTTCTGAACCGCACTTTGTCTGGCCCATCACCTAGGACCTGTTTGCCTTGGGAGACCCTAACAGGGGCATATAGCCCCCGACAACATAGCTCCTAGGATCATCCAGGCACTCAAACCCCTCCACCACGATAAGGTGGCGGTTCAAGGAGGGGATTTTAATGTTGTATTATGTATTAAATGTATATCAGGTGGAAGATGGCTAATGAGCCATGCGTCTCTGCCTATGAGCCTTTTGCCAGTTGTAAGATTGGTCTCATAATCCCTATAGCGTGTCCTAGGTCTACCCCGGGATCTTGTTCTTTCTTACATGACCCAAAGCCCATGACCATAGGTGAAAGTAGGAACGTAGATTGCCCCTGGCTGCGCCTAGAAATGATGACACAACATTTCCCATCGCATGCTCGGGATGACCACAATGAGCCAGTGTGGTCACACTGAGCCTGTGTGGTCATGGATCACTTACATGAACCTGTCGTGTGTGTGTTGTAAACTGTGGGGTTAAATTGAAGAAAATCTATCAGGTAAATCAATTATGTTCCATTCTGAGCAGGTTAAATTTCAACATGATGAGCACTTTTTTTTACCAGATTTAGACATGAGTTTAAAAAAGGGATCTGAAACATAAGATGCCTTTGACTAATGTCTGGGCCAACCACAGCCCTCAGAGTCTAAGCATTGAACAAATGCACTGTGAGCCAACATGTTTCTGTAAGTAGTTTTTATTCACATCTTTATGTATTTTGGAAAAATTGCTACCAGAAATAGGAACAAAAAAACAAAACGTTGCATGACATTTGAAGACAAGCGCAAGAGACCAGAAAGTGCTTTTTATAAATAAACCAACTCCTAAAAAGGTTTATCTAAACTACAACTGTGTTTTTGTTTCAAATATTCTTCAGTAATACTAATAACTGCTTTATGCTATTTAAACACATTACACTAGTAAAAATTGACAGGAACATGCCTATTATTTGATCTGAATATTTAGAATTTGAACCCACATGGCAGAGACCATTATTGGTGTTATGTTTTCTGAACCTATCAAACTTGAGAATACATGTCTTCAAAGATCCCTTTTGTAGATTTGTCACAGCACCAGGTCGAAAATTAGCCTGGTTCTACCAGACTCTCGTACATTTCATTTGTACAGAGAGTCTGGCCTCGCTCCATTGACAAGCGTTTACTTCCTTGTATGCGGGAACTCTGTTGAAGTTTAAAACTATTGGATCTGCCCAGAGTCACTCAGGATCTGCCATAGCCAATCGCTAACGTGTGGTCGTGACGTATGTCATGCGCCGAAACCGACCGGAAACAACAAGTCACTCCCTCTGTTCGCTGATTGGTCCTACAAAAAATTGATTTCTGGAAACCTAAGAATATACAGCGATCCCAGACTAAGTACTAAAGCGAAATGAAATTGAGCGGAAGTACGTAGGAGGGCGGAGCCAGGCTAGTCGAAAATAGCTTCTCTAACATTTTGATAACGCTCACTGTATTTCTGAGCCTGATACAAAATGATTGTCTGTTACAGTAAAAGGCAGACTGTTAGCCACTTGTCAGATTCAAATGAACATCCCATGGTGTTAATAAATTCTGTAAACAACAAATGGCCCAGAACACAGATTGGTGCAGCATTTGACACAGTAGCTTTTGGCCTTTCACTACAAGGTTATGGTCTTCTAGAATATACTTGAAAATTGATTTATTATATGTATATAGTCACAGACATGAGACAGATGAAGGCGGCTATACATCACCCTATAGATGCCCAGACGACTGTTGTGCAGCTCATTGAGGCAGAGAAATATCACAGACTGGGGCAAATAATGATAACTACCTTCATGGATATTATTCCAATTGAATAAACCATGGTTTTATTTATTGTAATACAAAAGCTGATTGTCTTGTTTGACCTTTGATATTTTCTGATCCTTGCTTATGTTTTTCTTTGGTCTTTTGATGTTTTTTTTTATTTAGTTTTTTTTTATATGGATTAAATAAGGCCTCATTTCTTTAAACAATGGTTAACCACCTGCCTGATGTAATCCAAAAATCTACGGAGCGGCTGGGCTTTGGAATAAGAGCCCAGAGAACAATGATAGAAATACTGAGTCTAAATTAAAGACAGATCCCTCTAGCATCAAAGCCCTTCAGACCAAATCAAACAGAGTCTGCCTCTGTTCCCCAGGCCTTGCTCCAAACCACTTTTACTGTGACCATCACAGATTTCATGGAAATAACTCATCATTTTCCACTCAGCAAAAATCAGCCATGGAGCTCAACTGGAAAACACCAGGCTTCATATTCCTCAAAAGAGCAGTGCAGAAAGGGATAAAGGAAAAACTTAGATATATTCGAATGCCAATCAATTAAAAAGAAATTAATATTGTAACAAGGGGGTGAAAATATGTGTGTACATGTGCCACAGAAGCAGGTTCCAAAACTACCTGGGCTATTTAAAGATATTTTCAGTGACCCACTTTTCCCACAAAGACGGTTCACATGTGGATGTGAGTGCCACTCATCAACTAACAGTTTGTCTTCCCTAATCCAGTCTTAAACCTGTAATACCTACTTTTGGTTCAGGCTTGTGCACTGAACACCAGCTTCCATTTTATTACAAATATGATATCCGGGAGCAGCATATTAATACAACATGCAACAAGTAGTTTTAGAGACTTTAAGCAAACAAAAGCTGAAGCCTCTTATGCCTGTATATGATTACAATTTAATCTGTAAAACATTTTATCTCACCTAATTTTATTGCCAATGCATTCATTTTTTTAAATATTTTATTATTTTGTACAATCATTATTTTTATAGATATACCAAGACCTGGGGTAATTTTCCTAGCCTGGTTCTACCAGACTCTCATACATTTCATTTGTACAGAGAGTCTGGCCTCGCTCCATTGACAAGCGTTTACTTCCTTGAATGCGGGAACTCTGTTGAAGTTTAAAACTATTGGATCTGCCCAGAGTCACAGGATCTGCCATAGCCAATCGCTAACGTGTGGTCGTGACGTATGTCATGCGCCGAAACCGACCGGAAACAACAAGTCACTCCCTCTGTTCGCTGATTGGTCCTACAAAAAATTGATTTCTGGAAACCTAAGAATATACAGCGATTCCAGACTAAGTAATAAAGCGAAATGAAATTGAGCGGAAGTACGTAGGAGGGCGGAGCCAGGCTATAATTTTCCATGTTTCCCGACATAAAAAATAAGAATAAATGATGTCTGCATTTTTTCCAGTACACATCATGAGCCACTTCCTACTTTGTGACCAAAAGTGAAAAATCTGTGTCTTGGTCACTATTTGTCCACAAAGAAACCACAAACCACAGATGTGTAAAAAAACATAACCGTTTTTTGCTTCTGAATCAGTTCTTAAAGATTTGTGGAACTGATAGTTATAGTATGTCTGAATCAACATTTGTAGCTTTGTACAGGGCATTGTCCACACTCCTGCTGCATTTCTTTCAAGTGATATTCCGCTGCAATAAAGCTGTTCTGTTCACTCCACAGAAGGGTTGCAGTGATTGATTATTCCCACCCCTCATTAAATCCCCCCCACCTGTTCCCTTTATGTCGGCCACATGCTGAATTTACATTTAGCCTTTACGTCGATGATTCATCTACCACCATTTACAGAGACCAAGGATCCCAGCAGGCTCCCAGGACATTTACAATAGTGGAGTGCACAAACCTCTGCTGTGGATCTGAACCTTTTTGTTGCCGCCGTCAAACTTGACTCTGACCATGTTAGCTAACAAACTAATAGCCAAATGTTAATAGTCTATTAAAGGTTTATCGTACAATGACCTACCTATATTAATATTTCCAACGTCTGCATATTATATACTTAGCCACGTATCAAACATTTATTTCAACACTTCAGTGATTTAAGAGAGACAAATTTGTGTTGGTGCTGTGTATCTTTAAAACAGACAGTTTTAATTATACACTATGATTGAGGCGTTTTACTTAAAGTGCTGTAATTTACAAGATTTATAATAAGAAACATACGAAATATTTTAACATTATAAAAGATGAAGAGTGCAGACAAAAAACACTTGTCTTTACTGAATGTAGGCGGAGCTAAAGAGGAAGGTTTTTAACCTCCCCTTAAACATTGTTAAAGTTGAGGCTGTTCCAGATTTTTGCTGCATGAAACACTGCTTCACCCTGTTTAGTTCTAACTCTGGGCACGAGCAGAAGCCTGTCCCAGATGTTCTCAGAGTTCGAGGAGGCTCATAAGCTACTAGCATGTCAGAAATATATTCTGGTGCTAAACCATTTAGAGACTTGTAAACCAGCAGTGCTGTTTTAAAGTCTATTCTCTGAGCAACAGGAAGCCAGTGCAGAGATTTTAAAACTGGACTGATGTGGTTGTACTTCCTGGTTTTGGTTAGAACCCGAGCTGCATTTTATTATTGTCTAAGAGTGATTAAACATGAATCAATAATGTCTGGTCATTTGTGGAATATAAAAAATCCTTGTGCTACTTCATTGAGCTGCTCCAGGAGCGAAGAGGAATTCTCCAGCATGATTATAGATCTTTGGATCAGACAGATCTTTGGCACTTTTCATATTATACAAAAAGGATCTGACTCAAAACAACAAAGTGGATTAGATTCAAGGTTTTATTTCAGATAAACATTAGCTTTGTCAGATCCTGGACATTAGTGGTCTACACAGAAAGTAGTTTAGATTTAATATCAATGTTTATATAAAAAAACCCAACCCAATGTAGAAAGACTTTATTATTCTGAAAACATAAGACCTGACTCAAATAAATCAAAGTTACACCTGATAGTGCCCTGACTTTGGTTGATACACAGTTAGTGTTAGTGTAGTATGTATGAAATGTTTGGAATATTCTTTTAAGGATTTGAAATTGTTGGAGAGGGAGAGAGTTATTGATTCAGATTAAGAAAGGATGTTAAAATGCTAAGAAACTCAGTGGCAGAGAGCTTCTGTCCACTCTAGTAGCCTCTTCTCTGCCACGCTGCTAAATTATTCACCAGTGCTGATTTATCACCTCCAACAACAACACAATTCTAATCGGAGAGTGCTGTAATGTAAGCTCTACTGTTCACAGAAGCGCTGCAGTAGCCACTTTTAAAGCTACAGGCTCAGCGTGGGGTTCAACTAAGGCAGACACAACCAGCACTGGTAAAGTACATCAATAAACATGACTGCATCAGCACAAAAATGCCTTGGTTCATAACATCAGCCTCAGAGTTATCAGGTGGTTGCATTGAAGAACCATCTTAATATAATTTAAATCACAAGAGCTCTATCAATCTCAGTGTTACAATGTTTTAATGTAAATATGTGAGTCTGACAGGAATCACTGTAAACTTTTTAGGTCAAGCTAACACATAAACACACACACACCAACACAGTTCTCAGTTTTTACTGTGTGCATAGAGCTCAGTCGGACTGGAGCTTTGCTTTTCAAAACTAGCATTAATGGCTGTTTGCTTTTAAAAGAGCCCTAGTATTTAAATTGCAGCAGCACTAACAGCTCCATGTGGCCAGCCGTAATATAAAGACCCAATGGCCCATGATGTGGACTATAATCTTAACCTGTAACACAACACAGAGCTAATTGTGGGTAGAGGCATATTCCACATTCACATTTTGAGAACCAAGCTTTTAGCTTTTAGGCTCTACCGTGTTTTCCAGATAGTAAATAATCATCTTTCCTTGCAGTGCGCTCCAGACCTTTGTAATCAAGCCTCGGAATCAGAGTATTTAACATCAAATGTAGCCTGTGTGATTGCAGATTACAATCTATTAACAAATGAATGAGATGCTGATTGGACACATTTTAGAAAATGAATCAGATCTTCGTAAAGCTGTTGAGTAGGTTTGCATAATTATGAAGTTGAGAAAATCCAGGTAGATTTTCAGGTTTTCTGAAGTCAGTGAAGTTCACAGACACTGACATGTGTTTTGCCATAACTGCGTAACTTAAAGCCACTATATGGTGCAGATTCCGCTACGGACTGCGTGTGTTGATTGTTATAAAGAGAAATCTATCCAAAACTGTCAAGTTTAGAAGTAGTCTTCTAAGAACAACACAAGTTATGTTAAAATTTAAATAACTGATTTGGATTTTTTTCCTTGTTTGTATTATAAATGCATAATATGTATAAAAAAAATGGGCCCAAAATGTTGTCAGAAATATTTAAGCTTAAAGATGAATTTTTTATTTGTATAAGCACAAGTCTGTTTAGTTGATTTTCCGAACCTTTGGCAGACACTACAAAAGAACCCGACCATGGTTCAGTTTGGTCTGGGCTGAGACCACCTCTTTTTGCCAAGACCAAACAGCAGCTGCCAAACAGTCCAGGTGTGAAAGCCCACTAATTTTCTCCTACAGCTTCTAAAGTTTGCAAATGAGCACGTGTACCACAAGTCATAAGTACAGTACAAGCTAATATCAAGCAAAAATAAATAAATATATAAATAGAAAAAATAAAAATGGTATCTCTTTGATATGTGTTTAAAGACTACAACCTTTCTACAAAGACTTCACTCTATCAGAGATTGTCTTTGGTTTACTCAGGTGGTCAGACAGTGACTGTTGGTCATGTGGACAAAGGGATTATCCATGAGCAGGGACAAAAGAATAATCCTCTTTACTGTAATTATGCCCATTAAAGATAAATTATTTAATTATTTTTTTATCATTAGAATGAAAAAAGACATTGAGACTTTGAGACAGATCTGAAGTAATGACACTTACTTTAAAACACGACGTGGTTTTGGGAACAGCATGTATCAGCATGACATAAAAATATGACAAAAAAAATGCCAAAACCCTTTCATCCCCAAAATCTCTCAAAAGAATGAACCAGTGGCAGACGTGCTGAGTGCTCTTAAAACCAAATGATTAATTCACAAGTGCATAGATATGAGTTGTGCTTTGTATCATATCCTGTCATACATTTTTCATATGGCTGTACCAGGAAGGGTCTAGTGCTGTTCCCCCTGGACACATGGGAGCCCTCTGCTCCATTAAAGTGGGGTTGAGCATGGGGAAGAAGGATATTTGTTTTTAGAGAAAGGCTCATGGCGGAGAATGTGAAGAAGACTCCAATACACAAACGTACAACAAATAAGTCCATTTCCATCTGCTGGTGTTTGCTTTTGAAAGTGAGACAGTGTGCGGCGGCCAGGGCCAGGAAGAGGAGAAATAGACGACAGATGGACTGAGATAACCACAGACTGAGGGAGAAGTGAATATTCCTCTGGTAGAAATTGTCACATTACATGGCTGGTTAGACTTCATGGCCCCCACAGGCTTTTAGAGTGTGTATCTGTGCGTACACACTCAAGTGATTTAACATACAGCACTAGGGGATATTAAGATGACCTATGAATTCAGTACTTGGTAAATAGAGATAGTGGTATTGAGGTGAAATGTTTTGGAGCACTTTACAAGAGAGGTTTGCCAATGTAATTTTATTGTCCTATTTTAGAAAAAAAGAGGGGTTAAAAACATGTAGCTAGAGCTTCTTGCAAAACAGATACAATTATCCTAAAATACACATCTTTAACCAAACCTTAACTGACTCGTATTAATGGTGCATTCATGTTGTCCTCAGAAACCTGCCGTATCCGAGTTAGGAAGTTGTTCTTCTGACTTTGATGTCTTCATGTGATTTAAGCTCAGAAAGTTGGAACATTCTAAAGACAAAAATATGCTGTTATTTTTTACAGTTAAAGCAGCCCTGTGTAACTTTTAGCCAGTAAACAGCCCCCCCTCTACAGAGTCTCTGTGTTGTTACAACAGTGGCGCAATTTTACAAAAGTTGTTTGTTAGTAGAGACTATCCAAGCAGCCAGTTTGGAAGAATAGGATATGGTTACTGAAACGTTAGGTCATTTAGGACAAATACGACTCTGCTAGAGCCCAGTGTTTTGGCCAATTTTGGGGCCCTCTATTTTCTTCTGAACCGTAAAGTATATCATTCACCTAATCTCTTGCAATGAGTCTGTGTTCCAGGGAAAGGAACGTTCCATTGGAGGTTTTTGTCCAGCTGAGGGTACTTTGTTAGTAAGCTAGACATGATTCTGTCAACTTTAATTCAGAGTTGAATCACATAACAAATTTTGAAACCACTGAAAAACTTTGTAAATAATCTAAATAAGCCTGCATGGTTTCAAAAGTCGCCCACTGTGTTGATGATGCCAATAATGACAACACAGATTCTCGGGCAACCCCAACTTGCTCAACAATTCGCAAGTTCCGACTTGAGCAGGTGTTCATGTGCAGTTTTTAACTCAAAAAAACGTTTACCTAAGTCCACGAGGAGAACATGAACGCACCATGGCTGACCAGTTAATGTCAGCCATAACCATGTTTACATGCACACTATGTTTCAACCATGATTGGTTGTCTGGTTGTATTGGATTTTACTCTTAACAGCATTATCTGAATAAACCGTGATAACAGCGTCATGGCATAAGCAAGATTTTATAGTGTTACTATAAAAAGATGAGCAGAATACAAAGACTCCATTACATCCTTTAGATTCCTTACTTTCTTTCATGTGCTTGAATCAACACACATTGAAAACCTCTGCCCTTGATACAGATACATTCATTGCTTTGAAACGGTCCACAGAGTAAAGTCAGGTAACAAAGCAATGTTAACGCTGACATTTCTGTGCCAGCAGGGTTTTGACTTTGTAAAATTGACATCTGTAGGTTTTACCAACAATGTGCTGAATGACTGGGCTTTAGAGCAGAACCGTGCAGCGTCCTATTGGCCCTTCAAACAGGAAAGCTGCTGATATTCATTCTGTTTATGTGAGCCTGAGGCGGGTTTGGAGCGTGTAGCCAAACCTGTGTATCCTTAAATTCTCGAGCTTGGGGCTGATTATCCTCCTCTGAATTGGCTTAGAGAAAGCAATGTATACACACAACACAATACTCTCACAAGGAAAAGGTTTTGCTGGCAAAAAATAGAAAATATACACATATTATATAATAATATACATATATTTTTGCAACTGAGTCAGCAAGTGACAATTTGTGTTAAAGATCTGGTTAGTATGCAAAAAACTACCTTTATTCCGTATGTGTCTTCTTTGGACCTTAACAATAAGACTTGTAGAGATGCTGCCCACCACTCCAAAAAGAGGTGCATGCAACTTCATTCTTCTATTTTTTGTTGATTGGTTTGTTGGCAGTTCACCAAGATTTTAGGTAGTCACACAGTACAAAGAAATCCCACACGAGGAAAGCCGAAGCTCACCATTTACACAACCATCCGTTTGCTGGTCAGGAGCTTGTCGGAAGGGGTTAATCTTCTCTTGTGACCCCGTACACAGCAGGACACCCATGATGACAATCCTGAAATTTGTCCCGACTCAAAAATTGTTGCATGATCAGAAATTGATTCAAATTAGAGCCATAAATTGCATTGTATGCCTGGCTTTAGATATTTACAATCTGTTTCTAAAAAAGTGCAATGTTGGCTTGTACAGTCAATGGATAACAGCAGAATGTTTGTTGAATCATGGTTGAGTTTCTTTCAGTTGATAACACATGAACACTTTCTGTACAAACAACAAAGCACATCTTTTGTCTGCCAAATTCAAAAAAAGATACCCTCCAACCATTAAAAAGCAGATAGAATTTCTCATATTAGACTTTTTTCAGTCAGTTCTGAAAACTGTGCACAATTTAGAATTTTACAACAATTTTGTAAGTGTAATTATACAGTCTGGGCTGTGTATATAACCAGCATTTTGTTTAGGAAAAAATAACAGCACTTAGAATGTAAGAAAGCAACACATTTTAGGATAGAAGCCAACAGAAGAATCAGCAGTTTTATCATCATAACAAATAGCTTTGAAAGAAAATAGTCCAAGTGGCAACAAAAAGGATGCGATAAGAACAGAGAGGCCACGCAGACAGTGTTCTGAACAAGAAATTGGATATAATTCTGCTGCTTTAAAGATAAAAGAAGCTAATTGTGAAATCACAGACAGGCATTGGAGCAATAAAGTGTGGAGAATGGGCTACAGTTACTGGGACACTCCTGATTAAGGCAAGTTATTAAGATGCAACACACAACCCCCCCCAGACAGGGCTATGAGCTAAAGACCGGATAAAGGCTTGTTGTGTGGAGATAAGAGCACCAGCTGAGAGCGCAGCCACAGACGGCCAACAACAGTAAGGAGCTGTAATAATGTGTGTGGCTCAAGACGACTGATGACTCATCACCATCCGCTCGTCACCGACACCATACAACAGGATTATTAGAATGTACTGAAGCAACACTGCACCATTTTAACCCCTGACATAAACTAGAGCAATTGTTAGTTCATTGAGTTAATTCTAATTCTATTCTCCATACTCACTTTCTGAAAGTCACCTAAAAAAGTCAAACATGTCTTAAGCTGGGCATACACTGAGCAATTTTTGGTTCATAGTGCGTCCATGTCATGCTGTGTACGGGGGTTTACAAGAGGTGATCAACCCCTCCCAACACGCCCCCCGACCGGCAAAAGGATGGCTGGATAAAACTCTGACCTGAATCTTGGGTCGCAGTAAACCATCGGGTCGCACATTTTGAGGACATAAATTGTGAGCTTTAACTTTCCTCTGTGTGAGTTAAGGTTCTATTTGAGACACTAAAATCAAGTGTATGCTTTACACAAGCACATGTAGACACTTAATACTACTAAATATATTAGGGGTTAACCATTACACACTTTTCTTCATTTTAGTAAGACAGATCCTTTTTATCTAAAAGGTAAAAAAAATACTCAATAACGGACAATTATGAATAAGGTGCACCAAGATTTTACAAATTTTATATGTCCCAAATGGCTCATTGGCCCATGTTTGAAGCAGAGGCTCTTCAGTGGACCAATCAATCAATCTGAATAATAATAATAATAAACTTTATTTTAAAGGCAACTTCTCAAAGCGCTGTACAAAAACAAGCAATACAAAGCTCAAACAATAAAAATAACATCAACAATCAAATGCTAATTTAAAAAAACAAGTCTTAAGTCTATCTTTAATAATGTCGTAGCCCTGGGCTTCCCTAAGATCAGGAGGCAGAGAATTCCAAAGGACAGGAGCATATGAAGAAAAGGCCCTGTCACCCATAGATCTTAAGCGTGTTTGAGGAACAGCCATCAAGTTGGATTGTGAAGAACGCAGTCTCCGAGTTGGGGTATATGAAGTTAACAACTCAGATAAATAATAAGGGGCCAAGCCATGCAATGCTTTATATGTCAGCATCATAATTTTAAAATCTACTCTGAATCTGACTGGGAGCCAGTGTAAGGACTCCAGAACTGGAGTGATGTGATTGCATACCCTGGACCCAGTCAATATCCTGGCGGCCGAGTTTTGTACATATTGTAGTTTGTTAAGTGTGGATCTAGAAGGGCGTTACAGTAATCTATCCTAGAGATGACAAAGGAATTCATCAGCTTTTCAGCTACTGAGAAATTTAGCATAGGACGTGATCCAGCTATATTTCTGAGGTGAAAAAACGATGATTTAACTGTACTCTGGACAAAATAATTAAATGAAAGCCTGGTATCAAAGATAACGCCAAGATTTCTCACTTTACCTTGAGTAGACAAGACAGAGCCATCAACAGTCAAAGATGAGGAACCAGCGCATGTCCAGTTATGTCCCACTGACCAAACACAGCCCCCTTGCAGCAATATAAAGTTTTTTTTTCCAGCTTTTAATTCCCCTTTTATCCCAGACAAAATTAATATTGGTATCTTAAATAAAATTAAAAAAAATCTTTTGCACAGACAGAAAATTTGTTACAAGATTTTAAATCCTTCAGTTGATGGATAAAAGAATGGATGGATGACAGCATCGGGCGACTAACACAACTCCTGTTAGTGTCCCGGTGAGATGACTGCAGAGGTGCTTCATTACAAAAGCTAATGTATGTTAAAGAGACATTTGACTGCTAATCCCTGAGATCATCTCCCCACTTCCCCCAGACTCCATTAATCTTTTATCAGGCTCTTAAAAAAGTTAATTATTTGACAATTACTAACAATAATAATAATAATAATAATAATAATAATAATAATAATAATAATAATAATAATAATAATAATAATAATAATAATAATAAATGAATACAAACAGTATTAAGATATCAGAAATATGAATATCAGTGATGAAGATATAAAATGGCATAAACCAGCAGATTGAGCTGATGATTTATCATGTGACTGGTGAATGCAGTTCAAAGTGATTACACTAAATGAAGTGGTAGTTTGCTGTCTTTGCAAAAACTATGGCTTCCTTGGTTTTAATTGTGTCATGTCTGACACAACTTGTTAAAAAGAGGTTTACTTTAGTGTAAAGTCCAATCCTAAATTCAGGCAAACTCATCATGTGGAAAGAACCAACATGTCATAGTGTATTTAGTGAGATGGGGATGTGCTTTTGTTCTGCATGATGTCTTCCATAAATTTCATCTTGATTCTTCACAAGGAATAAAACTTCTTCCCATTTTCCTGCGACTTAAATGTCTTCTTAAAAATGAAACAACTAAAGACCTCATACAACATGGCAGCCCAGTATAAAGAAAATGATATGTATTCTGTAGATGCATTCACACAGCAGAGTAGCCATAAAGCTAATACTGACAAAGCTGGTGCCATCCTCTACGATAGGGCTAGTCATCATGCAAGTGGGCCATGAAAGTAACAATCCAAATGAGTGAATTCATCTGACAGAAAAAGACTAAACCATGGCAGTAGAAGCTATCAAAGGCAGAGCTGAACAGACTGATGTTCATATTAGCAGAGCAGTACTGGACTTCAGTTAATCCCTATCATGAGTTAATGTCACGGCAAGGCACTGCAATTACCTCCCACTCATACATTGTCCAAACAGACGGCACCAGGGCAGATGTTGCTACGATGAAGACAAAGCATTGTGCACCCACCATGAGCTCCCAGAGTGCACTGCATCCGCTGTTAATTAGAATGTGTTTGTTTTGCTGATTCTGTTCTGTTGGGAAGCACTTCTGATTCAATGCATTCTCATCCTAAGGTTAAATATAGCAGTTTGGTCAAAGGTTCTCTGCGGTGGTCTGCATTGGACATCACAGGACGGGGAAGTCCCTGCAGATACATCCACTCAGGGGGCCTGTTGGGTGGCATGTTTCACTGAACAAATTAATTATAATTAGGAAACTATAATATAATAGTACAAACTGCCACAGCTAGAACCAGACTTTTGATTAATGTATAATCTGTAATCTGTATTCGGTTGTCATTTGTTTTTATGTAAGCATTGTCACAGTCCATTAAATGCTTACTTTGGTTATTTGTTATTAATTTGTTATTATTTTTTGGTGATCTGTTTACTGTCAAATACAGAAATGTTTACTGCAGACAATCGGTCTCTAGAATGTCATTTCCAGTCTAACCACTTTCACTGTCAGTAAACCCAACACCTATTAACTATATAAACCTAAACTATTCGCAAAACAGTTATGGCAAGAAACTAAACCTCAGCCTGTTTAAACCGAGGCAATCAGCTCTATGTGCCTGATCCATGGAAGTGGTCTAGTCTTGATGCTTTTGAGGATGAGGTAGAAGTGTATCAATAGCCAGTGTTTTTTGTATGGTAATGGTGATGTCCAAGCATGTCAGCTCAGTGTTGGATCCACAAAGTGTTGAGAAATCATCAAGATACAACCTTTGGAATTCTTGATATTTTGTTTTATGCTTTGAAAATGACGTTTCACTGAAAATGTATACTGTTATGTGGCTGAAGATTATACTGTTTGCATTTGTTTCATAAGCTCTGATAAATGCTGCTCAATGTACAATATTTTCATATTTCTGACTGGAACAGAGAAGACGCTTGTTTATGCTGTTTTTAATCAGATTTGTACAGGGTTTCTGACTGAATATTGACCAAGTGTAATCAACGGATACATGTAACTTTATCATAAACACTAAAGACTTTAGGGATGTGCTTTTCTGTTAAGATACATTTCGAGCTGCTTTCTGTCTCAGAGTGAGGCAAGATACTGTCCGATGTAATTTGAACTATATAAATATTATATATATATATATATATATATATATATATATATATATATATATATATATATATATATATATATATATATAATTAGTGTAATAAGTGTATCGCCCCATAGCATTATGAGCGTTTTGTGTCAAGAACAATGCTAGATATAAACAGTGCCACTTTATTTTGTCATTCATTTGAAATATCTTTTAACCTTTACTGCTCAAGGCAGTGTGCAGAGAGTGTTCAGTGTTGTAAAAGAAGGATAAATTGTTAAAAATCAATGAGAAAGAGCCAAGTGTTTGTTCTCTGATACGCCACATTATTTCAGACACTAATGCTGCAGAGATATTGGCTGCTGTTATAAACTACGTTTTCCATTTGATGTGTTTCTAAATAAACTCAGGTTAGTTTCTAAAAGCAACACTCATGCATGGAATATCAGTATTAACAAACATATTTACTTTTAAACAGCATTGTTTTCAATTATTCAATATGAGTGATAGAAATACTTAGGGAATGGACTTACATTCACATGAAAAAAGTATCTGAACCCTTGGGAATTTCTCACATTCCTGCCTAAAATCACCATCAAATGTGTTGTGATCTTTGTCAAAATGACACAAATGAAAAAACAGTGTCTGCTTTAGCTAAAACCACCCAAACATAAACATACATTTATAGGTTCTCATATTTTTAATGAGGATAACATGCAAACAATGACAGAAGGGGGAGGAATAAGTAACTGAACCTTCTGCCTAAGGAGACTTTGAGAGCAATTAATACCATTTTTTTACCAAACAATTTAAGTCATGAGTGTGTCCAGTCACTGAGGAGTGGCTTAAAGCTGCCCTGCTCACTATAAAACACACATCTGGTAAGAATTGTGTCTTGATGAGAAGCATTGTCTGATGTGCAGCTCTCTGAAGACCTGCGATCAAGAACTGTTGATTTGTATAAAGGTGACAAAACCATCTCTAAAAGTTTGGATGTTCATCAATCCACAGTTAGAGAAATTTTCTACAAATGGAGAGAGTTTGGCACTGTTGCTTCTCTCCCAAGGAGTGGCCGTCCACCAAAAATGACAATAGGAGTTCAGCGCAGAATACTCAGACTTACAATAATCACAGGCAGAGTCTAATATCTCATGGACTATATGTAAAACACTGGCCAAGAATGGTGCTCATGAGAGAACTCCACAGAGGAAGCCACTGCTGTCTAAAAAAACATTGCTGCACGTTTAATGTTTTCAAAAATACACTTGGACAGTTCACAGAACTTCTTGCTAAATATTTTGTGGACTGATGAAACGAAAGTTGAACTGTTTGGGAGGAACACAACATCATGTGTGGAGGAAAAATGGAACAGCTCACCAACATCAACACCTCATCCCCACCGTGAAGCATGGGGGAGGGAGCATCAGGGTTTAGGGCTGTTCTGCCTCGGGGCCTGGACAACTGGCAATCATTAATGGAAAATGAATTTAAAAGTTTATCAGGATGTTTTGCAGGAAAAACTAAGGCCATCTGTCAGACAGTTGAAGCTAAAAAGAGGATGGATGCTACAAAAGGACAATGACCAAAAATAACAGAAGTAAATCAACTTCAGAATGGTTTCAGAAGAACAAAATACACGTTCTGGAGTGGCCTAGTCAAAGTCCTGACTTGAACCTCTTTGAGATGCTGTGGCATTCCTTCCAGACAATGATTGATGCCAGACATCCCAGGAATCTGACTGAACTGCAGCAGTTTTGTAAAGAAGAATGGTCCAAGATTGATCCTGATCAATGTGCCAGGTCTGCAACAACAGGAAACGTCTGATTGAAGTTATTGCTGCCAAAGGGGGGGCAACCAGATATTAAATGTGATGGTTCAGTTACTCCCCCCCCCCTTCTGTCATTGTTTGCATGTTATCATGATTAAAAATATGGAAACCTAAAATGTTTTTTTTTTTTTTTTTTTTTTGGGGGTAATTAAAGCAGACACTGTTTTTTCATTTGTGTCATTTTGACAAAGATCACATATCACATTTGATGGTAGTTTTATGCAGAAATGTGAGAAATTCAAACGGGTACTGATAATTTTTCATGCCACTGTAGCTATTTTGCTGCAGAAATTGCAGTTCATCTTTGTGCAGAAACATTGTGATAATTAAACATCGCCTGATTAAATACAACAGAAAAAGCACTGGGGTGCATGTGGTTAGCACTCTTGGGAGTTCAAAACCACTCCGACTCAGACGTCCCTGGCCGACTCCGTCCTTTCTGTGAGGAGTCTGCCATGTCCTCCATGTGTTACTGTGGGTTCTCTCCAGGTACTCCAGCTTCCTCCCACCGTCCAAAGACCAGTATGTTTAGGTTGTGTGAGTACCTCTGATTACCTGCCCATTGTCCAGGGTGAACCCCTCCTCAGGCCCAAAGCTGTTGGGATAGACTCAAGTCACCAATGGCCCCAAATGGGAATAAGTGGTAGAAAATGAATGAATGAATAAAAAGCCCTGCCAGGTTTAGTGTATGTGGAGTAAAAACCAACATTATTGCGTGGTGCGTGACTTATGAGTGTTTCATTGAAAAACAGGCTGCTAATATAATAATTAATGGTAACTTATGTTGTACATTGCTGACAATTAGCATTTCTAGCTAGCCACAGCATACTATCTTGAACTGCTCCAAGCAAAAGTATTCACAGCTGAAGCATGGCCTCACTGACTGTAGTCTGGTCAATAATGTGGCAGTAACAAGATGATACTAACATGTAACAATTTCAGCCTTTTGGAGATTGTCTCTTGTTAAGCAATTACTCATTGTTTTTGTAAAAATTGTATGGACTATTTAATGTCCATACAATTTAGCAAATAAAAACAATAATTTCATATTGTTATTTGTGAAAATAAACTAAACACTGCTGTAATTGGATAAAACTGCAGTTACTCACAAATGATAAATCCAATCACCAACCAGGTATTCATTTAAAGTACCTGACCTTTTGCAAACGCTTTTAACAGGAGCCCTCCAGATGGTCTGGAGAACAGACTATGTTCTGTGGAGCAGACAATTTGGCAGGTGAGTTTATGAAGCCGGAGAGAACCCACAGTAACACGGGGAGGACATGCAGACTCCTCCATCAGAGACTAAAAAGGTCTCACTACTTCTTCCTTCAAAAGACTTGGTCTGGATATTAAACCATATTCACATACAGTACATTTATTCTTAAGTGTATTGTACAGGTGCATACTCTATAAATTGTGCTATAAAAATAAACTTTGCCTTGCCTACTCATCTCAGTTAAGTACAATAGTACATCCAAAGGATTTGTTTTGATTGCTTTTTATTTCATGAATGGCTCCTACACAAGTAATATAATCAAGCAGTGTAGAATATTATCTAATCATTGAACTGAATCATATTGAGAACATGCAGACTCACAATACACGGACCCCACTGTGATGTTGTTACATAATACAAAATGGGGGTGATGGAGGTGAAGGTTGAGGAAAGCACTATACCAGCTCCATTTACCATCCTAATGGAAGTCAACAGAGGCCATTAGTGCCATGCAGCTACTTTCCCTTTTCATACACTTTTAATCATGTCTACAGCCAAGCACAAGGGGTCTGAGGTGAGAGAGGACGGCACTAGCCAACCACGATGGGCACTCATCAGTCAGAAACACAGAACATTACAGGTCAAGTGGATGTCGGGAGCAGGTCATTGCAGCTAAGAATATAAGTGGTCTGACAGAAGAGGGATGATATGGACAATATGGAGAGACGGAAAATAGTTTTTAATAGGTTATTACAGTAACCCAGTTGCCTCCCATAACATGTTGAGGGGACATATTCTATTTGTGTATTGATACATACCCTACATACCCTATTAAATCAGACATTTGACTAGCACAAAAAGTAGAGACTGCAGTTCTTCCTATGAAGGTAAATCAGTCTCTACGTTCACATGCAGAGCGTACGCTGTTCATTCAATGCTCAAATAAACCCTCTCAGCTGGAGTTCACAACACGAGAGAGAACCCACGTACTACGTTCACTCCATGTGTCTTTAGTATTTCAGAAAAGAAGCTAATATTAAACTTAACTAATCTGTAGCTCTAAATCTTTATATATACTCGGCTTTATATCCAGTTATTAATAAATATCAATGGTAACAAACCAACTTTATGAGTTTAACACTAGAAGTCCCAGAGATTTGTAACCCTCCTTTGGCCAAGTGGATGCTAACGGCCTAGTCTTTTGGCTATCAATAGCATCAATTCATGTGTAAATATGGTCATTACCTGAGCCCCTGCAGGGGGGTTGGGGGTGTGTGTGGCTTATTTGTATGTGTGGGGGAGGGAGGGCGTGTGGTGTACGAACCTCCTCTCCAAGAAAAGAAAATGCAGAGAAGACTCACCACTCGGCACATACACACATCATAAACTGTTCTTGTTCTTCTAAAAAGAAGACAAAAATTTAAATTTCTCTACCTGTCTTGTCAACATAGATGGATGGATGACTACTGTTCACCTGTAGTCTCCTTTACAAGCATAACTCGTGTGTTGACTTTTGCCGCCCACCCACACACACTCATTTATACAAAAATAAAATATAAATAAATTTTTTTTTTACGATTTCATTTACACATAAGCCCATACTTACTCATGATAGAGTATGTTTATATTTAGCATATAATCCAGGCATATAATGTTTTTGTAGCGCCAAAACCCCAAAGTCCCTAATGACCCAGAATCCATTTTCAGTAGTCATCATCTGAAGGCAGTATGATTAAAAAAATGCTATTGAACTGAAAGTGTGGATTCATCTGGTGTAAGGTCTCTGTCATTTGTCTCAGCACAGCCCTGTCTGTCGCAAGTAAATTTTACCACCCACCAACCAATTTAGTGGCACGTCTCCCTGAATGTCCATCCATCTGTCTGCCTGTCACACATTCTCATTTTCACGTATCCTTTCTTGCGCTGGAGCTTTCTGATTTGTGACAAATAGGCCCGTCTCGGAGGAACAGTCACCTGACAGCATTTTTATTTGACTTTTGGGGAAGGAGTCCTTTCTTTTCTGCTTCTCCTTTGATGTGCTTCTAGTCCTAGTCACAGAAAAGAATCTCTATATAGTTTCTAAGTGTGTGTGTTTTATTTTCAGCCAGTAGTGTTGCTTTTTGCATGTTGGTTAATCCATTATTGACGCTGAAGCTTTTCTGTGAGTGTTCACAGCCTGTCAGAGATACTCAGGTGTAATGGCAGCGGATATGGAGCTAATGGCACCAGGACTAAACAAAACAAAAGGGGGAGGCATATGAAAGTACTGCACTGTGGCAACCATGAACTCTGAAGAGGAAAGTCTCACAGAGTACCGTATATCAGCATGATGGATCTGACAACAGTCTGTACATGCCATTTTTATAGCTTAACTCTCAAATGGAATCATGATTATTGTGGTCCTTTTACATTGCAGACATTTCAATTGTAAAAAGTAATTTGTATTTCTCTCAGTTCCACTAGCACAGTCAGATAATGAAGTTTTGAGTGGAGCTGCTGCTGCATGGACAGGCCTTAGTGGGAACTGCTCCACAGTTCTCTGCCCAACGCTGACAGCGCGCCACAAAAAAAGCAAAGGAGGAAAAGCTGATGTTTGTGTTTTGTTTTCCCAATATGTTAAAGAACGTTCCACCTTTTGTCACTGAGTCTGAAGGAATGATTGTCTTTTGTACATATAATACAACGGCCTAGTGAAGTGAAAAGAGATTGTCCAAAACACAAACTCTCCTGTTACAAACAGAGCACTTTATTCAGTGAATATCCTTTATTTGGAGCCTTTACTTTTTACAGCCAACTAATTAGTCTTTAAGACAAAAAAGACCAAAAGGCGACCATTGGAATCAGTGCTCTTACCAAAGACTTTAATACATAAATACATTTATTATAGTTGGTATAGTTGGTTTAGTAAAAATGATAATTTTCAAATACATAACTTTAGAAATATGTCCCCAATTTTACCTGCCCTTTGGCGTTTGTACCTTTATGCCTATTAGGTGGAAATGCGCTATATAAATAACAAAAAAATATATAAATAAAAAAAAATGCAGTTAAGCATTAATTAAGTATATTCAGTAGGCCATTTGTATCAAGGTCGTTCTGCCACAATTAGTGCCTCCCTCAGTGGTCTGTGGAGATGATAGATTCAATTTAGGAGACTTGGCTTGGAACTTGCCTCTGGTTAATGTGAAGAAAAAAAAGTGTTGGCCTTCCCAATGATGCATGCTGGGGCTCATATAAACACATCAACACAAATATGTCTATTCCAGCTCACGCTCAAAGTCCCCAGTGGCAGGCTCTGAAGTGCGTTCTGCTCAATCTCATCCTCCTTGTGTCCTTTCCTAACTAACAACCTTTTTCTGCCAAATAAACACCATATGCTCCAATTGCTCCCATTCATCTTCCTATCTATGTCCAGTTTTCTGTCTCCATGTGTAATCTGCCGGATGTGTCTAATCACACGTTTGGTTGTGCCTCCTCTGTCTGCTCTGCCAGCGCTGAGGGCTAGGATTTAATTCTGAAGGGGATTTTATAAAGCAAAGATACTTCCATCAAGTGTATGCTGCGAGGGAAGATTGCATTTCACTATTATCTGAGAGCTTTAATGTGCACACTGAAATGTGACATGAGGAGAAGAGAAACACAGGGAAGTCAAATGCAGAGCTGACTATTGGTTTGAAAAGACTGTTGAAGTGGAGATGAAAAAAATATTCAGAATAATGATACTGACAGAAAAACAAGATTTATTTCAATTTGTAAAAGCCCTGTGGTTATTAATAGGTGAAAAAAAGAGAACATTAACCAGTATAGTGTGCATTTGTCAATATACCCTCATTTTACTGCTCACATTTTGTCACTTTATTGTTTCAGTGTATCCATGTCCAGCCCCTCTAACCCCAGCCAGGGCCTCCCCCTTCTCACCTCTGTGTGGAGCTGTGGTGCCCTCACTGACATGTGCCCTCATACATACATGACAGACGACTGAAGGCTCTGACCCACTTCCTTCGCCACTGCAGTACCGCACCTGTTCACTGTTTACCTAAAGCCGACTAAAATCCATGTCTTTGCTGCGCGCTGTGCCATGCAGGTGTATTCTTTAGGCGCCGGTGGACTGCAAAGAAAGTGCAAGGTTGCAAAAATAGCCCCAGTACTTACTGCAACTTCAATTTCTAATTTGTACAAAGTGTCCTATCTCATTTTTTAAGTTGACATGAGTTTATTTTTAGGATCCAGCTTCAGAAAATGTAGGAGCCTCTCTTATGCAAACATTGCTCAACTGAGTGCATTTCAGAGTCTGCAGATTTCTACAGCCACACAAGTCTTGACTGCTCCAAAAGGAGGTTAAAAGCACCAGGCCTCCCAGGTTCTGTAAGTTACTGTCAGATCAGCCGGAGTTTGGCTTTGTCCTTTTCTGAAAGTAAAGGAACAAATGAAAAAATATGCTCTTTTGTGGAGCAGCCATTAGAGTCAGTGAGAAGGTCTTCTGTAAGTTCCACACCAAACAGCAGAGCTCTCACAAGAGAATCTGCAGTGTTATGGAAACTAATGGTGTTTTACACCAAGTAACAAGTTCATATTATAACTGTATGTTATTGATCATACTGTGGACCCAGAGAAACGGGGACTGTGTAAAAGAAAAATGATCGCTTTACCCTTTCATTTTGCCATGAAATATTGAAAAAGTGTGCTTATTACTAATGTGAAAAAGTGAAACTCTATTGGTTATGAACGCTGCCATGTTTTATTGTTTTGAAGTAAACATTTCTTTGACAGTTGCATGTGTTTGCTCTTCTTCAGGACACAGCCTAGAGAGACGAGTTTAACGTCTGACGGTGTAACAGAGGAAAAGGCCGCTGTTCTTTAAGTGCCTGTAAGCCACGTGTAACTGACCACATGTCACGTTGAAGAGCGCTCCATAAACTCAGTAAAATAGGATTTTGAACTTACATTTTACAAATGCGTGTTTATGACAAAAAAAAGACCATAGGAACCAGAAATCTCACCAAAACATCTTATATTAAATTCAATAAATAGCTTATTTACCACAAATAATTTACCTCAAATAAGTACATCCAATAAAAATAACCTTTGAGTCAAATCCACTGAGCTAAAAAGCATCTGTAGGGCAACTGTAGAGTCAGCTCTGTACCTGCTGCTAGTTTTCACCTGCTCCAGCAGTGTTTGCACCCTGTGGACACAGAACACAGACTGTTTAAGGACTTTACTGTTGCAGATGGACTAGGACTCAACAATCTGTAACAGGGATTTGTGGAAGATTATGTTCATTTTGGGATCCTACCAAACTCGTGATGGGGTTAATGGCTAGTTGAATTCTATTACATGAGTGCTGTAAGTGCCACATTTCTCACACACATATTGCTTTTTCTTTGAGTAAATGAGATCATTTATTTTCATATGTCCAAAGGTCTACAAAGGTCTACTTTGTAGACCTTTGTAGACCTTTGGACATTTATTTTCATATGTCCAAAGGTCTACAAAGTCCCAATGCCCAAAACTGACCCTGCTTGAGTTGCACCAGAGTTTTTAGGATTTTGGTTTTGTCCCTCTCTAAAATAATAATAAAAAAAAATAAAATCTCTTTTATTTTCTAATTGTGATGCAACAGAATTGGGACAGTGTCTTTAGGTGGAGCAAAGAGCAGACACACGCCAGGACAATTGTTTGCACATATCTTGTATAAGAAAAAGAAACATAAGTTAAAAACAGAATTAAAAAAAGAGGGTGGATAAAACTCTTTCAGTTGTCTTTACTGAATGTAAGCAGAGCTAAAGAGGATGATGTTTAACTTCCACTTTAACGTTGTTAAAGTTGAGCCTTTAACAATTTTCACAATGTTTCATTTCATCTGGGAGACTGTTCCAGATTTTTGCTGCATGAAACTTAAAAAAAGTGTGTTGTTAAGTTTCCATACACATGCCACTTCATCAGTGATTGATCTTACATCATTTTATGATGTTGAAACGAGTAACCTTATATTTCAGAATTACAAAAACATTGGGGAGATGTGGCTGAGAACTGACTAAACAGTGAAAAGAAGACAGTGGAAAGAGACAGTGTGTTTGTATCCCTGAGAGGAGACGGATATGAGATACAAATTATTCATGTGCTTACGCCAGTCCGCATCTCATGAGGAGCCTCTATTTGTAACCAGAAATCAAACAGCAAAATGACAAACTTGTCAAGACTTCATGGAAATATCCACCAAGCACAAAGATATATGACATGCTTTTGTATTAAATCATCAAACATGTTTGTACAATGGAAAGTACAGCATGTGTTTGAAGACTGAACAACACACTTCTCTTTTGAAACAGATCTTCCTGAAGGACACCACGCAGCCTTAAGATTCACGAGTTCCCTAGAACACCTTTGAAGGCTGTGACCTCGCCAAGTGCTTAAAGGCCAGCTTAACTGACAAAAAAAAAAAAAAAAAAAAAAAAAAAAACAGCGGGGAGTGCCGAAAGAAAGCACGTCTTAAGTGTTTGCGTCTGGCATCAACTGAGCCAGGTTCAAGAGGAATGATACAAAGTATGAGAATGCCACAAAAGTGCGTTATTGTTCACAAATCTTAAAATTTAAAAACAGAACGAACAATGACTGCACAATGAACTCTTACCTTTCAAGTCTTAAAAGCTCTTTCTGTGTCTCAGGAGCGTGACACAGGTCTATTATTCCAGTAATGTCCCTCTTTAATGTTGCACAAACATCAAACTTTTTTCAAACTACAACTGTAAGGCTTTGTTTCTTCCTTCCAGCTTTGTTGAAAACGTAATAATGTTTATCTTGACTTACATGTTTAGATGTTTAGAGACTATTGCGTTCACAAACCTCTGCTTAAGTTAATGGTGCATTTTCTAAACCTGATCTGTTTTTAGAGAAGACAGTGAACACTAACCTCTGGATAGCACCTTTCAAGGGGCACAAAACCCAGCATAATCTACAATAGAGAATCAATTTCTTTTAAACGATTTAGTCATGAACAACCAATTCAGTCTGCCCTTATTGTGTAGTACACATACTGAGGTAGCTCCACTATTGTGTTTAAATGACTTAGGTCTGTATTATCCTGAACTCTGAGGATGTTCTCTGCAGGTGAACAGTCATAATGAGCTTTTTACTCTGTTTGTTTATTTTCAGCAGACTCTGTCCCTTCTTCTGCTGAGTGGACACACATACAGTGCTGCCAACTGGAAATGTAATAGCTTTCCGCTTCAGGCCAATGAGGCAATGTGATGCTGCAGCCACCAGTCCAGTCAGGGCAGGACTGCCTGCTCCTAATAACCCTGAGTAGATACTACTGAAAATATATATGTATTGTGCAAAAGCACAACTGTAGATGATTAGTGGTGAAAACAAAAGCCTACTGTGTCTAATCCTTACATCTCAGATGATGTGTTTTTGTGTTAATTACACAAATAGATTTATGCAGTAGTCATTTTGATGAAAGCTGTTTGGTGATGCTCAGCATTAAGATACTGTAGAAACACACACTGGTCCTTTTCATACCTAAGAGTCCTCTTGACTTAGTTAGATTAAGGGTTAACTGTTAGGGTTAGCTTTCACACTGCACTTTGTCAAACAAACTTTATCAATAACTACAGAAGGACAAGACTGGAAAAACAAGGAACAAGATCTGTCGCTCATCATCAGTGCAGGACTTTCATTTCTGCCACAAAAAAAACAAACATGAAAAAACAACAGTTTTCTTAACAACAATGGGCTCAATGTGAGCAGGTGACAGGTAATGGACCGTTGTGGACATTGTTTTTTATTAAGGGTGAATAAGACAGGACTGTACAAGAATGTGCTATTACCCTGTTGTCATGGTTACACAGACATGGAGGATGGTATGACAAGGCTGTATTTATTTTCTTTAATATTTATTTGGATTTTTAGGCTGAACTAGAATTGGCATTTTTGGTCTGCACCAGAGTTTGAAACAAACCAGACTGTCCGAATAAAAAAATTAAGTACAAGACTTGTTTTGGTTTCAATAAAACAATAGCAAAGGCTGGGCGCCATCTCAACCTGTATCAGCAAAAAAAAATGGGCTGCTGCAACAACAGTATGTTGTGCAACTTTGCTCATCTGTGGCTAATCATTCAGCTGAGCATTGCTTCCATACAGGCTCTTTGTTCACACAACTGCCAAGTCTAAGACTAGACAGCGCCACTTTTATGTGAAGTTGTAGCATTTACTATGGTGCAGGATTTCCTACGTTCAGCCGTCTTTACCAAGAGTCATTACCACCACGCAAAAACATACATACACGACCCATACATGCATGAGTGTTGGCGGTGGGGGCAGGCCAGAGTACCTGAAGAGAACCCACGGTAACACGTGGAGGACATGCAGACACCTCACAGAAAGACCGGAGTCGGCCGAGAATGTTTGAGTTAGTATTTTAGTGTGAATAAACAAATAATTTGTAAATCTAAATGAATTAAACTGTATCAATACAATATATTTGGCCAATTACTAAAATAATACAATAAATAAAACCCACATCGAGACTTAAAATTAGACTAGATAATAGCATTTAGGTATCTGTATGTACAATGGTGTTTATTTCTAATAATTAGAGAACTCTTTTGTAGTGAACAAAGCTGAGGGCTGCAGCTGGACACAGTGAGTGACAGCAGATTCTGATCGGAGCAGGCGTTATGTCACTGGACACAATCAGGTCCCAGTACTGTCCTAGTGTTGTGAGTGTGCACAAAAGTAATATGTAACCTGACATGTGCATGCACCACTTAATCTCATCTAAATTATTAAACAATGTTAAGGCTGTTAGACCTGTTTCACAATCACAGTTTTTTTATCTTTGCATTTCATCATTTGTGTTTGATATGTATATGTTAATTTGTATGGTATAAAAGTACTTCTTTATGAAAGTAGAAGGCAATGCATTTTCCGTAGAAGCTGATAATACAACTGCACCATTTGCCACAACACCTCTATTCCACTCACACAGTGCACCAAAATAGTTTAGTCATTTTTGTAACTTTATTTACATTTTCCTTCAAATAGCCATACTCCTGTAGAGAAGAGTGGTCGTCCTATAACCAGAAGGCTGGTGGTTCAATTCCAGCTCTATCTCCACTGTTCATACTGTTGTTGTGTCCTTGGGCAAGACACTCAACCCAGCTGGCCTCCAGTGTCCGTAGCTCTGGTGTATGAATGTGTGAGAGTGTAGAGGTGTGTTCGGTGGTGGTTGGAGAAGGCTGTGAGTGCCGTGTGTATGGCAGCCCTCTCTGTCTGCCCCAATATCATGCCATAAGAAAGAGCCACCAAGTTTATGTCATCAGATTCAGACTAAAAATTCACTAATAAATAAGATTATTACCTCAAATTGGTTATATATAAATTTGCTTGTTCTGAAATATAGGAATATTCAGTGCCACTGTGCAGCTCTACAGTAAAAACAATTGTAATATTTTACATTTGAAATAATGTGCACGTCCTCATCTTCGACCCCTAATGGGACTAAGCAGAAAAAAAAATGAAATAATTCTAACCTTTAGTAAAAGCACTAATTTGAGCAGCTCTGGTCTAGGCCACGTCTGAGGCCAGTGTAGTGTAGGCCTACTGCGGACTGCCCTTGACTGGGCTCTTACACACAGCTTTAGCCAAACTCCCTCTGAGTGCTGTGAGACTGAATTTAGACCGTTACAATTTCAAGTTCTAATAAACTAGTCTTTGTCTTGATTTGGTCAATAGATTTGATGATTTCTTGGTCTTGCCTTGGATAGGAACTTATAAATGGTGTCTGTTCTGTTGGCCCCTGCTGACTGTCCTGTGCTGACTCCGACACAGGCCCATCAGACTGAATCCGACTCTCTGTCATCTGTGCAGCGGCTCATCTGGACCTTGGCCAGGCGGTGTGTTGTTGTTGTGTCGAAATAGAATCGGGAGAGAGAAATGGAGGTTGGAGCAGGAAGATTACACAGGCCTTAAAGTAAAACAAGATAAATGTTGTGTAGACAGTGCCACAGAAAATGACTTGGTTTCACAATAATTCATTTAGGAGCAAGGATTATAAAACCTATGATGGAGATTATTATTTCCATTACATTTTCAGTGTTCATGAAGACGTTTTATTTCAAATGTACGGTAACACATTACTTTAAATATTTTAGCACACCTGGAGTCTTCTTAAGATAATATGTTTGGAGGTGTGGACTACAGCCACTTTGACTGATTAAAAACCCTCAGACCTTTGGAGTTTGCTCTGAACAAGAAGAACATGCTTATGTGAGCCATGCCTCGCCAAAAGAGCTTTCAGAGGAACTACAATCAAGAATGGTTGCTTTACATAAAACTGAAAAGGGTTAGAAAGTTAAAACAAAGATTTTAGACATTGACTGGTCTACAGTTAGACAGTCTACAAATGGAGACGCTTTGGGACTGTTGCTACTCTACCAAGCCTCAGTCCCTGGGCAGCTTGCAATCACTGAGGGGAAGATGAATTCCCAAGTATATCAGACAATTCTTCAGGATAATGTGAGGATGTGTGTATGTCAGCTGAAACTGTGTAGAAGGTGGCTGATGCAACAGGACGACAGTGTTAATTTTGTTGACAAAAACTATGACAAAAATATTTTGTCAACAAACTAAATAAAAAAGACTTCATATTGACTAAAATGATAACTAAATAGACTGACATTTTGTCAACGAATAAAAGACAAGATGAAAACAACTTGACGAAGTGACGAAAAAGAGACGCAAAGAGACGACAGAGCAACAAACTGTTAGCATTAGATCTTTTGCAATGTCAGCTTCTCAAGCTTTTGCAGAAAGAGTATTCAGTGTCACAGGTGACCGCATTCATTAGCACGAAGCGCTTTCCTGAAAATGAATCAAAGTAAATAAATATTTGCATTTAATGTTTATGATGCCAGTGTATAAGGAATATCCTCCTGTTCAATGCACTTTAAGTTCAAAGATGGTTTAGATTGTACCTGTTAGGGATGAGCGAGTACAGCATTATCTGTAACGGATACTCGTTTCAGACGAGTATCCGGCTCAACTCTAATACCTGTCTTATTCTATTTTTTAGCTTTCTTGGGCTGTACATGCCTTTTAATAATTGCACATTTATTTAATTTAATTTAAAACAAACTGTGAATGTGAATTTTGCATCTCTTTGATAAACATTGATGTCTTTTTGTATATATTACGACAGCAAGATTTATTTTTACTATTGGTATTGTTTTTTATTGATTAAAAATAATTCACAATAAAAGGCAGTTGTGTTGACATAAACAGTATGAAATATGTTTGCACATTTAAATTTCAATTGTAAAAAAGTATAGTTTTACACCGTGTGAACAATTATTAGGTAAGTTGTATTTTTGAGAATTCATTTTGTTATTGTACAACTACACTGCTCTTGGTTAATCCAAAATGTTAACAAACCCTCAAACCTGAACATTTTAGTAATAAAAGTGAAGTTTTGGCTTTCGTAAGAGAATATTTGCATGTACACCTTTATTGGGCAACAATTAGTATGCATAATTATTATGCAACTAAATGAAAAACAAAGATTTTTTTTCTTTCTCACTTGTTTATTTTTACCTGTTAAAGTGAGAATAATAAACAAACTCAAAACTTACAAATAAACATTTCTGAAATTTCAAAAAACTAAAAATCAGTGACCAATATAGCCATCCTTATTTTCGATGACAGTCACAAGCCTTCTATTCACGGAGTCAGTCAGTTTCTTGATCTGGTCAGAATCAACTTTTTGTGCAGCTGCAACCACAGCCTCCCAGACACTGTTCAGAGGTGTACTGTTTACCTTCACTGTAAATGTCCTGCTTAAGAAGGGCCCAGAAGTTCTCAATAGGGTTTAATTCAGGTGAAGAAGGCACAATGTCATTAGTTTTTCATCTTTAAGGCTTTTACTGGCCAGTCACACAGTGGAGAACTTTGATGCATGTGATGGAGCGATGTATTTCATAAAAATCAAAGTCTTCTTGAAAGATGCAGACTTTTTCCTGAACCACTGCTTGGATAAAGTGTGGCAGTAGGTCTGAGAGTTGATTTTGAGTCCATTTTCAACCTGAAAAGGTCCAACTAGCTCATCTTTAATAATACCTGCCCATACCAATACCACACATCCATTTTGCATCTTTTCTTCTCGACACATTTCTTGCGACCCTGTTGACTATTTGCTAAAAACCTTTGATGGTTCTGTGATCACGCCCCAATATCTTAGACATTTCAAGAGTGCTGCATCCGGGTGAAATACTTTTCACTTTTCAGTGTCAGTTAGATCTCACTTTGGGGACATTTTCCCTGAGGAGAAGAATCTGCTTAATAAATATGCACACCTTGATATAAGGTGTTGATCTCTTTAGGCCACACCCTCCCTCATTACACAAATACACATCACCTGACATGCATTGAATCCAATAAGGATTCAAGTTTATACAGCTTGGCGTTGGAAAGTATGGATAAAATGAAGAAATGATCAAAATAATCACTTGCTTAATAATTGTGCAGACAATGTATGTCTGATACAGAAGGTCATAATTATAATCTCATGACTTTTGGGGGGATTTTAGTCGACTAAATCTATTTGAATATTAGTTGACTAAAATTGCATGACATTTTAGTCAACTAAAATTAGACTAAAACTAAAACAAATAAAATGACTAAAATGAGACTAAAACTAAATTTAAATTTCTTGTCAAAATTAACACTGCAGGACAACAACCCAAAACACTGGTGCAAGTCCACAACAGAACAGAGTGTCCAAGTCAGAGCCCAGACCTCAAACATATAGAGATACTTTGGATTGAAGAGAAGCATACACATGAGACGTCCAAAGAATATGACAGAGCTAAAGCAGTTCTGCAGAAAGAATTTGCTAAAATGCCTTCTCAACGATGTGCAGGTCTGATCGACAGCTACAGGAAGTGCCCAGTGAGGTTATTGTTGCTAAGTCGATCAACCAGTTATTAATTCTAAGGGTTCACAAAATCTTTCCACTACCATTTTGAATGTTTAATGAGTGTGTTCAATAAAGACATCAGATCAGATCAGAATTTATTGGTGTAATTATTTTTAGACACATTATGTTGTCAATACCCTTGACTTATATGAATATCAGACAAATTTTGAGACAAGTTTAGTCAAAAACCATAAAATTCCAAAAGGTTCACATACTTTTTCTTACCACTTTATGTCATAGTAAAATGTAAATAAGTCCCTGCAATCCTGTCACTTTTGTTCTGGTGCTGGTAGAATGGAAGGGGGTAACACCAACAGTGATCTAAGTATAGAAAACACTGGTAAAAAGAGACAGAGGGAGGCTACAGGAGATGGGATAATGTATAGAGATGCCCAGGAAATGAGCGAGGGAAGCGATGAAGGACTGAACAGAGGAGGTCCATCATAGTCTTGTCTGCCAGTGAAAAGAGGAAGGACAAAACTTAAGCAGGATTTATGGGCCGTGTCTAGTCCCTGGAATAAGGCTTGTGAGATAGATCATTCCGGAGGACACAGACTGGTGTGCACCTGAGCTGGGGTCAGCCACTGCCTTTTCCAACACAACATCCTCAACCCAAGCAAAAACACTGGGACTAAGTCAGGACCTTTTATACCAAGCTGATTTACAATATATATATTTTTTGAGCAGTTCTGATAAACTGAAAGAAGACATGACCTAAAATTACATTTTAAATAGATAGTTTGATCCTGGACTTTATTAGTAATGCATTAGAATTAAATGTTTCTGTTTTTTTTAAAAAAAAACTTTTTCTCTGTTTTAGGACTTTCCCCCATAATCCAGTGTAGGGCCTTAATGAGTAATAGGTGGTCATTTTGGGGTCTTAACTTGGACTAGCACAAAAACCTGGACTAAGACTTAGTGACATTCAGAGATAAGAGAGTCATGTTTATGTTGGATATCTGCTTATGTCAGAGAAACAAATAAATTGTTCTTTTTATGTGGAGTTATGAAATAAATTACATATATTTTTGGCATGTGAAATCACACAAATCTTTTTTTAAACCTGGCCAGCAATACTTATTTGTTTCTATTCTGTTCAAATATTTAGTTTGGCACCTGTCGATTTGATTGGGATTTGATTTAACTACTTCTGAATGTAATTTGATAAACATACATTCAATCAGAATTCAGCAGGGTCATTAGCAACATTTGCAGAATAAACTGCCTCTGGACCAACACAATTTTTAAAGGCATAAACAAATCAGATTTTTAAACATCAGACTTATGTTATACTTACATCATACATACTCTATGTCTTAGAACTTGGGGACTTTGTTGACAATGACTATGATGTACTTGATGTAAAAAAAAATCAATGTAAACATTTACCCTCTGCCCTTTTTTATTTGTAGATAATGTATTTTTGAATATTTTCTATCACCAGAATTCCACTATGTGTAACATGTGAAGTGGAAAGTTCATCAGCCAACATTATTTTGACAAAATACAAAAAAAAAAAAAAAATTCTTCATTGTGTGTAATTTATTAAACAGTTTGTCTGAAGGTAAAGCTGGGCTGTAGCACAGATGCAGCAAAAAAAACAGCAGCGTTTTACCTGAGAGCTTAGCAAAACTAATATGTCCGCCCTCGTGCCAAAGAAGCCAACAAAGACAAGGCCCAGTTCTCATGAGGGGGGGCTCTGTGGCAGTCTCCAGAGAGAGAGTGATCATTTGGCATTTGCCTCTTTGACCCCGGGGCTACTCTGTATCCACTGAGTGGCGTGTGATTGGAGCCAGCAGTTGTAACTTGTGACTTTACCTGAGCAGGACCAGTGAAAGGGCCAGAGACAAATGAACGATCCACAGCGAGCAGATCATTAGGGCGGTTTGCGTTCACCATCCGTGAACTCTGGTGCGGTTGCTTGAGAGGTCATCACGGACTAGAGGCTGTCAGTCCCTCATCCAGATAAAGAATGTGGTAAAGTTTTGGGTAGGAATCAGTAGAGTCACTTGGATCTGAGTGTTCAGATTTCATCAAGGCCCAATCCCAATGTCATACACTCTGCATCTATTCATTACTCCATACATCTAACACACTTTTCATAGGTACATTAGAGTGGCACATTATCTAAAACCTTGAAAAACAGAAGACATTATATTTGTGTGTGTTTTTTCCAGAAAGGAAATGTGTATTTAGACATAAATATGTAGACTATATTTCATCCACATCTCAGTGTACACGTGTATGGGTTTAGCAATCTAGAAATATAGGCAAAAAAAGAAATATACAAATGCTGGTCATATAATTAGAATATTATCAAAAAGTTTATTTATTTCACTAATTCCATTCAAAAAGTGAAACTTGTATATTATATTCATTCATTACACATAGATTTATACATTTCAAATGTTTATTTCTTTTAATTTTGATGATTTATAACTGACAACTAAGGAAAATCTCAAATTCAGTATCTCAGAAAATTTGAATATTACTTAAGACCAATACAAAGACGATTTTTAGAAATCTTATCTAACTGAGAAGTATGAGCATGTACAGCACTCAATAATTAGTTAGGCTCCTTTTGCCTGAATTACTGCAACAATGCAGTCGATCAGTCTGTGGCACTGCTCAGGTGTTATGAGAGCTCAGGTTACTCTGATAGTGGCCTTCAGCTCTTCTGCATTGTTGGGTCTGGCATGTCACATTCCTCTTCACAATACTCAATACATAGATTTTCTCTGGGGTTAGGGTGAGTTTGCTGGCCAGTTAAGAACAGGGATACCATGGTCCTTAAACCAGGTACCAGTTGCTTTGGCACTGTGTGCAGGGGCCAAGTCCTGTTGGAAAATGAAATCTGCATCTCCATAAAGTTTGTCAGCAGCAGGAAGCATGAAGTGCTCTAAAACTTGCTGGTATATTGCTCTGACCTTGGGCCTCAGAAAACACAGTGGACCAACCCCAGCAGATGACATGGCCCCAAACCATCACTGACTGTGGAAACTTTACACTGGACCTCAAGCAACGTGGATCGTGTGTCTCTCCTCTCTTCCTCTAGAGTCTGGGAACCTGATTTCCAAAGGAAATGCAACATTTACTTTTATGGGAGAACATAACTTTGGACCACTCAGAAGCAGTCCAGTCATTTTTGTCTTTATCCAAGACGAGAGCTTCTAACTCTGTCTGTTGTTCAAGAGTGGCTTGACACAAGGAATGCAGCTGAAACCCATGTCTTGCAGAAGTCTGTGTACTGCTTCTTGAAGCACTGACTCCAGCTGAAGTCCACTCTTTCTGAATCTCCCTCACTTTTTTCAATGGGTTTTGTTTCATGATCCTCTCCAGAGTGCGGTTATCCCTATTGCTCGTACACTTTTTTTTCTACCACATCTTTTCCGTCCTTTCACCTTTCTATTAATGTGCTTGGACACAGAGCTCTGTGAACAGCCAGCCTCTTTTGCAATGAACTTTTGTGTCTTGTCCTCTTTGTGTGTGTCAATGGTCGTCTTTTGAACAATTGTCAAGTCAGCAGTCTTCCCCATGACTGTGTAGCCGACAGAACTAGACTGAGAGAACATTTAAAGGCCTTTGCAGGTGTTTTGAGTGAATTAGCTGATTAGTGTGGCACCAGGGGTCTTTCATTTTAATTTTTTAAATAAACATTTGAAATATATCAGTCTGTGTGTAATGAATAAATATAATAAGTTTAACTTAATTGAAAAAAAAAAAATCCACTTTTCGATGAAATTCTAATTATATATGACCAGCACCTGTACGTGTGGAGATTAGAGACAAGTCAGCACAGCATCATCTGCTCAAAAACTAAAGAAGTGTTGAGAAAACTATCTCCAGTGAACTGACTGAGGTAACATCAGAAAAACTCCGCCTTTGCAGCATTAAGCCTGTAAAGAGCTGAGAGGCAAAGCGAAACAAACAGGTGGTTGCAAGATCAGAATTAAGTCTTGGTGTAAACAAAAGAAGACTGATAAGTGGACAGAAACACAAACACAAGTTTAAAGTGGCATTTGCAGTTGATTGTAACTACAGTATATTGTAGCGTTTACGGGCTTGTAACTCACAAAGCCATTTTTCATTTTGACGTATCAGTCCTCTGTTTTTATTATTTGGGGTTTGTATTAACTATCAAAACCAGACTTGAGCCTGGATTGATCCATTTCCTCAGTGGAGTGTTGTGACTGGAGCAATGCAGGAATTTGCTGATGATAATGTGGTCTCTTTGGGCCCAAGAACCACCTCAGCAGATTTCATTATTCACTTCTTATTTCATCATTGTGTGTTTCAGCAGATTTCAGCAGCACCACAATAACTGTCTCTTTCTCTTAAACTCAAGCTATAAAACGCTCACTTCTGTTTTTCTTTCTGTTGTGCAATTCTGGCCTGCCTCTTTCTGTCTCTAAAATTGACATGTTCCATGATATTTTGAGTTTTAAGTGTTCTAAGCTATCAAAAAACACAACACACACGGTATAATTTATGTTTTTTAATTGTGTCCCTTGCCACATCTAGATTAACACTGAACCATGGTTTAATTTGTATGTGTTGTGTCTAAGGGTGTGTTCACATTTGTAATCCACTAAAACAGAAACAATCCGTTTGAAGCACACCAAACATGGCATGCAAGCGCAGATTAACGCACGGCCTGCGGGCCCCGCATGTGCAGAGGCCCCTGATTGTCCTTATTATTAATTTATGTATTCATTCATTCATTCATTCTCTACCGCTTTGTCCCGTTAGGGGTCACGGGTGGCTGGAGCCTATCCCAGCAGCTTTGGGCCTGAGGCGGGGTACACCCTGGACAGTGGACAGTTAGTCGCAGGGCTGACATTTAGAGACAGACAGTGACAGACAACCATTCACTCTCACATTCATTCACTAGGAACACTTTAGAGTTGCCGATTAACCTGTACATGCATGTCTTTGGACAGTGGGAGGAAGCCGGAGTACCTGGAGAGAACCCACGGTAACACATGGAGGACATGCAGACTCCTCACAGAAAGACCGGAGTTGGCCAAGAATGTTTGAGTCGGCCGGGTTGAACTCACGACCTTCTTGCTGTGAGGCAAGAGTGCTAACCATTCTGCCACGTGCTCCTATTTTATTTATTTATTTACTGTAATGCAAAATGCTTCGCTGCAGAACCACCCTCAGTTTTATTGGCCACTCCATGTGCAATAAATTAGTTAATTATAATGTTATTAAACTAATTTAGATTATTATTATTTTTCAACCAGCACTCCTAGAGACATCAAACAACTTTAGTATAGCTTGATAAATGAGTTAGAAACAATAAAAAGTCAAAAATCTGAGCCTCAGGGTTTGTTGTCTGTGAAGGTTCTCAGTCATCCAGGACATCTTAAAGAAAAGGTTAAAGTAAAAGCATCTGGACTCAGTTTTCAAGGTGAAGACGTTTTGTCTCTAATTCCAAGAGACTTTATCAATTCTGAGTTCAACTGGTCAGAGAGCTGAGCTTATATCTCTAGAGGGAGGAGTTTAACCTGAAACCAGACCTGATGGACCAGGCTGTTCTGGTCTCATAGTTGTTGGCTCTGAAAGGGAAGTGTGACTCCTGATGTGCCTCCAGTCGTTAAAGGCTCAGGTGAGTTGTTAGTATCACTGTTCCATCAGGTGTTGTTGTTGTTCTAGAGTGAAATTGTTTTAATTTAGGTTACAGAACACTGTTGCAAATACTAGCTACATAAATCTGAGGCCACCTCCTCTGTTCAGAGTGGGCTACGATGGAAAAACATTACAGACATTCACTGATGTTATGGACGGAGAGGAAACGTTTATTCTAGTAATACAGCTCCTAAGCTCTGTGTCAAAGTTGAATGCCAGCACTTTATCCTCCTGTCCGGGCAGAAAGTTTTCATGTCAGGATTAAAAAGACTCTAACTCAGAGGGAAGTGAGGATGTCTGTTAATGTGGTTTGCTGTGCATTTGTCTGTTGACTTCTTTATTCTGTCAAGTTAGGTACTCATTCTATGGCATATTTGACCTGTTTTAAACTAGCAAGCAATGTGAGTATTTAGCTCATGACATTCGAGTTCATTTGAACCTAACATATGTTAATTTGGTTGAGGCGTGAAAGAGTGTTGGAGATGAGTGACCAATACAATACATACAAGTCTGTGTAGTTCACATATTCAGCTGAAAGGGTCTTTCTTAAGTTCAGTGTTAGTTTCTTTAGGAATTCAAAATACTAAATACAGCCCCCTTACAGTGAGGAAATTTAACTAAGTGGACCTCAGCTGATTTTAGTTGAAGACCCCTGACCTAGTCATTTATGCAATACTAAAAAATATAAACACATAATACCATACTACATTACTACAATACCAACTGTTACTAAATCAAAAAGGCTAATCAAAGTAAAAATAGCATAACTGCCTATTTTTTTAAAGTCAGCAACATTTGCTCCATCCATTGATAAATCAGTCCACCAAGACAGTAGAAGTACAAGGACAACAGATTAGATTAGATTACTTTCCTGTTTGTCCCTCAGTCTCCACAATTATCCAGGACTGCTCTCACGTGTCTCATCAGCTCATTAACACACTCCAGCGGGTAAACCCCCATGATCTGCACGAGCCATCGGTCCACTTTGTCCAGCTCAGCTCAGTACAGTCCAAACATGGCTTACTTCTTCCGTTATTGTTTGAAAGGGCTGTGCTGCTTTTTGTGGCCGACACAGCCTTTTTCTGTCCTGCTGTGATCAGGTGGATGTGCGCGTACGGGCCTGGCAATTCTAAAAAAGTGAATAAATGTAAGAGTGAATGGTTGTCTGTCTCTACATATCAGCCCTGTGACTAACTGGCCATTGTTCAGGGCCGCAGGCCCAAAGCTGCTGGGATAGGCTCCAGTCACCTGCAACCCCTAATGGGACTACTGAATGACTATTAGTATATCTACGGTATATATTATATTTGGTTTATTTACAAATCTCAAATAGAGTGCTCCTTTGATGCCAATCCGTCTTGTGCCTGACCCCGTCCCAGAACACCGACTGTCCCCCACAGGAATTACCATGGCAACACGACTGAAGATAGGGTATGGTGCTAATTCACATTTTTGTTTGTCATTACATATGGGATGTGTGTACCAAATTGCATCTCTCTACAACAAACTAAATCTATGGGTCCCAAGTCAAGTGGTTGTGTTAATGTCAAAAAGACAAACAATTAGTCTGTAAATCAGACAATGTCTGTGAGAACTACAGCCCTTTAATTATACATGTATTTACTTCGATAATGGCAGGCTTCCCGGCCACACCTGAACCCTAATGATAACACTGATTGACCACTTTTGTTAAGACAGGTTTCTAGATGATCTTGACAGAGTTTGAAGAACCTCAGATAAAAAATGTAGGAGATAATGAATTTAGAAAGCTAGTGATCACATGTTCAATTCAAAATGGCTGCCTTCCTGTTTGTGATGCGCTGTGGTCCCATGGATGTATTATAGGACCAGGATAGTAAATGAGGGTTTATTTCTGCATTGTTCAGCTCATACAGCAGGGGCACTAAGGCATGTGATGGATGGGCTCGTCAATTTTCATTTTTTCCTACAGACCACTAAAAAATTTGCAGGGCAAAGTTCAGTGACCTGTTGCTGGATTGGGCCTAAAGATGTTGAATGATGTTGCTCATAATGGATAAAATTTCAAGTACTGAATCACCTCCAATCGTGTATCTATGGAACTTGCCCATTGCAAACTTTTCCATGTGGAATGTGTATTTCATACTATTTTATAAAAAGAAATGCCATGTGCTTTTGGATGTTGATCTCTCATGGAGCATAGTTTGGGCTTTAGTTTATATGATGTCAGGATCATGTTCTCCGGTTTGTCTTCCCCTCCCTTCTGTGTCTGTCTTTGTGTGTTTGTCTGTTTGGAGTTGGGCAGAGTCCCTGGAGCCTCCATTGACTCCCACACACCTGCAGTGCATCAGACTCATCACCACTTACCTGCCACAGTATAAAAAGCCTTTTCAGTACTCCACTTGTTGCCAGATCGTCTGTTACTTTTTGTAGTAAACTGCATGGATCTAAATCCTTGTTGTTTGTTTTTTCTTGATTTTGGAAACTTGCCTACCTTTTTCTCTGCACAGAACTTTGTCGCAACTCCAGTCTCCTGCCCGGCTGCCTCCTCTGCTCCACTGTCCACCATCCACTGGATCTCCACCACCTTCTCCTGTCAATGCATAAACCGTTTGAGCTGCTGTTTTGTCTCTGTATCTGACATTTTGGTTCACCAACTTTCTGTTCATTACCACACATGAGGACATAACAAGCCATCCCACAATCAGCTGCCAACACTTCAGAACAGAACAAGACCTGTGACCTGGGGCAGACTGGCAATACGGGGATACTGGGGAATTCCCTGGTGGGACAGTGGGTTTTTGGCGCTGAAAACTTCTGCTCCAGAAGCAGAAAAAAACTCTATGCATATTGTCCATTAAGCCCCTGCCCGGCCTGTGACACAAGTCTCCTCTGGGCCTGGGGTGCTTATTGTGATTTTCTGAGGCAGTACAACGTCTTACAGGGGCTTACATACAAATTTGGGCTCACCTTCTCTATAACACAGGGAGCTTTAAAAAAAAAAAACTTTTCCTAAAATGAATCAAAAACAGGCGCTCTCTTTCACAATAGCACCTGGAGGCTTTTACCTAGATGTGCTAAAGATGCTGGAGAGTGAAAATATTATAGAAGCAGAAAAACTCTTGAACATTACATTAGCTTTTCAGTTTTTCATCCTTTCTCTTTTGTGTTTATCAGGTTTAGGTTGATACGTTTTTTCTTGTTGTGAATAATTTGGTCATTATATTTTAAATTCAGTTTTGTGTACAAGCCTGGCGGGCCAAATAGTGATATACAGAAATAAAAGTCATCACATTAACATTGTAATTATTTTATATTTGATTTTTTTCATTAAGTTTCACAAAACAAACCCAATTGGGCCAGTCTATCAGGAACTCTCGGGCCACTTTTTCTCCCCAGTCCACACTTGCCTGTGACGGGACTTTAGAAAATCTTTACAAACTCTATCGGCCTCAACTTCACTTTAAAGCAGAAGGTATTTCTGTTCAGAGCCAGGTGTTTGGTGTGAGTTTTTTTATAAAGCCTGTTAGCACAGCCCTCACAGGAAGAGCTAACAGGAAGTTTGGTGAACCAGCGTGAGCAGGTGTGGCTCTGTCCTCTGCACAGATGTGAGCTGTTAATGACTTTTACAGTAGATCTACTCTCTATTGTACATGTCTACAGTGGAAACCTCCGATTTCTCTGGGGGAAACTTTTTTAATTTAGAGACGGAACATATTATGTTTTAGTTTTAACTAGGGCTGTCAAACAATTAAAATATTTAATCACAATTAATTGCATTATTGTCCATAGTTATCTCACTCAGTTTGTACTTTGCCTACGGCTCAGTACTGTTCTGACATTACAGCTAACATAATGCAGTGTCAAACCTTCAAACTGAAAGATAAGAAAATAGCTTAAAAAACTGACCTACTGTATGTGCAGTAGCTATCCAGTTAGCTATAGCTGATGAAAGATCAACCACAAAGTTTGTGGTTGAGCTGTCCAGGCATTGATGCAGACTCTCCAGCGTTGTCTGCTTTTGGCGAGGGAGCTGAGCCGGGGGCTCTATATTGGCGGTGTGTTTAGCCAGCATCTGATATTTTAGCCTGGCCATGGTCCGTTGGTAACTCAGTTCCGTACGGAGGTCGCAAAAGGCCAAAAATTATATTTTAACACACAATTAACCCAAGTAAAAAAACAAATACTGCCGTTAAAAGTAATTTGCATTAAATTATTGCATTAAATTTGACAGCCCTAGTTTTAACCCTTATTTCTAAGGTCACTCATTTATGTTATTTTTACTTTTTATATAATGTTTATCAAAGGCTATACACCAATTAGATACCACCATTTCTTATATTATATTATTCCAATGAATGAGATCAACTGGTAAGAGAGCTGGGCTTTATCTAGTGTAAGGGGTTTGACCTGAACCTAAACCTGATGGACCAGGCTGTTCTGGTCTCATAGTTGTTAGCTACAAAAGGGCAGAGTGACTCCTGATGTGAGAGTCATTAAAGGCTCAGGAGAGTTGTTAATTTAAAAAAGTTTTAGGTTTCAGAACACTGTTATAAATACAACATGCATCTGAGGCCACCTCCTCTGTTCAAAGAGGGCTTTTCCATTTTCACAAAAGTGGCTTCCTTGCCCCCTCTCTCAAACATCTGGCCTCTCTGGCCAAATTTCGGACATTGCTGTCCTCAAAGGAATGTCCTCTCTCTTTGAGGTGGAGGTGAACTGCAGACTCAGGTCCTCCAGGATTGGCTCTTCTGTGCTGATACATCCTCTCAAGCTGTCACTGCACTCTTCACTGAACTGCATTTACAACTTTAGGATGGACCGGTTTTTGACGCAGAGTGTTCCCGGGTTTAAAGTGGACTGGAATGTTATGTTTGTAGAAAATCCTTTTAAGTTTTTAAGATAAACCAGACACATAAGGGATAACTACACCCTTCCCTTTTGTCCCTGGTTCCTGGCTTTACGGATGTGTTGTTCTTCTTTCTGTTTACCTTCTGAGGTTGTGGACACCTCTTGTGCTCTGTGCTGAAGAGTTCTGATGACTCCCAGCTTGTGCTGCAGTGGGGGGTGGGACTCAAACACAAATATTGGTCTGTATGTGTTGGCTTCCTATAAACTTCTACTTGGAGAGTCCTGTCCTCACAAACAACCACTGCACAGTCTAGGGATGCAACAGGTCTCAATACAAACAATACTGTACCATTTGGTATGCCTCCATAAATTTTGGTTTGTTTGCTTGTTATTGTGTAAAATTAATAGCCCCCATCTTTTTATGCAACATATTTATCTTCTGTGTGTGTGTGTGTGTGTGTGTGTGTGTGTGTGTGTGTTTTAAATACTTTGGGAATGGGGAATGACTTGTTTTAGCCAATCAATACAGTTTGATTGGCTAAAATAATTTAGAAACAAGTATTGTGGTAGGCGGATACTAGTTGTTGCTTCATCCAATCACCTTACAAGTTTTTGACGGAAGGTGCCTCCCTTTTGCAACACACCGGAGCCTTCCCAGATGGTTCTGTGAAACAGACTGTCATGTGTGCAGTTCTATCTGGCAGAGTCAGGTTAGTTCCCTCCACCTCCTGTCTCTTTCTCCGGACCTCAGAGTGCAGTTGATGTGAGCAGACAGCAACAGCAAACAGAGGCTGAGTCTGAATGTACCTTTTGTTGCTCACAGCTATTTAACATGACAGCTGGCAGAGAAGACAGGGGCTCTGTTTAAACATCTGATGGTGCTTTAGGGAGACATACATTTTTACACTTAAGAAAAACATTGCTCACTACAGCATGTGCTTTACAGTTTGTAAATGTCGAAAATTTAATTAATCAATCAATCACAGAAAGCCCCTTTGGTTAATCCATCCCAGTGAACATCTCGGTCTTGAATAGCTATAGCTCTTAATCTTTAAGGAGATCAATATATTCCTGTTTACAAGTAAACACGGAGATGTGTGTGTGACTGCTCTGTGAGGTTCTGAGCATCTTGAGACAATTTCCCTCAAACCACCTCTTTATATTGCACACATCATTAAGTCAGTGTTAGTGTTTGAGATCTTCAAAGACACTTGATTTTCCATTTAATGAGAGTTTACTTCAAAGCTGCTCAGCGTCTTCTGTGTCCCATCTGTGCTAGATCTCTGGGGCCTCTTCAGATCACTGCTCACATCTCTGCTCAGACCTCCATCTGTGACAGAGGACCGAAGCTCAGAGCCCGAGCAGGCAGAAGCCCCTAAAACAGCTGAGTGTACTCTTACACTCACTTATGTAAAGTTCTCCTCATGTAAAATGATCACACACATGTAACGCTGTGAGAGTGGACTGTTTATGCTATTTCAATAACAAATAACAGAAAACAGCACTATTGCAATGCAGTGAAAAGTGGCTTCCACTGTAGGCGTAACCTTAAGAAGGCAAATATATTTGAAATATCAAATACTGTAGTGTAGTGTACTGATTTTGAATTATTGATTTATTACATGTATACTGTATAAAATTGGCTAGAGGACACCAATTCTCCACAAACCTACTGTTTGGCTTAGTTTAGCAACAGTCCAGACATTGCCTCATTTGGACACCAAGATCAGCTGTTAGGTTGTCTCCACTCAGATTGTGCACATTACACTGGCGGGCAATTCAAGCTGCTAAGTTTTTCTTGGACCTATACAGTAGCTATTGGTTGTCTATCAAACCTGAGATTGGCTGTCCCTGTTATGGTCAAACAACTGGCAGGCACAAAAATGTAGATAATAGAGTTCAGTTATTTAAGGAACATGTTGAAGGAACCTAGTTTCTGGGCTGCCAGGATTGTGGTCGAATGGCAGACTGGAGACTGGAGAGAGGACTGGCAAAGATGTAATCTATGGAACTGAGAGGCACTGGAGAGATGAAGAGAAAATGAAGGTAAGACCTGAACATGTAATCACCACTCATTGTGATTGAACACCCTGGCACTGAAGAGAAGATCTGCAAGACCTCTATGCTGGTGGTGGTGGTATATTTAGTAGATGAGTAGCAGCTCAGCCTGTGAGTGCAAACCCAACCCATATATTTCTGAACATGCAACTGTTCTCTAAGATAAATAAGATACAGTATGAGATAAAGGAAAAGTAAGTGATTTTCTTTAATCAATTATGGTCAAATAAGACAAATTAGGCTGCCCCAGTTCCTCTTTACAACTGAAGAGAATAAATGCTCTGAAATCCTGTTATACTGTGGTCAGAGAGAGCAATCTTAAACAGTATGTTCTGTGTTTGAATATAATGTGAAATAAGAGAATAGAAAAATATGCGAGACAGGAAGTACTGGCGAGTAAATGAAAGCGGGAACAGAGGTAGAAAAGCACACACACACACACTGACAAGGGAGCACTCATTGTTTTATGCAGTCGCTGTAGCGTTATGAATTATTAAGTAATTGTTCTGATTATACAAGTGCTGTGTGATGCAGCATGTGTGGAGCTTATTGTGCGGCTAATGTTACTGCTTCAAAGAGCTTGTCAAATCCCCACCAAGCTCCCACTCCTTTTGACTATTCCCAGTTTGAATGGACAAAATATGAAATGAGCTGCTCACTGAAGATACAGTTAACACTTTCTACTGAATCAGTATCATATATGTGATCACTGCACTGTTTCCTTTAACAACCTTCTCACACACCACAGCATCTTGTGATTTTCCTGGGAACGCCCCACTAGTAACTTGTCTCAGTCTGTCTTGTGTACCATTTATGTTCCACATGTGACACAGCAAAAAGGTGAGCCACTGTCTTTGCTTCATCCTGGTGTTTTGTAAAAGAGACTACTTTTAGTCTTTACACACAACAGAGGTTAAAGGTGCATTACGGAAGTTTTATTGGCTCAAATAAAAAAAAAAAATTCTAACCCATACATGCATCAGCAAAAACCTGATGTGCAGGATAATCTGAATTCTCAGTGGTTGCCTCTGTAATCCTTTACATCCAATTAAATGAGAATAAAACTCCTGCGCTGTTTCAGCAGATGTGACGTAATGCGTGCTCATTTACCTAATTCTGACTTTCTGATTTGCCATCATAACTAAACGCTAGCGGCCAAGTTGAAAATGAATCCTGTGAACACAAGTATCAGACAAGCATCCAGCGCACTCAAAACACCAACGCAGACTCCACATAAAACCAAAAAAAGAAAGGTTTTATCAAGTGCGCCTCTGTGAAGCTTGTGTGACGCTCTTATGACACCTCTGTGTTTCCTTTGTGATACCTCTGTGACTCCTCTGTGATACCTCTGGGACGCTTCAGGAACAACTCTGTGATACCTCTGGGACACCTCTATGACGCCTCTGTGATACCTCTGTGATACCTCTGGGACGCTTCAGGAACAACTCTGTGATACCTCTGGGACACCTCTATGACGCCTCTGTGATACCTCTGGGACACCTCTATGACGCCTCTGTGATACCTCTGGGACGACTCTATGTGATACCTCTGGGACGACTCTATGACGCCTCTGTGATACCTCTGGGACACCTCTATGACACCTCTGTGGCACCTCTATGACACCTCTGGGACACCTCTATGACACCTCTGGGACACCTCTATGACACCTCTGTGATACCTCTGGGACGACTCTATGAAACCTCTGTGATACCTCTGTGGCACCTCTATGACACCTCTGGGACACCTCTGGGACGACTCTATGACACCTCTGTGATACCTCTGTGGCACCTCTATGACACCTCTGGGACACCTCTGGGACACCTCTATGACACCTCTGGGACACCTCCATGACACCTCTGGGACACCTCCATGACACCTCTGGGACACCTCTGGGACGACTCTATGACACCTCTGGGACACCTCTGGGACGACTCTATGACACCTCTGGGACACCTCTGGGACGACTCTATGACGCCTCTGTGATACCTCTGTGGCACCACTATGACACCTCTGGGACACCTCCATGACACCTCTGGGACACCTCTGGGATGACTCTATGACACCTCTGTGATACCTCTGTGGCACCTCTATGACGCCTCTCTGATACCTCTGGGACACCTCTATGAACCCTCTGTGATACCTCTGGGACAACTCTATGACACCTCTGTGGCGCCTCTTTGACACCCCTATGACAACTCTGTGATACCTCTGGGAATCCTCTATGACAACTCTGTGATACCTCTGGGACGCCTCTATGACACCTCTGTGATACCTCTTGATACCTCTATGACACCTCTGTGATACCTCTTGATACCTCTGTGGCGCCTCTGTGACACCTCTATGACGCCTCTGTGATACCTCTGGGACACCTCTATGACGCCTCTATGATACCTCTGATACCTCTGTGGCGCCTCTGTGATACCTCTGTGGCGCCTCTGTGATACCACTGGGACACCTCTGTGATACCTCTGGGTCACCTCTATCATGCCTCTGTGATACCTCTGGGACACATGCCTCTGTGATGCATGCCTCTGACGCTTCTGGAACACCTGTGGGATGCCTCTGTGACGCCAGGACATACGTAGGTGTAAAATGATAGTTTTACATTATTCTCCAATTATTAGGATATAATTTTAATCCTACATAAACCTTTTTTAATGTATTCAATTCAGTGTAATTGATAGATTGTTTGTACTTGTGTATCATCCAGCTGATGACAGTACTTACTGAGCAAAAACAAATATTATGTATCTAACATGCAATGTTGCTATCAATATAAAGTGCCTAATTCACTTGTATGAAAGAGTCGCAGGTTACTCCATTTCCCTGTCTCATTTCTACATCCCCTTCTCCTGTGCCAGACTTTTCATGCATAACAATGAGCTCTCTGTTCTCAGCACTAACCTCTTTCTCAAATGTATTCATTCCTCTCTCCTCTGTCTCATTCACCAAATCCCACACTGTAAGAATATTCAAATATGTACAAGAGAAGAAAAGGGAGTTAGTGAAGTAGTGCCATTCACTAGCTAGCTAGACAAAAGGCATGTTAGGAAGTGAAAATAAGAAACAGCAGGAAAGCGACCTAAATGTAATGTACAGTGGAGAAAAAAAAGTATGTAAACCTTTTGGAATTTCATGGTTTTCTGAATCTATAAGTGAACCTTTAAAACTAACTGGTTGCCCCCCTCTCGGCAGCAATAACACCATTTAGGCACTTCCTATAGCTGTGGATCAGAACTGCACATCGCTGAGGAGGAATTTTAGCCCATTCTTTCTGGCAGAACTGCTTTAGCTCTGTAATATTCTTTGAACATCTCATGTGTCTGCTTCTCTTCAATCCATAGTATCTCTATTGGGTTGAGGTCTGAGCTTTGACTTGGCCACTCCAAAAGGCAGATTTTGTTTTTCTGAAGCCACTCTGTTGTGAACTTGCTCTGGTGTTTTGAGTTGTCCTGTCCACCCACCTTCTACACAGTTTCAGCTGACATACAGACATCCTCACATTATCCTGAAGAATTGTCTGATATACTTGGGAATTAATCTTCCCCTCAATGATTGCAAGATGGCCTGGCCCTGATGCAGCAAAGCAGGCCCAAATGATGATTTACAGTTGGGATGATGTTTCATGATGATATGCCGTGCCCTTTCTACCCCAGATGTATTGCTGTGTGTTTTTTCAAAATAGTTCAATCTTAGTTTCATCAGTCCACAAAACAACATTTGCTCTTTTGCAAATTTCAGTCGTGCAGCAATGTTGCCGTGGATACTCTGCTTGTTCAGTCTTTTTGGCGAGACATGGCTCAAATAAGTGTGTTCTTCTTGTGCAGATCAAACTCCAAAAGTTTGAGGGTTTCTTATCAGTCAAAGTAGCTGTAGTCCTCACCTCCAAATGTATTATCTTAACGAGCCTCCAGGTGTGCTAAAACCTGACTCCAATTTTTGAGGTAATTAATTCAAGGGTTCACATACTTTATCCACAAGCACTATGCGGTTTTTTTGGTTGTTCTCCGAAAAGACATGAAATATCAGATTTTTTTTGCGTAATTATTTTTAGACACATTATGTTTGTCAATACCCTTTATTTAGATAAAGATCAGTTCACATTTCGTGACAAATTTATTCAGAAAACCATGAAATTCCTAACGGTACACATACTTTTCTTTCCAGTATATCTGTAACAAAGATGTGCATATTTTACATTCTGTATTTGAGGCGTTTCTCACACTTGACAGTTTTTCAGAGAAGAATGTCTGGTCCAACAATGTTGAAGACAAGGGAAGGTAAATCAACAGAACAGCCATATTTGATGGAAAACAATGAAATGTGAGGCTGTATCAAACATAGGTGACTCTAGAAGGACCAGTCCTGCTTCTGTGGTTTTGGACAATTACTGGACAAATTAACACCCCTGTAAATACACTGTACATCTGGAAGACACTTAAAAACATAATCGTCATCTGTTACCAGATCCACCTGCAGGTCTAGTCTTTGAGTCATTGCAGTCCATGGAAACACTCCTTTCACTTTTTATCGTAAGGATACACATCTTATGATTATCATTACTAGAATGTTGGATAAAAAAAATGAAAGTGGCTATGGTAAAAAAAAAAATGTACATACTGTGAGATACTGAACAGCTAAATTAGAGGCCAACAAAGGCTGGTGCAGAGAGGCTGTGGAAGAAAAAGGGAACAGAAGTTGAACCAAGCCCAGTATTCTTCCTTCGCTGCCTGTTAATCTCTGAGAACCTGACATTTAAAAACCTCCACCCCTCACCCATTCCCCACTGAGCACGGCTGTGTGGAAATCTGCTGTCAATAGAATGAAGTTCCGCTTGACTCTAAATCCTTTTAGAAACCTACAAGGACAACCATTTCTCTGTGGTCAAATTCACCTTGAACAAACGACATAGACTGTAGCTACTGTAATTGTGCATCCGTTTATGGCCAATGCCATGCAGGTAATTTATGTCCTTAGAGAAGTGTAGGTGAGGAGCATGTTTAACTTTGAAGATTGTCATAAATAAAGATATTGAATCTTTCTGTAAACCTTAGCCAGACATTAGAACAGTTTTTATATAAAAAAGCATACTTAATGGATGGATGGAGGAAGAGTAGACATTTTTTTCAGAAAAAAATATTTCTACCTCATGAGTCCACCCTTATCTAAACTAGAACATTTTATGAATTACAATTGTACAATTTTATAAATGAAATTGAGTCGGAGTGGACCATGTTCTCCACCTCCATTGTCTTGATTGAAGTAAGGGATGCCGTCAAGCTGAAGAAGGAGCCTGGTTGGCTTGTGGGACTCCTGAGACAGCTGATGGGTACCGGCAGGCCAAGCGGGCTGCACCCCGGGTGGTTTTGGAAGCAAAAACTCGAATCTGGGAGGAGATTGGTGAGGTCATGGAGAAGGACTATCGGTCGGCAGCAGTATAGCTCAGTAGTAGAGCGGCCGTCCTTCGACCGGCGAGTAGGCGGTTCGATCCCTGCTCGAAACATCCCAAAACATCATAACATTCCGCTCCCCCACATACTGTTGTTGACTCCTTGGGCAAGACACTTAACCTACATTGCCTCCAGTGACGTTCTGTAACACTGGTAATAGTTTAATGTATGTAAAACGCTTTGAGTGCCTACTACAGTAGGTGGAAAGCGCTATATAAAAATAAAGATTATTATTATTATTATTAAGAAATTCTGGCAAACCTTCCAGTGCTTCAAGATGGGGAAGCAGTGCCCTGCCAACACTTACTTACAGTGGAGGTGAGAACCTGCAAACTTCAACAGGGGACATTGTTGGACAGTGGAAGGAATAATTCGAGGATCTCCTCAACCCCACCAACATGTTTTCCACTGAGGAAGACATGTTGTCCATCACCATCATCAGACATGTCCATCACCCGGGCCGAAGTCACTGAGGTAGTTGGGAAGCTCCTCGGTGGCAAGACACCGGGGGTGGATGAGATACGCCCTGAGTACCTCAAGTCTCTGGATGTTGTGGGGCTGTCTTGGTTGACATGCCTCTGCAACATTGTGTGGTGTTTGGGGACAGTACCTCTGGGCTAGCAAATCGGGTTGGTGGTCCCTCTTTTCAAGAAGGGGGACCGGAGGGTGTGTTCCCACTACAGAGGAATCACACTCCTCAGCCTCCCCGTGAAAGTCTATGCCAGGGTACTGGAGAGGAGAATGCAGCCAACTAACCTTGGATTCAGGAGGAACAATGCAGATTTCGTTCCAGTCGTCACTGGACCAGCTCTAAAACCCTCTCAAGGTTGCTGGAGGGTTTATGGGAGTTTGCTCAACCAGTCCACGTGTGCTTTGTTGATCTGGAGAAGGCATTCGACTGTGTCCATCGTGGCACCCTGTGGGGGTTGCTCTGGTAGTATCGAATCTGGGGCCCTTTGCTAAGGGCTGTTTGGTGCCTGTACAACCAGATAAGAGCTTGGTTTGCATTGCCGGCAGTAAGTCAGACCTGAGTAAGTCAAAGCAAAAAAAAGCAAATACTGTACTAAAAGTCTAGAGTAGGTGTGCCAAAAATTCAATTATATTTATAAATATAAGAGTATCCTAGGACCCAATGGAACAAATGTAAAAACAAACAAAAAATAACTGAGTGCAACCTAAGTGCAAACTACCTAGCCTCCCCTCCTTCACACAATTACCTGTTAAATATCCCCTGCCCTGCCTGGAAGGCACCATGAGCCTCCAGGGAAAGTAGAAAATGGCATTGCCCCATTAAACACAATAACCACACAGTTTAACTGAAAAACTGTTATGGACGGGCGAAGAACCCAAATGAAGACGCCAGTTGTCACAACACAAAACAGATTAATTAGACAAATAGGTTAGGGTGATGAGGTTCTTCGGGGACGGAGATAAATACCAGGCGCAGACAGAGACTGGACGGACGATAGGACGAGACGGACCATGGGTAGACCGAGGCAGGGCAGGAACAGGATGGACAGCGGGACTGGATGGAACAGGTAAACATTGACAAAAGACCACAAGTGATTTTAGCGCTAGCAGTTTTACCAACTGTAGTTAGTGTTACAATCTGGCATCGATGAGCTGGGTGCGGTGCTTCTTATACTTTGCTGATTACCAACGTGGCACAGCTTGTATGTCTCTGCCGGAGCTCCCGCACACCTGTTTCCACTTCGCGAGCCTGTAGGGGCAGGGGAGCCGGAGGCGGACCCAGCCGGAGAATCCGCAGGTTGTGCACTTCCTTCCCGAGCCGACATGACAAAAACAATCCAAAACTCAAAACCCACAACTATTTTGTATTAACTATTATAACTAACTATTATTCAAAGTGACATAATTGAACTAACCAATTCACAATACATATTTAAGATATATATAGATTAAGCTTTAACAAACTCAAAACAATCCCCAATACAGAAGCCCAGGCAGGCCAGGTGTACTCACTCTCTTTAACTGGGTGCTGCTGCACTGCATCTCCAAACAAACCACACACACAACAGAATCCACAACATCAAACCATAGCAAAACAAACCATAACAATAACTAATTAATAACAATAATAATAAAAAAATTAGATTAAAAAGGATGGGGATAACATCTGTTTTTTTTTGGTTTTTGAATCATTGTGGTTGTTTTATTTATTTTTTATTGTCTTGTTTTGCTGTATTATATTGTGTTTTAAATGTTAAAAAACCCTTTTGGTCAATGTTATTCCATTTTTTGGAAGAAAAAAATTTATATTATTATATTTATTAATATATTTACATGTATTATTATTATTATTATTATTATTATTATTATTATTATTATTATATAATAAAAATATATTATTTTATTTCTTTGTTGACCAAAATAGACAAACTAACTAATTAACTAACTAACTATTCTACATTTAATTAACTGTTGTCTTTCTCTTATCTCTAACCTGTCTGACTTATTCTCCTTTGACACCAACAAGTCATTTCCAGCCACAAAACTGCCACTTACTGAATATTTTCTCATTTTAGGACCTCTGTAAACCATAGAGATGCTTGTGTGTTTCTTTCCTATTCTGATGCTTGGTTTGAACTTCACCAAGTCAGCTGCACCACATCTAGCTGCCTAAATGCATTGAGTTGCTGCATGTCTTTAACTGAATAGAAATTTGTGTTACCAAGCAACTGAAGAGGCGTACCTAATAAAAGTGACCTGTGAGTGTATATTTTATGAAAGATTTTTATATATCATTGGTGGCATACTTGTAAAACAAAATTTGGGTCAATCTTTAATTTAATTTTACATTCTAATTATCTGGACCAATCAGATGAACGATGTGTTTATGGAGTGAAACTTTAAAAGCAGTCTCTTGTCCCTTTAGCAGTTTTTGGGTAAGTCTTGAAAACAAAAGGCTGTGTTTTGTTCCACACGTTATTATTCCCAGACGAAAGCCTGTTGGAACTACTTCCAAAGTGGAGGACAATATTAGTTTTCTGTGCCAATACAAATGCAATATTGGTAAACCAAATTGAGAATGAACTTTGTGTAGAACTCTGCAGATAAATAATGTATTTCCAAATATACCATAAGTCATCCATGCAGGGAAGCATGAAGGCTGCACTGTGAATGGAATTTAAAGTCTTTCTGATCGGAATTCTCCTGAAGATTGAATCAGCGCCGAGCAGTGATGTGTTATAAGAAGTGGCAGTTGCAATAAATGGATTCCATAGGCTTAATCTGCAGAAGGTGTGTATGTGATATGATCTTCATCTGGCAATGACCCGCTTTCACAAGCAGCATAATGACAGGCATCCACAGACAGATTGAATGTACAATATGGCTGAGCGCATTCACATGACCACCCGGTTCCTAGATAACAGAAAAAAAACTGAGCGGAGCCAAGGCCAGAACATGGACCAATGTCATGTGACTGTGTCTGCAACCAACCCTTTGTCTTTAGTGCACTGCTATATTCGCATCTACAGACTCAAAGTTTCCCACAGTGTGTCATTTTAGTTAAAGATGTAGTGTCTGCTACATTTTTCTAATCTTAACCAGGTGTTGGAAACATAACCATGAGAGCTGCTATTATGTTCAATTGGCATTTCAACCAGGTACAGGATGTACAAAGAATGCAGTTAAGAGTGGCTAGAATGGACCTGTTCTTGTAAGTAATTGCCGTCTGACCTTGTCTTTCTCTCAGGTGCTGTACATTGACTTCATTGTAAGTCCTATGCTGTATAACTTAACTGTGCCCTCACAGCCAGTGCTCTTTATTGGATGGTTTGTCTAATAGTGTTTCCAATAAACCATGAGATCCTGCGGTAAAGAACTGGGACATACATGTAATGTTTTCTCTGTATCCATCGCTCCTCAAGAGGCTTGAAATTATATAAACTTTTGGTTAAATTTTCCCCATTGACATCTGTGCAATCCTGGCATTTACACTTAAGCCATTTTGCTGATATTTTCTCTCAGCCACAGTTCTGGTAAAAGGGATGAATTCTAATCACTGCTGGGCTCACACTTCTACAAGATTTAAAGTTATTGAAAATATTTGCACATACTGCACAATAAAGTGTACACAGGCAGATGGAGGAATCAATTTCAAGTCACTGACTTTTATAGCATAGAGTCATGTTTTCCCCTTTTCTGACATTTTTATTTGTAGAGTCAGAACTAAAATATCCAAATATCCTCAATCTGATATTTATACACACAGAATTTTCATTTGTCCATCAATTCACCTTTATTCCGGACTTGTATAAAACGGACAATACTAAAATAGGAAGACAGAACGACACACGGTAGTTAATAACTAATAATAAGATGTGGGCTTTTCAGTCTTTTCTTTAGTCTTTTCCTTTATAAAGTATTGTTTTCAATGCAACTTAAACATATGCTTTGCCTGTGGATATGTGATGAGACATTGTGTACGTGTAACAAAGATAAAATGATTGAGAGTATTGCTAATCAATAGAGACTGACTTGTCAAGTGTTTTTTAGCATATACCTTTGATACAAAATCACATTGCAATAAAGAAAAACTGCTTTCTTGTCTTTTTTGATTCATGTTGTGTGACTTTGTGATAATAATTGGTTATTATTTGATATTCTTGGTATTCCTACAAAACTTAAATTTAATTATCTCGATCATTACATTTTCTAGGTTAAAAAAAAGAAAAAACTTTTTAAAGACAGATGGCAATTCATGTCCAATGGGAAATAATTTGTCAAGTGAGGCCTTCAGACACATTTTAAAAGCAATGATAAAGAGGGTATTCACAAATGTTACCTTCAGAATAATCCTTTTAAATTTTAAGGTGGGATACATTTAATAATCATTTTATAAACAAGACAAGACAAAACAAGATAATTATTTTTGTATTGCCTAATATCACAACAACAGCCACCAAAGAGTTTAACAGACTGCTTAGAAAAGGCTCTGTAGCCAGCAGACTTCTTCTTTATTCGAGGAAGTTGAAGGAGGCCAGCGTCCTGAGAGCGAAGGGTACGAGCTGGTGTATACCAGGTGATGAGGTCAGATAGGTAAGAGGGCGCGCGTCCACAAAGGATTTTATAGGTTAACAAGAGAACTTTGAAATCAGCTCTAACATGAATAGGAAGCCAGTGTAATGAAGCCAGGACCGGAGTAATGTGATCAAACTTCCTGGTCTTTGTTAAAAGTCTGGCGGCTGTGTTTTGGACCATTTGCAGTCTGTGAGTACTTTTCCTCTGCAGTCCAGAGAATAACGCATTGCAGTAGTCCAGCCTGGATGTGACAAATGCATGAATGAGAATTTCAGCATCAGCTAAAGAGAGGCAGGAGCGAATTTTTGAAATATTCCTCAAGTGAAAAAAGCCCAATTTAGTGACCTCACTAATGTGCTGATGCAGAGATAGTGTGGGGTCAAAAATGACACCAAGGTTCCTTGCAGTTTTGCCGTGCTCCAAAACACAGTTGTTGATTGAGACAGTAAGAATGTTGAACTTGTGCCGATGACTGGCAGGACCAATTAACAAGAGCTCTGTTTTATCTGAGTTCAAATGGAGGAAGTTTTGAGACATCCATGTTTTAATTGAAACCAAATGTTATTGAACAACAACAACCCACACAAACTGTATGAGCAGATAGTAACATGTGAACACGAAGGCTATGTTTTCATCAATGGATTCATCAAAATCAACAGCAGGATTAATTTAGAGCAGGGGGACCCAAACTATGTACCGTGGGCCAACAATGGCCTCTAAGCATTTATAAGTTGCCCGCGGCAAGTTCTAAAAATAAATCCATCAACCCAAACCATCAGGATGAGCCTCTGATGGTTGCTAATGATGCAGTATAAGTAGCAGCAGTGAAAACAGCTTCTGTTCTCTCTGTATCAGGTAAAAAGAGTCTCTATGTGGATTTAAAAGCATCATTCATTACAGCGGTGTTGAACTGCAACAGGCTGTATCCTCACCTCCTCCACCTTGAGCACCGGCCCTTTTGTGCACAAGCCCACTAACGTTCAGTGAATGTTTTCATTCATTTAATTGAAGTGACAGTTAATTCAGATCATACTAAGTGAACTTTTACTCTGCGCTCTGAAATGATCCGCTGGACTTGAATGCTCAGTTACCGGGCCGAGTGGAGTTACTGCTAAGAAATAGCAGCAATGACTTTGATACATTCAGACACATGAGCCCAGCCAGAAAAACAGCTAACGGCAGCTGCAAAGAGCCACAATAAGGGCGAAAGTTTAGCAGCACCACTAAGGATTTCATTGTATTTGCAACTCTGACATGGCTCTGACAAAATAACTCAGCTTCTACAAACATACCTACATCTGTGGCAGGTTTCAGCTAATTAAGTACACAGACACATGCACATTTGTGCCATGCTCTTGCCTTGAGCAACAACAAATATCGGTCCAGAAAAAAAAGAAGCTGAATATGCATAATTGTAACAACCTACCACCAGTGTTGGAAGTACTAACGACATTAATTTTTCAGTAACAGAGTAATCTAAATAATTACTTTTCCCATCGTTGCAACGCCGTTATTGTTATTGTTATGTAAAGTGTCGCGTTACTACAATTTGGTTGAATAAAGCGCAAGGTGTCATGCTTTGGCTACACATCAGCTGCTGCTGGAGAGAGGAGGGTTGTGTGGGCGGGGCCTGCACGTGCTAACTTCCACTAAACACAAGACAATGGCGACAAGCAGTGAAACTCAAAGGTAGAGTTCTCGAACTGGAAGTACCAGCACTACTTCTCATTAATTTAAATTAAAGACAAGAATGTTTCTGTAAAATGTTATGTGCAGGAAAAAAGACTTTATCCACGTCTGCCTCAAGCAACTCAAACCTTTTGAAGCACCTCATATCTACACATGCTAACATGACACTTGTTAGTGCTGCTAACACAACCCCAAATGCAGCTAGTGTGAGCTCCAGCAAAGGAGACAGAGCCTCTGTTAAAACAAGCAACACTCGATTTTACATGTCGGCAACAACCACTGGTTTAGTTGTTAGATGAGGAGTATTTTAGAATAGATTTATGCATTATTCATTTTCTTTGACAATGAACAACATGTTAATCTACAGAGAGCGTTGGATTGTGTTCTGTTTATTGTGCAATAATTTACAGGTTCAGAGATTTGCACTATTTAATGGCCAGAGCTTCCTTTGTTTCTTTTTACACATGTTTACATTTGTGTGAGTTAATTTTGCACTTGGAATTCAATTTCAATATTTATTTTTTATAATGTATATCATATGACAGGCTGCAATCTGTTGAGTTCAAATAAATGCCAGATGTTCTAAAATTATATATATATATATATATATTGTTTTTATTCTTCAATCAGTTAATTCAAACATCTTTGATATTTAAGCTGTTATAGAACGTAATACCGTTATAGAACATAAAAAAGTAACTTCAGTTACTTTGCTGAGTAACTGAGTTACTAACTCAATTACTTATTAGGAGAAGTAATTTGTAACTGTAACTAATTACTTTTTTGAAGTAAGATGACCAACACTGCCTACCACCTATCCATCTGATTTCTTCACAACTCAGTCTTGATGCCCCATTCTAAAATAGTTCATACTGGCGCGTATGAGTGTACTGTAGTAGGATCACAAAGTACGTTGTCAAAATTAATAAAACTAGGTAATGTAAAGATAGGCATATAATAGCAATAAAAAATAAAAAAATAAATAGAAAAAACATGTGTGTATGTATATACATATACTCCTGCACATACACCAACCATATACACATAGAATTACATAATACACCAATACACCAGTGCTGGTGTTTTTGAGGCACAGATTTTTTTCAGGATGTCAAAATACATTTCTTTGCTGCTGACATTGTGAGTAAGGCAACTTTCTTTTCATACAAATTGAATCCCTTTTTAAACAGAGTTTGTGTGTCCCCAATTAAGGCAAAACTTGGGTGATTTTTTGTTTTGTTAAATAATTTACTAAGTTGTATAAATATTTGGGTCTAATAGTTTTTTAGTCAACTACATGATATTGTTAGCGTGTATTATGTTTATTATAAATTTAATAAATTATCATTTTTGAATGATGAATAAATGATAAATAATATTTAAAAAAAAACTCTTGACCTCTGGGTCTGAGGCCGAAACAGCCTAGCAACATGTTGCTTTTTTTTTTTTTTTTTTTTTATGCGAAGGAGATTAGCATCTTGACAAAACAATTTGAGGCTCCAATTTTTTCCTTTTTGTACAAAGGAACTGAAAACTGAATAATGGAAAACCCTGTTGTAGGCTGTTTTACTTTAAGTATATTCAGATATAACACATGATTTGCATATATTTTATTGATCTTGTATTTTTAAAACACCACAAGTGAGTTGATTTTCATAACCTCTTTTATGTGGCCCAGCCCTTCTTTCCCGATGCGGCCCCTAGTGAAACCCTTTTCTAGAGTAATATATAATAATCTATCCCAAAATACTCGCTCTCTTTACCGTGTGCGTACGTATCTGTGAGGCCCATGTGTGTGTCATAATTTTGAAGTTTGTAAAACTAAGTGTGAGTGTGTGTGTGTGTGTGCATCTGTGTGTATGTGTGCATCTATTTTTGTATCTATACAGTATATATATAGTATTTGTGCTGATTGAGGCCTGTCTGTTAGCACAGTGGCAGAATGGGTTATACGACTAAAAACTTGAGGTGAGGTTTGATCCTCACTGGGCTGTGTTTTTTCTGTTTTAGTGGATGTTCTTTCTGTGCTGCTGGCATCTATCCTGGTAAAACAGTTTCCTCAAACTTGTGACTAGGATTCATAATGTGGCAAAAAAAGGATGTGAACCTTTTGGAATTTCATGGTTTTCTGAATAAAACCGTCTAAAAATAATTCTGATCTCTCATGTCTTTATTGTTATTGATAGTGCTTGTGGAAAAAGTATGTGTATCCCTGAGTTATAATTGGAGTCAGGTTTTAGTACATCTCGTTAAGGTAAGGTGTAGACTACAGCTACTTTGACTGATAAAAACTCCTCAATCGTTTAGAGTTTACTATGCACAAGAAGAACATCTTGGGTTACTTGACTGTAACCCCTTAAAAAGTGGTGCTATGAGATGTTGCGTAGCATTACGATAGGGGAAACATTTTTTGTGTGACCGGTTGTGAAGCACATGTGTCAAACACACCAAGAATTGGCTTATATAACCTCTGTTGGTGACGCAGCTTATCAACGGCAGCTGTATGAACGCGATTGACACAGAGGGTATAGGAACACAGCAGAGGTGGAAAGAGTAATACAATTTTGTACTCAAGTAAAAGTACTGTTACTACACTGAAATTTTACTTAAGTAAAAGTAAAGTTACCAGTCTAAAAATCTACTCAAGTAAAAGTAAAAAGTATCTCATTAAAAATTTAAAAAGTTACTGAGTTACTTTTATTTTAAACAGGTGGGGTGAGGGTAGTGTAGTTAAAAAAGACAAGATATAAACATATAAATCTCAAACTATTTGTTTTAATTGTAGGAACACCTTTACAATTTAAAGTGAAATAACAAAAAATAAATAAAATAAAAAAATTCTCTGCTGATGGATTTTTACATTAATGATAGACATTCAACATTACAGTACAATGAAACAATTTCAAGTGAACAAAAATCTTCACATAAACCCATTATAATAAAATTAAAATTTACCTTTAGCCTTCCTACCAGTCTAACAGGTAGGAAATATATAGAAATTGAATAGTTGGTTAAAATTAAAGTTATCAGATATTAACCTTATTTAAGCTACATTTTTCCATTATTTTTGATGAACATTAAGTGGCTGAAATTCCTTTAAAATCTGCCGAACTCAACGCAGATCTGACACGCTGTCACATCTTATTTTCTCTACAACTCTTTTAAGCTCTTTTAAGAAAATTATGGGAATTTCTAGAATTTCAAAATTCTGTGTTATCTTTATTTTAAAATTTGTATCTCTATTATTTATATATTTAACTTTCTACAGTAGGATTCCTGGAAGGGTAACAAACCTTAAATATATCATTAAATAAGTGACTGGTAAAAATTTGTTTGAGGTAATCGGTAATCTATTATAGATTTATTTCCAAGACACTGCAGCCATGTGCATCACATGATGTGAGCGGTTTCGTGCATTCCCTTTGGGTGATAATTAGCTCACAACAAGAGCTGGTATTTCTGTCTCTAGGGACAATTAGCAAAAAGCCAGTTAGTAATTTGTCATGTTTGTAACACAATAGCATAACACAACCACCCACTGTTGAATTAGTTGAGTTATGGAGCTGCCACAACATCAACAAGCACTGTAGTTAACCCAAACAAATGAGTGGAAGGATAACATAACATTTTACATCATCAACAATATAGACTTGTCCATTAAAACAAAAACACACTAAATGGAACACTAAATAATTCAGCTATACCTGCGTGTCTTCATGTGGTCAGAAGTGAAGCTACGCTGGAGTTCACTAAGCTCAACAGAAACGACCTGCACAATGTACTTGGTCCTGGTTCCTAAACATACATGTAACATGCATCCAAAATGACCATGTTACAATGTTAGAATTAGTGCATTTATACGTCAATATTGCCAGATTTCCATTTGGTACATTATTTTGGTCAACCTCAGATAATTTGAAGTCACAATTATAATACCAGAATGTATTTTTTCTCACATTCTTACAGTTTTCTGAATAATTTTGTTTTAAAATGTGGTCTGATCTTCATCTAAGTCAAGGGTATTGACAAACTAATAACAATAAAACAAAATAATGTATCTAAAAATAATTACACAAAAAATTCTGATCTTTCTTGTCTTTATTGGACACACTCATTCAACATTCAAAATGGCAGCTAAAAAGGTAAGTAAAGCCTTTCTATTAGTACTGGTTCTTTCTACGGCAGATATAGCGCTGTTTGTTCTTTCCAAATAGTTAAATCTTAGTTTCATCAGTCCACAAAACATTTTGGCAATACCGGTGTGGAGTGTCAATGTGCTCTTTTGCAAACTTCAAGCATGCAGCAATGTTTTAGTAAGCAGTAGCTTCCTTTGTGGTGTCCTGCCGTGGATACTCTGCTTGTTCATGAACAGAGATAATAGTAAGTTCCAATGATGCCTTCAAATCTTTGGATGTCATTCAGGGTTGTTTCTTTGCCTCATTGGTGAGTCTTTGTTGTGCTCTTGGTGTCATTTTGAATGGGCGCCCACTTCTTGGTAGAGTAGCAACAGTCCCAAAACATCTCAATTTGCAGATTATTTGTCCGACTGTAGAATGGTGAATTTCTAAAGTTTTTAAAAAACTTTGTAACTCTTTTCAGTTTTATGTAAAGCAACAATTATTGATTGCAGCTCCTCTGAAAGCTCTTTTTGGCAAGGCATGGCTCACATAAGCATGTTCCCTATCAAAAGATACACTCGATGCTGTGTAGAATTACGCTATGGGGAACATTCTTTGTGTGATCGGTTGTGAAGCACGTTTCAAACACGCCAAGAATTGGCTTATATAACCTCTGTTGGTGACGCAGCTCATCAGCGGCAGTTGTCTGATTGAGTGCACCTAAACGTGAGTGACACAGACGGTATAAGAACACATGATGCGTATGCGTCTTCAGGTTTCTTTGTCTTCAGACCGGATTGTGTGAAGTATAAGCAAACCTACTGTCTGTGCCAGTAAGAGAAAAGAGTACAAGTCAACCACTTTCTCAATAAAAACAGTACATATATATATATATATATATATACTTTTCACACAGGGGACCCAGGTTCGAATCCCCCTCGGGGCGCTATCCAGTGGGGGTACTTAGGCAAGACCCTTTGCGCTACTGCCTACCTCATAAAAATGATGAGCGACTGGCCAAACAAGGTCTGCGTCAGGTGTTGGGGAACCAGAGCAACTTGATGACAAATGGGCTACTGGAACAAGAACAGGAAAAGGAACAAGAACAACACGGAGATGGGCGAGATGCGATAACAAGGCTCTGTTGGAATGCTACTACTCCAGAAACCCTAGTCAGAGGGGTTACATGAAGAGGATGTGGGATGAATGGTTACTTCAAAACCCACAGTCCACGCTTACGTCGAAGCAACTAGTAGCTCAGTGTTCCAACATCCACAAGCGGCAACTGCTATCACAACTTGAGATTGACGAGATACAACACAAATGCTACGGCAAGGGGGAGCCAGGACGAGAGGTCAGAGGGGAGCCAACAGGGGCTCCCCAACCAGAGATTGGGTACGAAGCCCCAACAAGTGCAATAACGTTGAACGAGGCAGCGACTGACCTGAAAGGTAAGATCATGGCGAGAATGAATGAAAGGCAACCCCGACGTCAACTACAACGGCTAAGTGAAGTACCATCAGAAAGTCTCCTAGAAGATGTGAATGCAGCATTGAGTGCGATCCCTACCACAACCATCACTGAAACCAATGAGCTGATATACACCTCAGCAGCAGTGATCCTCGAGATGCTTGGCTATAAGAGCAACCATGAGAAACAATACCCACCATGGAAACAAAGGTTGGAGACTAAAATCAAGAAGGCACAGAGAGAAGTAAGCCAACTGACAGAGGCCAAGAAAGGTGCAATGAGAAAACAAGTACCCAATAGGTACAACCAGATGCCAACACCTGAAGCACTTGAAACTGCCAAACAAAGGCTCCAAGCCTTGGCCAGCCGCCTAAAGAGGTACACAAGAGAGAATGAAGCCAGAAGAATAAACCGGCTGTTCGCAACTCAACCTGCGAAAGTGGACGCTCAGTGGCAGGGTAATAACAGCAGAGCCGACCCACCAAGGCTGGAAACTGAACAATACTGGAAAAATATATGGGAGAGGGAGGTATCACACAACTCCGATGCACAGTGACCTCCCTGAACAGAATCCAGTTACCATCACCATATATATATATATATATATATATATATATATATATAAACATACATATATATACATATATATATATCAGGCTTTAAAGGCTGTACAAGACACCAGCTCTGTCATTAGAGCTTCCATCAAAGTAAGGAAAAAAATACAAATTTATCCATCTTCTCGGGCTTATACAGGTTCAGGTCACTGGGGCAGCAGTCTAAGCAGAGATGCCCAAACGTCCATCTCCCCAGACACGCCAACCAGGAGACATAATCTCTCAAGAGTGTCCTAGGTCTTTCCCGGCTTCTTCCCGATGGGACATGTCTGGAACACTTGCTCACAGAGGCGGCCAGGAGAATCTGAAGAATAGATGCTTGAGCTACATAAGCTGACACCTCCCAATGTGGAGGAGCAGTGGCTGTACTCTGAGCTCCTCCTGAGTGGCCGCGCTCCTCACCCTATCTCTAAGCAAGAGATCAGCCACCCTGCAGAGGAAACTTATTTTTGGCTGCCTGCCTGTGACCCATAGCTCATGACCATAGTTGAGAGTAGGAACGCAGATCGACCGATAAATTACCGCCTTGAAATCCTGTCCCTAAAGATAATGAACAGCAGCAGTGGCAAATGGTAGCCCTGCCAGATGCAACATGCGCCGGGAACAGGTCTGACTTATTGCCAGCAATGCAAACCCATCTCTTTTTAAAAGGTATTGTTTGCCACAAGTATCAACACCGCAGCAGCCCTCATTAGCGCATTAGCCTGGTACCAGGAGTAGCTGAAACTAACGTTTAGCATACTTTACCTAACTAGCAACATGACATAAATAATTAATTAATTAACTTTAGCTTTACTGTGAAAGAACATAAATTGTGATTAAAATATATATGCTCACTCAACTTAAGACACCGCTGCAGTAGTGGTAGTCCATGGTGGAGGAGCAGTGTTTGGCATGGGGTTGCTTTTCAGCGTGAGTTGTTTGGAGAAGCACATTTACGCCTCCATTGCGTTAGAGAAGCTTGAAATGCCGTGCTTAAAATGCGGGTTGCACACTCCAGCTCTCAGCGGGAACTCATAGTATTCCGGGCCAAGTGCATGCAACCACTGACACCTAATTTATAAGTCGGCTGGAAAGCTATGCAGCCCAGCAGTGCTGTTGCAACCAGCAACACTACTTTAAATAAAGATAAAGCTAATGCAGAAAATCTATGCAAACCTGACGTTATCCTAACTGATGCAATACTATGCTACTAACTAACTATACTTCTTACAATAGTACACCATGTAGTAACTACAACTATGCTAAATAACCAGGCTCTATTTAAAAAAAAGAAGTAAAGAATTTATATAACTATATAAATGGCTATGCTAAGTAGATGTTAATAAACCTAGCCTGATGTTTTCAATACTTGCAATTCAAACTTGTGAACAAGATGTTTTTATACCAGGAGTGTGAACGTATGCCAGGGGCGTGGGTAGTGAGCCGTTGGTAGAGCCTGCTTATGTCATGCAAGGAAACAACATAAAATAGAAAAATTCAACTGCAGTAACCAGAAGAGGGCATCACATGTTTTTACACCATGTATTGAAGAATTGATATACTTTATACTCAAATCAATGAACAGCACTAATAAAGCCTCATTCTTACAGCTCATTAACTAAAAAAAAGGTGTGTTAAGGTAACACCAAAACATTTAGCTAATCTCTGTCTCTTACAGCAGTACTAAGTAACATTTTTACCTTCATAAATAGTGTACTAAGTCCTAGCGGTGTGTTTGAACAATCCCCCTCTGTTAAGCCCAAAACAGCACTTACAAGTTGAGCTGCAAATTTGTGCTTTTGCAAAGATCATACCAAAAGGGAATACACTTTATTTCATCATTAGTCATGCTGTTACCACCAAAAAGACAGATAAAACTTTGTCTGCAGATGGAGAGCGTTGTAGTCCAGAGTTGTATGGCAGTGTGATTCACTGAAGGAAACTGTAGGGATGGGGTGTCCAAACTTTGGACCAGATTTGATGAGGTTAACCTGCGTGAGGCCAACCATTCTGCATGACATTCTTTGAACCATTATAATTAAATGCAAACTAACCATTTGATGAAAATTTTATTGCAAACAACATACTTTTCATATAAAGTATGTTCATGTATGGCAAACAGGTGTTACCAAAATCACTCTGCTTTAATATCTGAAGGCCATAGAAGATGAGACAAAAATACAGGAAGCTAAACGAAATCTCAGGTTTATTTAAACATTACATGTTATTGGCAATTAATGTTGCCTATGAACTTTTGATAGGGAGTGAATAAAGGTGCATAACTACATCACGGGCAAAGGGAAATGGAGCAGAAGGTGAAAAGAGCAACAACTTTACATTATCCCCAAACACAGTAAACATATGGCAGCTCCGTACAACACCATCCAAGCACATAAACTCAATCAAAATAAATTGTGAGATGGAAGGCTTTACTCTGCTGCGATAGACCCAGGGTAAGAGAAAGGACAGATTTAAACCCAAATCACTGCTTTAATGTGATGGGTGATACTGAGATCTGGACTGCAGCACACAGGCATGGTCTGGTTTGAAGGCAGTGGTTTTGAGGCACAAAATCACACAAGTGAGAGTCAATTAGTCTTGTCCTCACACATTTTTTTGTAACAGAGAATGTTTTCTAGCATCGATCTCTTAAGCCAAACAAGCATTTTCTTTGCAAATGATTGAATTTCTTGAAACATGCCTCTTTAAAGATGATGGTAAAGGTTCACAAGAAAGAGCTGTTGGTGACAACTGCGTGACTCGCTGTCACACTGCAGCTGATCTGGAACATCATCAGGGTCAGTGGAGATCAGAGAAAAGCTTGATCTCCTTTTTAATAGCTGCAAAATCTTGAATCCGCCATTTAAACTCCCAGCCAGAGATGCAATGTCTGCTGCATACCTCCTCGTTTGCACACTGATACTGTCCTGAGGAAAACTGTTCATTATTTTACTGCAGCACTGCAAAATGTGCAGTATTAGGCTGTTTTAGTGTCTCTGGAAAAGCTGCAGCTTTGTTTTAAATGCTTTGAAACTGTAATATAGCTGGTTTACCGCTGCATCTTGCACCTGTAGACCTGTGTGTTCAATACATACAGATACTTTCAATTAAAATTATCAATTAAAAACCCCAAATCAGCCAGCCAAATAGGATTAGATAGAACTGATATTGGTTCTCCATTATTTGCCAAAATTTGTTCAATTTCCTTTCTGTTTCTGAGAGAGAAGAAACGCTGCAGCGCAGACCCCCGACTGAGCAATCTTATATCAGTGTGATATAAAACATCAGTGTACTCAGCCTGGAAGTCAAACGGTCAAACGGAACGGTTTGAACTGGCGGTGGGACATGGCACATGACATGGTAATATGTTAAATGTTTAATGCAGACTGTTGTTGATGAATGATACTTTTTTGCTCAACTTGTTACAGATAAAGGTTGATAAGCCACTTTGTTTGCCAGCCCTGGCAGGTGCGCCATTAGTAATAATCTCAGTGACTTCCAGTACAGTTTTATGTCATCCAAAGCGGAACTAACAGAATCAAATAAATGTGATTGTTTTGTTCTGTCCAAAAAGCTCTGGAGGTCAAGTAGCACTCAGTCACGTTCATCTCTTCATCCACCCCTTTCAAAAAAATAAGCAACTGAGCGTCCAATGCATCCCTGCTTTCGTCACATGCTATTGAAAAGAAGTCAAAATCCACTCTTTTGGCCTTCAATTGTCTCTTAATGTGTGCTAAAATATATTTAATTTACCATGCAACAGTGTTTTGCATCACGCAAATGTTGGCAAACTCTTGCTTCTTCTTCGGGCAGATATTCTCAACCATTAATGACATGAGTCTTTTATGAATTCAGCTTCCGCAAAAGATTTAAAGTGTTTTGCAATTAACGTTGTCACCTTGTAGCTCATCTATGTGGCATTTTCATTTGACTCAGACTCTTGTGAAAAAGTGCTGCTATGATCATAAAACAGCTTTAATTTGCTTCAGTTTTTTGCTGCGCTCGTGCCCTGTTAGCCTGTCGTAAATGTTAGCATGTTTGGACTGGTAGTGTCACTTGACAGTGGATACCTTATTAATATTCACAGTCTCTTGGCACATTAGCCAAACACAGTTGTTCCACCTGTCCTGGAAGCGGCTGCCATCGCAATCAGCTTTCAACAACAGTCGCCATTTTTGAAGTGTCAGAACGGGTCATGCTTCCACCTTGTGGTAAAACAGAATTCTTTTTTTTAGAGTGTATTTACAATCTGGTCACAAGTGGTGGCGGGCCACAATTAATGCACTATAGGTTAGTGGCTGTAAGTCATATGAAATTAACACACAGGCCACAATTGTATATTAATAATAGTTTTTACTCCCTAATCCACTAGACTCAGTTTGAGATGACACCTCAACAAGTTTTCTGCTTTTTGTGCTTTCATGCATTGTTTCTCTGTTTGAAGACAGTCACATAGCTCTGTTCTCATATTAAATTTTAATCCTTCAATCTTTTTCCTGAATGCCCCTGGAATTACTGCATTATACATTTTGGAAATTACAACACAAATCACACCAAACCTCTAAATAGTTGCACACAAACATTATGTAAACAAAAGCATCAGACTGAGCTTCACAGTGCGCTTCTTATACAACAGCAGATCATTGTTCTAAACTCCTCTTTTATTTGGCTTATGATGGCTCTTGCGTCTGTCATAGATGTTAATTCTGAGCCTGAGACATCTCCATCTTTGTTCCTTCACATACAGGGATGTGTGTGAATGCTACTGTACACTTAGGTGGAGTCTTGCTGTTAGTTGCTGTAAATATTGAACTATTGCATCCGTCTTACTCATCAGCTCATTAAATATTAGTTGCCGTGACACTCCACACTGCCTTTGATGAAGCCATAATAAAAAATGAGCAGTTGTTTAGGATACTTTGATATTTGCAAAGCGTAGCGTCTGATATGCACACTCCGACTTTACTATACAAAATAAAGAAAACTCTACATTCATGCAATAATACATAACATCAGAAAAGTACAGTCTGATTCATGTAGATGAAGGAAGGCACATGTAACTGAAGGAGCCATCCTGCTGATTGACTGATTTGCCACATATAATGCATCAGATTATACATATTAAGAGGCTCCCATTTAAACCATTTGCAAAACGGAGGGTACTTTAAATGAATATGTGGTTGGTGATTGAATTTGTCTTTTGTGAGTGACCACAGGTGGAGCAGAGGTGACAACTGCACAGACACCTGTCTACTGTTTAAATGACCTCCACTCAGTGGAGTAACAAAGGAGGAGCTTATGTATGCATCTGTGTGAAACACAGCAACAAAAAAAATATAAATTTCTCGCAACTTTGACTTTGTTTCCGTCAAGAAGATGTGTTGTCTGAGTCTAATGCCATTTATTCTAAGTCCATTTAGTCTGAGTCTGTGATGTCTGATGCCGTGATGAGGCCAAGTCCTTTTTCTCCTTTCCTGAGGATGTCCTAAAATGTACACAAGTATAGGCTGAAGTGCTCTCACCACTCAGGGTGAGCACTGAACAGAATGAAAGATTCTTGTAACAACATGGTGAACCAGCCGCAGGTGCTTTGCAGTGTTGTGTGACTTCTTGTGTGCAACATACAGTATTAGTTTATCACAATAATTGCACTTAGCTTTGTCTTCGGTCTGACTTGTCACAAAATACAGCCACACTTTATAGCACTTCCCGTAGCCCATCTTGTAAACTGATGTTTAGCTTACTGTGGGAGGTACTCAGACTCCTCACAAAGTGCCTGCACGTAAGGTCCCAGATTGCCAGGTCAAAAAACAAATAAAGCGCACACAGGAATCAATATTAGGAATCCAAAGAAAAAGAAAAGAAAAAGAAACTGTAAAAGGCAGAAGTGACAATAATATGAGCAGTTTAGTGTGTATCTACAGCTACATGCAGTGTCGACGTGTACATACAGCAAGTTGCACATAAATGTAACACAATCAAAAAAACTATTTTTGTCAGGAGAAAGACCAAATTAACCCACAGTTAGCTGTCTTCAAAGTATAAACAAGAGCAGAGCTGCAGCCACAACAAAACTAAACACCTCTTGAGGAGGAGCGCCCCTAAAAGTCGGTAAAGCACATGCAAAAAGAAAAGAGTCCTGCTCAGGTTGTTTGCCCAATGTCGTCCCCCTCTCTCTCGATTCCTGTCAGCCCACTGTCCCAAAACATTTTCTAGTGTCATAGGGATGGGATCCACAAAAAAAACATATTTGACTATTCAAAAAAAAAAAAAAAATTATATATATATATATATATATATATATATATATATTCGGGTATATATTTAAAAATTAAAAACGAAGTTACAGGCTACATACTGTGTTTTATAGCTGAAAATGAAACAGTATTTGCTATTATAATAACTTTGACAAATTCTGCACACACTGATTATTTTGTTCAAAGTAATTCCAAACTTTTTTTTATTGTGTTTAGACGAGGAGGACTCCGTGATGTTCACAAGCAAATCAAATCTATTGAGCAACTCTTTAAAATGAACAATGCAAATGGAGTCGCAGTTAGGCTACGAACCCCGCTCAAAACATCTCATAACATCCCGCTCTCCCCTACATACTGTCGTTGTGTCCTTGGGCAAGACACTTAACCTACATTGCCTCCAGTGAAGTTCTGTAACACTGGTAATAGTTTAATGTATGTAAAGCACTTTGAGTGCCTAATACAGTAGGTGGAAAAGCGCTATATAAAAATAAAGATTATTATTATTAACTGTAGCTAATTGTGAAAAAATGTGCTACTCATTCCATAAAAGTTCCACCAATATCCCTCCCACTTGACCTTGTGCATGAGGCAAAACCGCAAAAAGGTGAGTTACTTTGGGCTTTTCTAATAATCTGGCATTCAAGATGTAACAAAATATGTCACACATGCAGCAAAAGTAATACAATGGCACAATGTAAAGATGCAAAAATGTGAACTCTAAATTAATAATTTGTGTAAAAAAGATGTTTTGGTGCAGCTTCTGCAGTGATGCAGTCGATGTATCTGTCTGTAAAGAAGGAGCTAGGCAGTTAGGCGAAGCTCTTGATTTACCGGTTGATCTACGTCCCTACTCTCACCTACGATCATGAGCTGTGTGTCATGACTGAAAACACAAAATGCTGGATACAGGCGGCTGAAATAATCTTTTTCCACAGGGTGACTGGGCACTCCCTTAGAGATAGGGTGAGCAGAAGGAGAAGAAATGACACTGGAGACTGTGACTGGATCAATTTAGAAAACATTCACACAAGTCCTGTTTACCCTCATTGACCTGCACTGGAACAACACCAGTCTTCTTTAAAAGCATCACAAACATTTAAGGAGAAAGTGGATAGAGTGTGATAGCAAAAAGACTGTGGCGACCAAATGCAAATCATTCACCGCAGCCAATTTCTCAGCAGAACAACAGCATGAAAACATTTAAAAAGTCTCGCCTCTCACATTTAAGAAACGCCAACAGCTTGATTAGAGATATTTTGCTGGAGATATAGAAAAGCCCCCCACACTTATGTAAACGCCGTAAGCAGCAGCGAGCCACCAACAACAGCTATCTAATTAGAAAGAATGGAGGTGGAAAGTGGTAATGGCACAGAGAGTGTTTATGCAGAGAACGGGGGAATGAAGGAACAGGGAGGGACCATGTGACGACAGACAGAAAATAGATCAGGCACTCTCTGTTCAAATGTCTGATTTGTTGGCATTTCTTGGAGCATAGAATAATAGGACCAGCTTGTTTAACATGTTCTGTTCATAGCAGATTTATACATGAGCCCACATCAATGAGCTCTAAATTTCCACTTCACATGCTTCAGATAATTTTCTATTACACTACATGGCCTAATGTTTTTTGTGGTGCATCTATGGATGTGGGTTTGCGGTGATATATCAATGATGGCGCTACTACCTGCTGTTTCAATCAAAAAGCACTGGCCTAGTTCCCCTCGAAGTCTAACCAGGTGTAACGTACAGTCAGAGAGAAGAGACAAGATGTGACATGGCTGAATAGCCATTTAGAACAAGATATTCTTATTTAGAACAAGATAGACAATCTGTTTGTGTTGGTATTGTAAAAATCCCAAACTAATCACAATAATAATGTGGCAGTAACACTCATTATGAAATAATACAATACAATGAATTTTTAACATATTCAACATAATCAGATTCAGATTATCAGAATTAATTGTTTATCATTCCTTTTTAACCTTTTTAGTACATTTTACTATAACATTGAAATGAATTCTAACTGACTTTTATAAACAACCCAGCTTATTATGGCTTTGTATCAAAACCAAATAATTTACAGTGTAACTAGCACATGCTTTCTCATTTTAGGGCTAAACCTGGCCAAAATACACTGACCACGTTAACAATTAGCATTAGCTGCTCACGCTGGCATGCTTATGATTTCTGCATCAATTTATACAATTGCAATGATACAAAACACGTCAAAGCATGTGAAACCTTAGACAACATTTATATAAATGATTTTTTAATGTTTTTAATCATAGAGGCCTGTGCCCACTGTTACCTTTGTTTAGCTAACTATTGTTTGAATACGGTACAATACGTATTTGCTAAGGTTAATGAACATTATGAAAATATTTATTTTATTTAAACTTTACCGGAGCATCTCTAAACAAACTGAACTGTCTATTTTTTTGATTGATTGAAAGGAGATGTTCTCTGAGAAAGCTACATCTGAACATTAGCTATCAAACAGTGTTAGTAAGCGATATAATAATTAATCCACATTTAGCCTTTATTCAAATACATATTTCAGGAATATTTCAGATACTTTCCCCTCATTTAGATTGCTCAAACTCATCGCTCCTATCTGCTTCTCTGTCCTTGGTTTTAGAAAAGAATTTTCTGATATCCATCATCTACAAAGGAGGAGTCAATAAAGGCTAAGGCTGTCGTGATATCAGCACGAACATTAGATAACTGTTTTGTCATTCATAATCATGCTGTAGTTAATTAAAACAGGAGCGCGCTGTAGTGGCTGCACTGCTATGTTTAGGATACAACCGTGCAACTGTGTTGAAAAAGTAATGTCTTATATTTATTGCAGCTTCAGTATCAGCACCATTTTCTTCTGTTTGCTTAAATTTGGACTTTTTAGTGTATTATTCTAATTAGTTTCTGTTTCTAATCTAACTTGCAATATTTTTTTTCTTCTGCACAGTTAGGTGACGGGCAAGTGCCCCAGTAAAAGTGGTCTGGTGGCCCATCCCTGACATGATAACTGTCCAGTGCTGGATCTGTTCTGGATTCATTCTGAAATTATAAAAAGCTCGAGCTGAATGATAAATGCTGTCATTCATTTTTGACACAGAACTTAGGAGCTGTATTTTTGTGATCAAATAAACATTCTGCCTGACTCACTCACAGCTTGTATCAGGGACATTAAGTATTGGATGTCCCGGAATTTCCTTAAATTGAATGATAAAAGAAAACTGAGATATTATTGATTGGTTCTACTGCCACAGTCAAAACTATGAACCAATCTTTTGATGTTCATGGAACTCACATCAAGCCTTCGTCACTGATCCGTAACCTTGGTGTTTTATTCGATTCAAATATATCTTTTGGCCCTCACATTTCTTCTCTTGTTAAAAACTCTTTTCCATCTTCATAATATTGCTCGTCTCGGATCTTTTCTCACCATTGCTGATACTGAAACCTTAATTCACGCATTAATCACTTCACGTCTGGACTATTGCAATGCCTTATTTCTTGGTCTTCCAAAAAAACATATCTCTAGATTACAGTATGTTCAAAATTCAGCAGCTAGAGTTCTCACCTCCACTAGGCGCTCTGCTCACATTACTCCTCTGCTTCATGACCTTCACTGGCTATCTGTAGCATCACGTATACACTTTAAGGTATTGCTTCTTACGTTCAAAGCATTAAATGTTCTTGCTCCCCAATATCTGTCTGACCTACTCTCCCTTTACCGCCCCGTCCAGTCCCTTAGATCTGCCGAACTTGGTCTGTTGTCCATCCCTCGTTTCCGTCTGTCTACTGTTGGTGGAAGGTCCTTTAGTATAAACGCTCCTCAATTATGGAACGCGTTGCCTCTTACACTACGAAACATCTCATCTGTGGGTGCATTTAAGTCCCAGTTAAAAACATATTTAATAAGCATTTTGGATAATCACAACTATATGTATTATGTGACGTGTGTATAAATAGATGTATATGTAAGTGTTTGTATGTACTGTATTTGTGAAATGTAAAGCGACCTTGAGCTACGGAAAGGCGCTATATAAATAAAACTTCTTCTTCTTCTTCTTCTTCTTCTTCTTCTTCTTCTTCTTCTTCTTCCCTCTCCGTCCATAACGTCAGTGAATCTCCGTAATGTGAGACTCAACTTTTTGACTAAGTTCAAGATAGATATAAACTAAGTTTCTAACTCATTTATCTAACTTGTTGAATCTGCTGCTGCTTGGTCTGTAACCATACTAACCTGAGGACCCACATTGTAGGAGCTGTTTACACAATGCTCCTGTCATTATGGAAAATGTCTAGATCAAAGCCTCTTGGGATCCGGATCCAGACCGTAGTCCGTCTACTGGGGACCCCTGTATTTAGCCTTATTTCCACTGTGGGTACGATATGAGATTAAAACATTAAACATATTTGAAGCAGACTTTTTAAAACTTGGATAAATTGTTAATATTTAATATAAAGAACGAATGAATCTTGTTGTAGCAGCAAGAGGCTGGAGGTACAGCTGCTGCAGGAAACATTTAACTGTTTCCGGTTTATTCCCATCTTTCTGAACATTACATTCATGGAGTTGCGCCAATTTCCCATAATTTAGGGACTCAATATTTGAGGCACAGGTTCTGATGCAATGTAGACCATAAATACAATGTTTAGACCCATAGACCAGTGCTTTAAGTTGACCAGAATGCAGCAGTTATTATTGGCCTAAAAGGTTATTGACTTCTGCTTATTGCTCTACAAGCAAAAAAGTGTGCATTACAAAAGTTTGTATTACATTTCTGTTTTATTTTTATTGCTAACAAGATTAATTTTACATGTGAACTTAAAGGACATGTATTTACAAGATGACAAATAACATATATTTAACAAATAACAGCAGATATTAATTTACCTTATTTTACACGAGTCACTGATGTGGTCATGTTTGAACAATGAACAAAATAAATGCACCTTAAATAGAATATAAACGTAGGAGATAGAGACTAGGATACAGACACAGTCAATCAGTGTCTCACTAGACATTTATTTATAGAAACACACTGTTCACAGGGGCTTGTCACGCTTGTGTATTACTGAAATAAATGAAAAGCAATAGCCGCGTGTAGGAGTAAAACAGGCCATAACCTGACACGAGAAGCAGCACGTGGATGGATGAATAGATAATAAATTATTGAACAAACAAACAAAACCTTACAGCGTTCAATCGTGGATCTAGTGCAAGGAGCAGGCATGTAAATGTGAGCACATCCTTGTTTTGGATCTACAATCTACTTGGTGAGATGCTATGCTTTTGTCTTTGCGTAAAAACAGCTGTTATGTCCTTCACGTGGTTAAACACGGTGTTCACTTGCTCCATCCTTTGACAAATTAGTCCACCAACAGTAGACTAAGTACAAGGACAACAGATTAGCAGCTACTTACTTTCCTGTTTGTCCCTCAGTCTCCACAATTATCCAGGACTGCTCTCACGTGTCTCATCAGCTCATTAACACACTCCAGCGGGTAAACCCCCATGATCTGCACGAGCCATCGGTCCGCTTTGTCCAGCTCAGCTCAGTACAGTCCAAACATGGCTTACTATTTCCGTTATTGTTTGAAAGGGCTGTGCTGCTTTTTGTAGCCGACACAGCCTTTTTCTGTCCTGCTGTGATCAGGTGGATGTGCGCGTACGGGTCTGCGTCAGAAGGACTGGGTCTGGACCAAGCGTCTCCCATGGAACCTCCTAAATGATCGCCGTAAGATCAGTACTTCTCCAAGTACTTCTCTCTGTCCACTTTATGCAACACTGCATAACTCTTAGCCCAAAAATATATATTCTTAAACTCATTTTAATGTTTTTTTGCAATGTTATGAGTATAATTATAATTATCTCACTGACACAGTACCCTTTGCTGGCCTACAAGCTCCAATACAAGTACTTGCTACCGGGACATTGTCATCTCGTGAGAGATGACAATAAATAGAGAGCACTGTCCAGTTTCCCAGGTAACTTTACTGTGGCACCCATAAACAAAGAAAACCAGGAAACCTCTGACGGCGGAAGCCCTAAAGACAACGAGAGAAGGTGATTGCCAAAGAGACCATACCGGAGCAAGCCTTAGAGATGGGGTGAGGAGCCCAGTTACTCAGAAGGAGCTCAGAGTAGAACTGCTGCTCCTCCACATCGAGAAAAGCCAGCTGACCCTTTCTTAGGGAGGTGTTCCGGAAGGAGGCCCCCGGGGAAGACCTAGGACACACTGGAGGGACTATGTCTCTCGGCTGGCCTTTTAAAGTCCTATATCATATTCATCACATCTTGTACAGTGTTGTGATAATATTGTTTGTGTACAGACTGTCTGCGGTCTTCTCCTTGTGTCTGTGTCGCCTTTCTCAGACGGCTCATTGAAACCCCACTCTTTGGTGCTGCAGACTGATAAAGAGCAGACTAATGCTCCAAGTTGGGCTTCTCATTACCAGGCTGGAGGAGCGGAGGAGACTGGCGCTGTCTGCCTGATTAAAGCGCACCAAACAACTGATTGCTATGCTGCTGGGCTCCTCTCTGCTAACTCGTACACAAGGCCACTCTCTGTTACCTCCTCATGATCTCTCTATTTCTTTTCGCTCACTGTCACTGGTTGTTAGCAACTGAGTCTCATTTACATTATTCCCCAGACCATGCAATAAATAATGTTTCCAGAACAAAATTACATATAACAAAATTTATGTGTGATTTTGATGTGTGTTTAGAGTTGGTCATGAGCTTTTTCTGCAAAGACAGGGGTTGGGGTGATGCCAGGACCATTCAATGTAGGACTTTATCAATGAAATTGTAAGAGAAAGACGATATTTTAGTCTGGAAACCGCAAAATGCTTATGTAATAAATTTATTGTTAATGTTTTTGCACAAGTTGTGATTTCAAGGGGTTCAGCAGGAGCCAAAATCTGCTCAAGTCAAAGTACAACCAGGCTCCAGCAGACACTATAGCAGTGTTATTACAGGAGTAAGAACAACACTGTATGAATGTTAATAATGGGGTCAATTATCTACAATCATTATGGTTGATTATTAAGGGCTTTTCAACATCTATAGCTTGTGTGTTAAAATCATGTGACCACTTGTAACGCATGGATAGCTGGGAGTGACTTATTGATTAGACATAATTAATATAATGTTACCTCATCATCATTTTGTTGCACTGTTGTTGCAGTTACCAGGCTGCAGTAAGACTGTCATCATCTTAACAAATGTGTTTTTATCAAAGTAAACTCAACAATAGAAATACATACTGCATATCAAATACAGCATTCAGACAACACAGGGTATTACATGTAGGCTTAAGCAAATGTTTCTCTTCTGAGCACTAAAGCTGTTGGTGTTCTTCAATCTCAAGCTTAAACAAACATTGTGGCCCTTGAGAGCCCCTTCTCTAAATCAGGAGTAAGCAGGCTCTTTGGACTAACCACAACACAGCCATGATCACTCTCATGTATGAACGGAGCCCACATCAAACTCACTCCAGAACGATGCTAGAAGTTTAGATGGTTTTACAACAAACAAAGCATAAGGAAAAAGCATATTATTGGAATTGGTTTGCAAAGCAGAGAATGGCAGAGTAGAATTTAAAATGGGACTTGTGGAATTAGCCAGCTTTCATAAACTGTCAATCCTCAATAAGTAATTCAAATTCTGTGAATGACACATGTACTGCACTACGCTGACGGATTTTCTCAACTGCGTCCTGTGGGCTTTACATGGAACATGTAGTCAACAGAGTTTAGAACGAAGCACTGAGCGTCTTTGTGCTACCAACTGAAGAATTGAAGATTTTATCCACTGCTACAGTCGCCATATGGATTGTTAGCCCAGTAGGTCAGGTCCGTTCTTTAAGGCTGATTTTTTTTTCCATATATTTTACTTTATTTTGTTCTCTTTTATGACAAGCCCCAAGATCAAAATTAACTGTTGACATCCCACCTACCACAATGTGTTTAAATTACCTCAAAATACTGTAAACAAACTTGAAATAAGAATTTGACAGTGAAGCCACTGAAGTACCAACTTGTGGAACTAAACAAACAGAGAGTGAGTCACTGACAAATACAGTCTAGGCTGTTCACATTTAAACATGTACAAAAAATAACCAAAAAACAAGTGGCGCTAATTGTAAAAATTCTTGTTGCAAATGTCCTTTTTGTTCAATCAATCAATCATACTTTATTTCTAAAGCACTTTTCATACAACTCAATGCAACTAAAAATATATATATATATATATATATATATATATTTAATACAATATTCACAACACTTTAAAAACAATGATGGCTTTGTGTCATTGCATTTCACTCAGGAAAATAGAATATAGTAAAACTAATGTATACAATTAAATAAAACAATAAATCAGATAAAACAAACATACAGTTGTGCTCATAAGTCATTGTTAAAAAAACATTCATCATTCAACTAAAGAAATTGTGTTCAGTTTCATTGCACTGTGTGTGTATGGATAATGATTATAGGAAGTGTTGTTTAACTTTAACTTTTTTTCAATGATACCAAATGCAACATTATGTTAAAATTGTTTTTACTAAAGAAAGTCTGACGGCCTTCATTGTATGTGCCACTTACCATGTTCTGATATTTCACAATTAATCATTTCTATCATTTCCATCCACTCAGAGTAAATTCATTCACATAAAGGATCTTTAAACAGCTCAACAGTTTTAAATGTCCGCACTAAGTGTATTGTAATGGAAGGTTTTAAAATACATGTGGCAGAAATTATTATATTTTTGGGCCATTTTTCAGAAAAAATTTCCCCCATAGTTAGTGGATGGGTGAAGCAATATATTGTCAAAAAACTGTGTTTATCCTTTTTAAACCATAATGACAACAGAAACTACCCAAATGACCCTGATCAAAAGTTTACATAGCCCAGTTCTTAATACTGTGTATAGCACCTTTAACATCAGTGACAGCTTGAAGTCTTTTGTGGTAGTTGTGGATGAGGCTCTTTATTTTCTCAGATGGTAAAGCTGTCCATTCTTTTTGGCAAAAAGCCTCCAGTTTCTGTAAATTCTTGGGCTGTCTTGCATGAACTGCATGTTTGAGATCTCCCCAGAGTGGCTCAATGATATTGAGGTCAGGAGACTGAGGCCAGTCCAGAACCTTCACTTTATGCTGCTGTAGCCAATGACAGGTCGACTTGGCCTTGTGCTTTGGATCGTTGTCATGTTGGAACGTACAAGTACATCCTATGAGCAGCTTCCAGGCTGATGAGTGTAAATTTTCCTCCAGTATTTTCTGATAACATACTGCATTCATCTTTTCCTGTGCTTTTGTAGCTCATACATCCACAAAACATCAGTGATCCACCTCCATGTCCGACTGTAGGAATGGTGTACATTTCATCATAGGATTTGTTGACTCCTGTCCAAATGTAATGTTTATGGTTGTGGCCAAAAAAATTTGGAAATTTTGGTCTCATCACTCCAAATTACTTTGTTCCAGACGTTTTGAGGCTTGTCTCTTGTGCTGTTTGGCGTATTGTAAGCAGGATGCTTTGTGTCTCCTTATTGTTCATCTTGAAACAGCCAAACCACTTTTTTTCAGAGTCCTGTATTTCAGCTGAAGTTATTTGTTGGTTTTCCTTTGCATCACGTACAATTTTCCTGGAAGTTGTGGCTGAAATCTTTGTTGATCTACCTGAACTTAGTTTGGTTTCAACCGAATCCCTCATTTTCCATTTCTTAATTAGAGCCCACTGGTCAGAGTGGATCATGTGTGAGGTGACTGCTCCAAACAAACACGAAAACCAATAACTTTTTTATATTATGTTGCAATGATCAATTTTCCTTTGGTAATTTCAGCTGCCATGGTTCATCATGATCTCTGTATTTAAGGCTCTAACCCTGGGAGTGGTAATACAGTATATGACTTCAGTGACTTGGGAGGCAGGGATGTTGGAACTTCAGACAAATGCCTTAAATTATGGTTGGAATCAAATTATGCTCAGATTCAGGGATATGTTCTGTGATTGTTTCTTGTCAGATCCACTCCGTCTCCCTCAGGGATCCGCTCCACTTTCCTTCTCCTTCCTTCATCTCATCACTGCCACCTGTCCCAAGCACCTGCAATCTATTACCATCAGTGAGGTATTTAAACCGCTCCTTTCCACCACTTCCCTGCCAGATCGTTCAGCAGACTTTGTGTGAATGTTTCCAGTGTTTGTTACAGCCCTCGTTCCAGCCCTCGTTCCAGCCCTCGTTCCAGCCCTCGTTCCAGCCCTCGTTCCAGCCCTCGTTCCAGCCCTCGTTCCAGCCCTCGTTCCAGCCCTCGTTCCAGCCCTCAGGTTTGGACTCCAGCTAGCAGCCCAGTTCCTCGGCTTGGTCTCCAGTCACCGGCTCGGCACCAGGCTTCAGCGCAGCTCTACGGCTCACTCCAACTCTCAGCCCAGCTTCCCGGCTTGGTCTACAGTCACCGGCTCGGCACCAGGTCTCGGTTTAGCTCCACGGTTCAACTCCAACTCTCGGTCCAGCTCCTCGGCTTGGTTCCAGTTCACGACTTCACTTCAGCCATCAGCACCAGTAGCGGTTTTGGGCACGGGCGAACCGGGCAGCCGCCCGGGGCGTCAATTACATTAGGGGCGGCAGCACGAGCAGATTAATAAAAAAAAAAAAACCTCTGCGTCGCGAAGCGGTTTTTCATCATTTATATCATTTCACTGTGTGTGTAATTGGCAAATTGGTGCTCCCTGCAGCTGCCGGCGCCCCTGCTTGCTGTAAATGACATGTACCATGCACAGAAGCTGTGTGTTGTGAGAGAAGTGTAAAAGTGGGTCGGGCGCGAGGCGCAGGTGATATTTCACCTATGGGTCTCTCTCAAATGGAACGGACAGGGTGGGGGGGAGGGTGGACGGGGATCCACACTATATAATTAATAATAATAGGCTAAAGTCAGTCACACACCTAGACTTTCTTCCAAATAATGCACATTTCATTCATAATGTTATAATACAGGCCTATAGTTCCTGCAAATTAAACTAGGTAATACAAAACAATTATGCGTCATCAAGGTGAATTGGTTTAGTCTTGACTTCTGGTCGTGAGTGACAGTTGGGGGGATGGGAAATCTGTTGATTGTCGAGTGCGGCGTGCCAAATAAACAGAGATGGATTAAAAAAAAGGTCTAAGCCATCAGGTGCCCAATTTCGAAAAAAAAGAAAAGAAGAAGAGAATGAACGAGCAAAAGATAAAGGTATGCAACTATGTTCTCGCTCTCTGTATGATTACAGTATCCATTTCATGAATAAAGGGCTAATGACGTTAATTGGTGGTGGGTATAACTCTTTGTTAGCCTTTTTGCTAATGATGCTTGCTATGCTTATACAACAATAATTTGGTTTCAACTCACTCACGAGGTCTAATTTATAATTTTGTACTTTGCAATAAAACTGTTACAAGTTCAGTTATCATTTCTACCTGTTGGTTTAACGTTAGGCCCTGTAAATAACCAACAGCATTTTCAAATCTGTAGGTGAAAGACAAACATTTGCTATTTATTTGCTACACAGTGTGCTAAGTATAGTTTCCTAAGTATAGTTTTACAAGTCCTAACTAAAAGTGTGTCATGCATAGAATTTGAGGCAGTAACTAAAGAGCTAATGGTTCCTCCATGAAAGTTAGAATTAAAATATTCTGAAACCCAAAACGTTTTTGGTGATTAAAAAATAAAATCCCATTGTTTTTGCCTGTACATATAATTTAAAGTAATTTTATTTTTTAAACAACTGAGTCAATATATATATATTTTTACCATTTGTTTCTATGCTCTAAATGTTTATGTAACCCTTCTATTATGTTTTGAGTCAATTTGACCCCAGGCTGTTTTAGCTTTATAAAACATTATCCTGTGGTCTTTTGATTTCAAATGCAACTCAATTGCAATTTCAGGGCACTTCTAAAATATTTTGGAGCATCCTCTGCCACTGGTCAGGATGAGCCAACCACCTCCTCCGCTACACATTGGTCTCCACAAATATCTGATATTGAGAATGAAGACCTCTTTGCCTCTACTTCTTCCCAGCATGAGCTTTTGTGTGTGTGTGTGTGTGTGTGTGTGTGTGTGTGTGTGTGTGTGTGTGTGTGTGTGTGTGTGTGTGTGTGTGTGTGTGTGTGTTGGGGCTCAAAAGGGGTCTCGCCCAGGGTGTATTTCAATGTAGAACTGCCACTGATCAGCACAGTTAAATAACTTAAATAAAGAATCACTTACCTTCACTGTCTTGTGCGCATTTGAGTCCTCAGCCCCACATTACAGTTTCTAGTCTTTATTTAGACTCATATCATTTGCTGAAGGAGATCGTCCACACTACACAGGATGTGGTTTCAGTAAAATAAAATAAAATGTAATTCTTGAAAAGGCAATTTAAATTTAACAGCTTATCTAGTGCAATATCAATTAAAATGTATTTTATATGACACTTTGTATGTATTTGGCCTACATGTCAGACTAACATTACACATCAGAACATGCCTACATTATTGTGTGTAAGCAAAGAAATCTGTAAATATCTGTGTGTGTAATACTGTAACAAATGTAAAAATGTGAAACTATCATTAAATGCTTACTAATCTGCAAACATGTCCCTCAGTGGTGGACTATAAAAACCTTCAAAAGTGCTCATCAGCGAGTACTCTCACACTCCGCACCGGTCTCTGGTGGACTCTTAGAGGCAAAGGACACAGAGGAATGTCAGCACACGGCTTGTCTTTTCCAACATGAAGATGCACTTAGGGATATGACCTGCTGCTCCTGAATGACTCCACTGTGGCCACCACTGTTATTACAGAGTAAACACACACGTCAAAGCCACAGCAATAACAGTGCATGAGAGCCTTCACTTTTCATCCATGTTAGAGCTCATCTTATACAACACAACATCTGCACCAGCACACGTCACATACACACCCTAAAACTTAATCTTCTAATAATATATATCCATTCTATAACTTGCATAATTTCTGCATTTTTTTATTAACTGCTGTGATAATCTTTTGTATTATTTTTGTTTTAAATTCCATCCCAATGGGTTAACAATAAAAATAAATAAAAAACATTAAGAAAACTGATCACTGTGTATGTACAACATTTGTCAGTTTGAAACAATTTGCAATACATTTATATAGCAGAGCTTACTCCGACTATGCTCGTAGCTCGATTATAGCCTCGCAGCTGGATTTCACACCTTCTTGTCCAAGTTTATAGCAGGGTAGAAAACCAAAGTATTGTGTCTGCCCGGGCTGACGCTGCATTCATGTGTTCTCAGTATTTCACAGCATTAAGCCGTTGTTACAAGGATAAAATAAATGTTAAACATGATTTGTTTAAAGCATTAAATGCTGTGCTGTGGTGCGGTGCTGAGCTCCGAGCTGCTCAGAAGAGCTGGTGTGATTAAAAACTGCTGATAAAGACGTGTGCGGGATCAAAACAATTGTTATTCAGAAGAGGAAGGGCCAGAAAACAGGTTTAGTTTGAGATCAGTTTGTTGTTCAAGTAATCATCACTCCCACTCTATTAGAGATAGAGAAATTCAAATGATTGTCCCCTTCGGTGGGAGTTGGATGTTTACAGCAGTTTAAAACTGAATGAATTTCTCTACCTGGATATAAACATGTGTTTCTGCAGGTTTTGTTGCCTCACAGAGAGTGTAATCAAGTGACAAGACATAACTTTGTTTATGAGAGAAAGTTATGTTATAAAGTTATGTTTTGTTATGTTTTGTTCAGAACAATATAGAAAGAGTGTATCTGAAACAAAGGAGGCTATAGCTGTGACTGTGGTGTGTTAGTCTTGTCAATTTTCAATACACAGTATAAATATTGCACATACACTCACCTAAAGGATTATTAGGAACACATGTTCAATTTCTCATTAATGCAAGAATCTAATCAACCAATCACATGGCAGTTGCTTCAGTGCATTTAGGGGTGTGGTCCTGGTCAAGACAATCTCCTGAACTCCAAACTGCATGTCAGAATGGGAAAGAAATGTGATTTAAGCAATTTTGAGTGTGGCATGGTTGTTGGTGCCAGACGGGCCGGTCTGAGTATTTCACAATCTGCTCAGTTACTGGGATTTTCACCCACAACCATTTCTAGGGTTTAAAAAGAATGATGTGAAAAGGGAAAAACATCCAGTATGTGGCAGTCCTGTGGGCAAAAATGAGCTCAGAGGAGAATGGGCCGACTGATTCAAGCTGATAGAAGAGCAACTTTGACTGAAATAACCACTCGTTACAACTGAGGTATGCAGCAAACTTTTGTGAAGCCACAACACGCACAACCTTGAGGCGGATGGGCTACAACAGCAGAAGACCCCACCGGGTACCACTTATCTCCACTACAAATAGGAAAAAGAGGCTACAATTTGCACAAGCTCACCAAAATTGGACAGTTGAAGACTGGAAAAATGTTGCCTGGTCTGATGAGTCTCAATTTCTGTTGAGACATTCAGATGGTAGAGTCAGAATTTGGCGTAAACAGAATGAGAACATGGATCCATCATGCCTTGTTACCACTGTGCAGGCTGGTGCTGGTGTAATGGTGTGGGGAATGTTTTCTTGGCACACTTTAGGCCCCTTAGTGCCAATTGGGCATTGTTTAAATGACAAACTTGAGGGGACAATCCAGCCCAGGACAGGCGAAAACACAGATTATAAAGGGAACACAATGAGACACAGGTGGAGCATATTAGGGGCGGAGCAGGCAATCACAAAGAAGGGAAAGACACAAGGGCAGGAAGTAAATCACAGGGGCAAGACACAGGAAGTTAAATAAGCATATACCACAAACACGAGGTTAGGACATGACAAATAGAGCATCTTTGGGATGTGGTGGAACGGGAGCTTCATGCCCTGGATGTACATCCCACAAATCTCCATCAACTGTAAGATGCTATTCTATCAAAATGGGCCAACATTTCTAAAGAATGCATTCAGCAGCTTGTTGAATTAATGCCACGTAGAATTAAGGCAGTTCTGAAGACGAAAGGGTGTCAAACACAGTATTAGTATGTTTTTTCTAAAAATCCTTTAGGTAAGTTTATTTTTTGGCTATAGTTCAAACTTTAAACAATGTGATTTTATTGAACATAAGTGTGGCTCTTGGGGAAAAATAACTGCCCACCCCTGTCAGATCAGCATAAATATAGGGACTGTTCAAAGAACATTTGACTGTTTTCAGTTCATCCCTGACCACTGTGAAGGATATTCATATGCTCAGCCAGAGATTAAAGCATATGTTTGTACATATTAATAGACAACAGACCACAGAAAATGAATAACTGCCTGTGTTTATTCTGAACCAGGAATAAAGAAGTTGTCTACAGATAAGTGCACTTTTAAATGTGATCATTCATTCCTGCAAAAAGCAGCATGTAATTACATCTGACAAGCTGCCCTTTATCTTAATCTAATTTTGTCATTTTGCATAATAACATAAAATAATAAGGACCTGTTGTTCTGCATGAGAAGTAATGAAAAGCTACTGAATGAAAATATGTATTATCATTGAGGGAATAAAAGCTCCTGCTGTCACTTTGACAAATATCAGAGCAGCTCACCTGCTGCAAACTCAACATATACACTGCACCGACATGACCAGGACCAGGAGAAAAAAAAGTCTAATTTTATGTAATTTTAAAAACACTTTTAAATAAATAAATAATTAGAACTTGTGTAGGGGACAGTGGGACAAAAGGTTAACAATATTTTTTGACAACAAACAAAAAAACAAAAATTATTGGAGCGGTTTCATTTAAGTTTTTCAATAACACACACTTCAAAATATTATTTCCTAAACCCTCAAACTTGCTCATTGTCCGGGTAATTAAAAAAAGCATGTCTTTCACCGGCTCTCTCTCAGATACACGCACCTCCCTCTGCCTTGTGCGTCGCTGACATTGGCTGTGTCAGAGTTTCCACCCTGGCAGCTGCCCTCAGCCAATCAGAGACGAGCAACTGTTGCATCTGCAAGCTTTGCTGCAGCAGAGTCAGGACTGAGTCTCGGTCCAGATCTTTAGTCCATCGCATAAACATTTTACGCATCACGAGAAGATATGGCCACCTGTCCATCTGGTCCCATTGCACTTGAGGAGATGTTGTTATGGTAGATAATTAATGGTGAAATATTGTATATGCAACATACCACAGACCATATTTTAAATGCTTCAGAGAAAAACCACGAGACAGACTTGGTTCTTGTAGTTTCCGACGCCCTCCATCGGCGGTGCCACGTCTCTCTCTCTCTCCCTCTCTCTGTTTGTGAGTGTGTACGCACGTCCTCTCTCGCTCACAGCGCTCCTCAAGCTTTTGGAGGCAGGACGGACACGCAGCGCTCACACAGTAGCGGCTGGAAGCAGGGATTGTGGATTAGTGGTGCTCTGCCAAACGGAGACTAACATCCTAAGCACTGCCACCACTTACAGCCCTCGCCCCGGTACACCTGGGTCTGTCCGCACGCACAGCTTTGGTCCTTGGTGCGCTCTGGGGAAGACGGATCTCAGAGCATTTAAGGGACATCCTCGGTTTGGGCTTTGGCTTGGTTTTGCGCGCAGACAGCAGCTGTGGATGTGTGGGACGTTAAAAGACCGGCCACAAGTGATTTTATTTCAGAAGGATTGTCTTGGATCTGCACGCTCTCATCTGCATAAGGTAAGGACTTCTATGTTTTTCCATCAGAAGTCTATGAGGTGGGGATGCTGTAGACAGACCTGGTGTTATTTCACAGCTTGGTTTGGCAGTTGGTTAACCGTTGGATCCTTCGTTCGTGCTTATGTTGGTCTGCTCTGTTTAGTGACAAATGTTACATTTAGACCATCTCTTTCTGAACTCCCACTTGGCACAAGAGACAAGTTTCAGTTTGCCCATACACACCGTTTTCTGTTAGGAACACGGTCCTTAAGGCATCATTCTCTGTACTTTCTTGCCGCTGTGTTGCCTGAAGAGTGAGTAAGCAGCGTCTCCTCTACAACGTCTTCATTATGTGGAATCAACATCTTGAAACGCAAGTCCCTTAAGGCGCCATGTGTTTTAATATTCAGTCCATTTGAATAGTTCAGCGGCCATTCCGCGTACTTGCCCTTTTACCGTGCGCGCACCGGGGCCAGCGGAGCGCTCTGCACATCGCATACAGATCACTTGGCCATGGGCTCATTCCGCACTCAATTAGCTCCGCGCTCCGCTCCCTGCAGGGCGACGAGGATCGTTTTTTAATTGTTACACACGCTCATGTCTGTAACGCTCTCATAGAAGAAGTGAGTTCACGAGGAGCTCTGTGTGGGGTTTTAGCCGCGGATAAGTGAGATTTTGGGGTGCATTTTGTTGCGTTTATGACCGGAGCGCAAGGCAATGGGTTGGTATCGCTGGAGTGTTTTATATTCATGGCACAGCTGAAGATTGCTGCTCTCCGCCAGGCAATAATCTCCCTCACTGTTGCGCGGTGCTCCCCTTCAGCTGCCTCTCTCCAGCTCTGGTCCGGTCTTGCGGGAGCCATTCACAAAATCATTTCCTACTGTTGGCTTCTCTTCGACTTTGCTGTTTGTTGCGGAGCATCCTTTTGTGAAAGTCCACAGCTCAATCAAGTTAAACGCAGTTCGAATTCACACACACAAGTCCCTGTGAAATGTGGCTCCCCGATGGCGTTACCAGAGCTGCCCAGACTGCAGTGGAACACATCAGACTAAACAGTGTCACTTATACAAATATAGAGAGGCCTTTTACAAAATTTTAAATACCATTTCAGCCTTTTGGCCCCACTTTTCCGCCGACATGATGCTTAAATCCTTAGGCCTAACGCTGTTGAGCTTAAATAAACTGAAATGTGTGTGGTCAGTTGGACGTTTTTATAAATGTACTTTACTATCATATCACAATAAAATACATTAGGCTATGACTGTATTGTACAAACAAAGATTATTGTACAAAGATGATTTTTTTATTATTTTATTATTATTATATATTTTTTGTCTCTCAATCTGGCCCTAATATTCATACTGCCAGACGTCATTTTGTAATTCTTGGATTGGATATTGAGAATGTGTGATGTGTTGATCAGAGACGAGACTGTTCTGTGTTTTTTGGTCACATCAGAGAGAAGGATGTTCAGATGTTCCCATTGTTAAACAGCCGCCCAGCTTTGTTTCATTCGGGGCTTTTCATCCCAGTCTTTGGCTCCACTTAAAGGCTCCTCTAAACGGCCTGATTCATGCTTATAGAGGTTTGCATAGTTACCTCCTGCTGCGACCAACACTGATGTATTCTAAAAAAACTGATTAAAGAGAGGCTCTGAATCAGGCTGTAAATGGTGCAGGAACATGTCCAGTGCGCTGAAGTAAAGGGTCATAAATGGACATAATATCCCAGTTTAAGGATGGGGCCTGCCATTTTATATTTTATAAAGTATAATAATTTGAGGAAAGCAGAACATGTAATCTCATTTCTGAGTTTGTATAAATTTAATCTAAAAAATGTTATGACTTTTTGTCCCAGAATGTTATATACATTATATTTTTATTCTGGATTGTTTTGTATATGGTTGTGTGATACTACAAAGGGCCCTTGTAATGAGCCTAGTGCAGGCTGCAAGGCCACAGGTCTACATTATGAATAGATCCTAATAAAAGAAAGGCATATTAATGAATTCCTTCTTCCTTTAACTTTTTCAAACTCTGTTCATGACATGTTTGTCAGAAAGACACACTAATGCCCATAACATGCACATGGAAGTAGTACATAAACCTATAAAGACATAAAAAGATCGGTCTCATCTCCAGTTGGTGTGAGTGTCAGAAATAGATACTGGGCTGAGGACAGGGCTAAAGGACTGTGCATGACTCCTATTAGACATGAGCGGAGCTGAGGGAGGCAGCGTGACTTCTGTTAAGAGTAGATTTTCTGTGAGTTTATAGAAGTTCTGCTGAAAGATGAGCCACCGAGAGAACAGTGGCCAGCTTCTCTTTCAATCAAATAACATGGCTGCAGTTTCTCCGTCTGTCTGGGAAAGTAATCATATACTGTAGAGTTTAAGAGCGAGCTTAGCAGCAGAATGTGGTCATGGGGTGAAACGTGGCTTGGATGACGGAGGCAGAAAGATAAAAAAAATTTTGTTGTAAAAAAGTAAATTCAAATAAAATCTGAAAAAGATTAGCCTAAGTGTTTTAAAGTGTTTTCTACATTGTGATTAGTCAGTTTACTTTTTATATTTTCTGGTTCATCATGGCCTTTAGCATTTAGCTGCTGTGTTTGATCTAGATTTAAAATGTGGTCAAATGAACAATGTAAGCAGGAGAACATTTGTACTTTCCATACCTTTAATTCCATACACTCAGTCATTTTGATGTGGCCCACTTATACATTTTATTTTTGTGATTATTTTGATCCTGCTTTAAAATGGCTCTAAGCAATGGAGACTCTCCTTAAACAAGGAGATTTTTATTACTGTTAGTAATGTCTCTGGGCCTTAATCTGACACTTGTAATTGTGGCCCTTTTGGAATTGAATAACCGCTCTCTTTAACCAACTTATCCCTGAACATTTCCAGCAGTGATTTCCTCTAAGATTTAAAAAGTGCATAATTGAATATTAACTAAGTCCAAACAAGTGTGTGCCAGCTGGAGCCAGTTGAAAGCGAGTGTGTGAACAGTGCTGACGTCGCTCATCGGGGAGACTCCACAAAGAAGCTTTCATTTATTATACTCTAATCCTTAAATATCTATATTTTATTAGCTGCCAGCTGCTCACACATCACAACTGGTAAAAAAGTTCTTCTGACACACCAGGAAGAAAGAATAATAAAGACACTGCTGACAAACAGAGAAGTTGAGCAAATTTAATTCAACTGTTTCAAATTTAACAGAATCAGATTTATTAACTTTAAGAGACAGGTTGGATTAAAGTGACTCCTTTAAGTTCAGTTTTTACGTTTACTGTAGAAACCTTTCAAACAGACCCTTTGTCCCGTTTCCATAGCCTACTTCCAATACAACAAAAGAAAACAACAACAATCACTCACTTTAGAGTTGTACCTTCAAGGTTCATTCTTAAATTTAGCATTATGCCACTAATCTCTGTCCTGTGCAAAAAGGTTTATTTTAGATAAATAGAAAAGAAGTTTGAGAAAATCTTATGAAACCAATTGCAAAAAGAGAATATTGTTGTCAAAAACATTTGATCATAAAGATGTAGTTTATCCATGTAACACTGTAATAGTTAATTAGTACTTGCCTAAAGCTTTGAGATTAGAAATAATGGTGTCCTGCTAGAGTGTCATAAAACCAAAAATAAATAGTAAATTTCCTTCGTTCTTAAGCACTCTCACAGATATGTAGTGTTGGAGTGACAGAAGTGGAGCCAGTGCAGAAGACGACAGAGGGAGCTGTTGGGCTTCACTGTAGTAAAACCTGTTGGGCTGTTTTTCGGTCTCAGGCTTTTACTTCAGTCTAATTCTGCCCAAACCGCCGTCTGTAATTCCTCCCTGTTTGCTCCAGACTCCGTGGGCCTGCCGGAAAGACGGGGCTATGGTAGCAATCCCCCGGGATCCCGAATTCAATCTGACCCCCATCCCACCAGTTGCTGGCTTCTGTTACCTCCAGTTTCACTGTAGCTCTTCAGAGCGGGAGGGGCCGCACAGACACGACCTTTCTCCTTTCATTACACAGTTTATTTCACCCTCGCAGTCGTTGTTGCTATTGAAACTATCTTCAGTTAAAGGGTTTTGTACTACTCCACAGCTCTAAAGTGAAACAAACCTTATAGAAACACAATAAGTAGTGCATCAGTTGTGTAGAAAGCTATGCTTTAGTGAGGCCTGTGCACAAACCACAGCCTCTAAAGCGATTAAAAATATTGTTTACCACAACTAAGGCCGTTCTTCTTGAATGATGCTGCAATTTAAATCCATGCCATTTTCACATCTACGGGACTCTATCTTAATGAGAAATATTTTATGCTGTGTTTTATTTTAATACATCTATTGAGTGAGGAACCACTACTGTCATTGAGCCACAGCAGCCACAGCAGCAGGATTGTTGTGGACCAATATGTGCTCAGTTCTGTCTCATGGGTTATGTAGTGTGCTTTGTTTGGTGTTGGGGCTGTTCCCTTTCTTCATGTCCTTAAGATTCTCTTGCTCTTCTCCTGTTCTCTAGAGCGGCGCACAGTGAACGCTCTCCACTCATTCCGAAGTCAGACGTCCTCCTGTGTTGTTATTTCCTCTGTCAGTGATGGGATTGTTGTTCTAATCTTCTCTCCAACCAGATTAAATGTCGGTCTGCAATTAGTATTTCTGAGCTGGAATCAGTTTGGTCACTCTTTGGACATTTAACCCCTGGGCTTCAGTGTCAGGTCTGCTGAATGTTTCAGTTTTCAGAAAATGCATTTTACATTTGTTAAATTCATCAACTGGAAAGTACATGCTGTGCTGTGTGGAAAAGCATCACTTTCTCAACAGCTGATGAGCCATGGCAAGTATGTGTTGCTTGGCGTTATAAGGACATTTCCATATTTTAGCATTTTTTTTTGGCTTCTTCTCAGTTATTTTCAAATTTTACTATTTCCAGCTACAACATCTGAATCTGTTGTTCCAGAAGCAGTAGCCCCCTTTGAGCCAAAAATACCACAGGATAATTTTGTCTGTGATTGTGTCTGTTATGTATTATTATGTACAGTATTAAACCCGTGAATTTGCGTCATGCTGTCGAACTCTCAGGAAAGTCCCTCTCGGTGGATTTCGTCACAGCACAAAAGACAAATTACAGTTAGTTCAGAAAGAGCCTTTAATCTAAACTGTCAACCTTGATTTCCTGCATACACTTTGACGATGATATGCTCTTTTTGTCAGGTGTGGTGTAGTTTTTTCGTGCAGGTCCAGTCTCAGAGGCCTGTGGATTCATGATCCAGGGTCAGGACAGAGGTTTTCAATGTGACCACACTGAGCCAAGTTAATGTTAATTCAACATTAATGAGTGATTTGATTGATTCCACTACTGATGATCAGAAGTGAAACGCGTGAATATTGTGTGCATTAGATTAGAACTGATGACTCCAAACTGTATTGATCCAAACATGCTGCAGTCTGTGCCTCTTTCTTGTGTCAATATTCTCATTCAGACCTCACTGTAAGGCTCACTGATGTCTATAAAAATATATATGAAATATACCTTTTGTTGTTCTTCAGTCTGTATTTAAATTGGAATATATTTAACACTGTTACTGCTCTTAAACATTATGTTACTGTGTTACCCTCTGAGTACTCATCTCGGCCTATACTGCAGCAATTGTCGTTTATGACAGGCTTTATTTTGCAAGTCATGAATAAAGCTAGACTTTGTAGACTGAAGCCTGATTATGACAGAGCTTTATTCATTTATACTTTCACGGACTGTTTAGTGGAACCAGGAGTTTAAACATGTAGCCTATAACACAATTAAATTTTCAATACAATAAATTAAAAATGAAATAAAATGACTCATTTAAAACAAAACTTAAAGAAAAAAGTGCAAATAAAATACTTTCAGTTGTCAAATGCAAAGTTAAAAAAGGTAAACAGGACTCGAACATTGTCAGAGTAGAGGCCTGTCTCACCTCCTTTTAGCTGCATAAAACTGAACCTGGGCACCAGCAGGTGACCTGTCCCTAAGGTCCTCAGAGTCCCAGATGGTTCATAAGTCTCTCAAAGTCTGGTTTAGACACAGTTCCCTTGATTCTGGCAATGTTTTTTGAGATGATAAAAAGCTGTTGATGTTATTGCTTTAATGTGGCTGTTAAAGTTCAAGTCTGAGTCTATTATTAACCCCAGATTTCTAACTTGATTTTTAAGTCAGGGACAATGGGTCTGAGACGCAGTTTCTAATTTCAACAAAGTACTTCCTGTCTTCAAGATAGGACCTGAACTATTTGAGGACTGCACCAGAGGTTCCCCTTTCCAGTCCTCTAACCTCTGTAACAGGATCACATGATCAACTGTGTCAAACGCAGCACTCAGATCCAGCAGGACTAATTCACGCTCTTTGTGGTTAGATGGCAATGAAAATGTTCAATCATCTGCTCTGATCAGAGGCTTATGAAAACAAGTGAGTGCAGCAATAACCGTGTGTGAACAGTGAACATAACATATTCACACAATTAAATATTGTGCTGCTTCAAAAAATACATATGTACTGTACATTGCAGAGCTGCGGAAAGTACGAGCCTTCAGCTCTGTCCTCTTGCCCACACTAACGCTCATACAACAGGTAGATTTATGTTGTTAATGAAGAGAGTTCCTCTTAAACTTTATCAAACAATTTGAAAAAGTAATAAGACAATAGATTACTTGTATCACTAATCTAACGTAAAGGTAATTTGAGTACTCTAATACGTTAGTTTTGTACCTGGAATAAAGCCAAAGTAGAAGACACTGTGCCTGTCTGTATTATACACTCTTTTTTATGAATGAGTTTTATACACCTCAAAGAAAAAGATAAAAAGAATGTTTTTCAGCTGGTCTGTAATAGGAGATCATGAAATAAGTTTCATTTTTGGTAATAGGTCTATTTATAAATGGTGCATTCTGTGCAATACATCAAAAACTGGTGCTTTTTATTTCATATATATTTATAAATTGTCATTTTAACTCCCATTTTATTTGTGGAAAAACCTATGTAAGTGAATCAGTCTGTGCATCTATTGGCTGACAGAAGTAGCCCTTCTCGAGGTTCAGAGGTCTGTGTATTCCTGTGCCTCTGAGTGTGTTATTCAGTCTAATTTAGTAGGACTGCATTTCTGTGACAGTGATTTGGTGCAGTCAGGTGCTGTCTGGTCTCATGACAGCGCTCACATGAGTTCAGGACCTGGACCCCAACACTGGACATGTCCCAGAGATAACACTATAGTTCAGTTTAATTTGATTTTGGATTGGCTGCTGCAGTTTGAGGTCAGTTTAGAATGTTTTTTTGGTAATTAACATTAAATAATGGAGTGCTGAATTGCTGCGGATGTGACAAAGTTGTCAGAACAGTGGCAGAGTTAGCGTCTGGGTCAAGGAGAGATTTAATTAGTCGTTAGCTTTTCATTATTCAGCATCATAATTAATCATGTGTGTATAGTGTATGTGTGACCATTGGAGCAGTCAAACCGTAATGGACCAAAGCATTTGTAAAAAACAAATTGCTCTTTGACCCTTGTTTCTAACTGACACTAATGTCATAAATCTGTCTCGAAACATAGGAATGAAAAGCATGTGATGTGTGATGTATAGTCACATACTTAAATTTCACTAGTTGCTGTATACAAAAGTCCCCACCAAGCACACATGGGGCCAGGACTCCCCTGCAAAAGAGATTTGTAATCTCAGTGGGACCATCCTGGTTAAATAAAGGTTAAATAAAAATAAAAGTATTTGCCTCCAGGCTCTGCAGGAGGCCAGGGCCTTAGACTCCACTTTACAGAAAGGTTACTTGTCCTTTCTTGTGATTAACAGTCAGATGTTAAACTGTTGAATTTGGTTCAGTTTGGTTAAACTGTGAAAATTGTTCAAAGTCAGCTGTCATTACTCTTGTGCTTTCGTATAAAAGTTCAATGAGTATGTTGCTGCTCTAAACCTTCCCCACTGCTTTGATTGTGAGGCCCTCAGATTCAGGGGGAGTGTATTGTTCACATTCTGTCCCTGATTTGCATAATTAACCTGCTTATGTTAATTTTGTTGAGTGAATTTTGCTGATGGGACACATTTAAGAAAGTGAAGTCTGGACATCTGTGGCCTGAAGGAAGACTGTTTGTGAGTCCAGACACTGGTCTGTTATCATGAAACACCTACTCACGCAAACGTACGGGCATGCAGCGCTGTGGAAAACTGCGCTATACAGAGCTAGGATTATGAAAACACACCAACACAGACCAACACAACACAAATATATTTGATCAGTTAGTCTTTTTTATAGAAGTTCTTGAAGTAGAATAGTTCTTTCAATTTTTAATTTGTTACAAACCGTGTCAGAAATGGAGCCCACATTTTGTTTGTCCAGTCCTCTGGCGAACATAGAGGTGCTAAAGCAGCCTGAGAGCACTGCAAACCTATTATTTCTCCTGCAGTGTGCTGGACTTGGAGCTGGCGTCAGGTAATGGGATTGTTCCCCGTGATTTAGCCGTCAGAAAGAAATGAAAGCTATTTGACAAGAGGAATCAGGAGAATGTAGCCAATGTGAAATGACTATAGGGATCAAATCAAAACTGTTTATGAAGCGCGAACATCAGCAGCGCGTGAATAAATATGAACTGGCTCATATTTGAGTGTGTTTGTAGATTTACCCAGGCAGCGCTCCGGCTGCTGTCACAGTAATGCATTGGTCACACTCAGACTTATCTGTTAGTTCTCATCCTCCAGTCTTCAGCTCATATTCCATACGGTCTCTTCTATGTAAATATTGTTGGCCAAAACATTATGACCACCTACTTTCAGAAATGTCTAGTTCCTCCTTTGGTGCAAACCTGCACTGAACCATCTAGACTCCACCGAAACTCTAAGGCTGAGCTGTTGGGTCTGGCTCCAGCAGATCAATCTATTGTCCAATTTACTCCACAGAGGCAATGCCACACTTTTCCATTGTACTCCTTTTGGTCCTGCATGGACACGCAGACAAAGGCAATCATATTCATATCATGGACTAATGAGTCCTGGCTAAGCTGTGCATATAAATATATATAAGAGTGAGGCTCCCAGAAGTATTTCCATATTAAAATGCCATAAAGTAGAATGTTCCACCATTATTGTACCACATTCTATGGCTCCCATATGGCAGAATAATAAAAGCTTTTTAATGTTTTATGAAGAAGCGCTTTGGTCTTTTTGTTTTTCATTCTGCACATTAGTGTTCAAATACTCTTCATTGGTCTCTGTTTCGGTCTGTGATGCTTTGTCCTTGAAGTGGACCGACATACTGATGTAGTGAGGAGGAAATGCACACAGATAACGATGTGGGTGCTGGAAAGGTGCACACAGCGGGAGAGCGGGGGTTGTATAAGCCCCGTCTGATCCTGACTACCCACTTACATGTGCATGTACGGGCCTGTGCAAATGACGGTTCACTCGGAGCACAGCTGACAGTACGACACACAGCCTGTTATTGTGTTCTTTCTAGCACACTGAGCATTACTCCAGGCTTGACCTCTTTACCATAATAACCTTCCTCAGCGGCTGTCCCCCGTCGCCTCTCCTTTGCCTCCTACTCTTTACTTATTATCACTCTCACACTCTTTCCTTCACCTTTCCTCCACCACTCTCTTGGAACAATTGTTATACCCTTTGACTAGTTTCCCCGTCATATACAGTTTATAGAATATGCTGTTTCTTCATTTCTGACCATCATTCAGACTTAAATATGACTCTCTGCTTTTGGGTTCTACCTTTATAAAATGAAGGTTTAGACAAATTATAATAATAATGTTTTGCATCTTTTTAGTCACAATAAGTAGAACAATTCAGTGTTGTTAAAGTCTAAATGTTTAATAATTGTTGTAAAATTAAAATGCTCAACCAGGCTGCAGTCTGTGAGTCTTTGTTGGGCCTTTGAAATATAGAAAAGGATCAGGCTGTTGGTTATAGTTTTGTGTAATAACAGTAAATCGTGTGTGTTGTACTCACAAAACAAGTGCCTGTATTCACTGTCTTGAGTCTGAATCCTCAGCGTGATGCAAAGGTCAGCTCATCATGTCTATGGCACAAGGTGTTAATGTCACACAAACTGACAGCAGAGCTCACACACGGTTTGGTCAGAAGCCTGATGGAGTGAAATAACTACACATTATTCCACCCTGAAGGTGCTATATCTGTGGTTAGTTTGCCCTCTTTGACTGCAAAGGTCATTGCAGTCTCAGCTGCAACTGAAACCAACGAGACAACGAGCAGGGCGTGGGGACTGGGGGTGCAGGAGAGAAAACACATTATGGAAGTGTCCAGTTTAACTTTTACACAGAGATTCCATCATGTTTGAGGTCATTTGTTCCACCAGTATCCCCCAGTCAGACTATGTCCCATTTACAAAGAAGCACAAAAGCATGTGAGCATATATCACACATAGATTTTTCATCTTCATGCTCATCTATGTTTGCAGTGCAGTGGTATCAGCACTGTCACAGCAGATATGTTTGTGCTTTTATAAAAAAAAAAACAAAAAAAAAAAACAGTCTCATAATCATCATTACTCCCGGCAAGGTCACATCCCAAACACTGCACAAGAGCACTGTGTAACCTCTGTGAGTGTATTCACCAAGCATAAATATCAGTGGAGCAACAAATCACAGCCCTTTGAGCCAGTTTGTCCACGTCACCCAAAGGTGGGTTAACCAAGGTCATTCCTGGTCTTTGTCTGTGTGATGCCAGAGGAGACACTTTTCTCTTACTGATATTTTAAATGTCACTCACTTACACACATCTCTGACCAGTTGTAATTCGACAGACTATACATCGTTTCTAGTTTAATTTAGAAGATTTTTAAAGAAAATGGCGGTAAGTCCTGAGGGAGAACCACAGAAGGAGGGATCCACTCTCAGGATGGACAGAGCGAGACAGAGATGTGAACAGTACATTAACATATAATCAATCTTAAAACCAAATAATCAAAATGAATATGTCCATTTCATTTTGGCAGGAACAGTTCATCCAATAAAAGCTTAAAGGTTGGAAAGACAGTTTGAATTTAATATTATGAATCGAATAAATGACACATGGGTGCAGACCAGTGAAAGTTGCAATTTTATATGCAGTAAATGAGAACAAGAATAAACAAACAAACCACACTTACATTATGTCCACTTGTTTAACAGCTTATCTATGGGATCTTGTGTTTAAGGCCTTATTGATGCCAGGGGTCAGAGGGGAATCGGTCAACTGGTTTAAGATGACAGAAAGGCAACAGTAACTCAAATAATGTTTTAACCGGGATCTTTAATCATCTTTAAAACAATTCTCTATACAACAAACAACCTTCTCCTGCTGTCCGATGCTTGTTTTCCTTTTCACTTTAATACATTGTCAACATTAAATTGTATGTTATGATTGAATAACTTGATTATTTTGTTTATAAGCTGTTAAATATGTGTCTTCAAAAAAGTGTGGGGTATTTGTAGGGTATACAGTGACATGCTTTAACTGTTACTAGGCTGCTCAGGTCTGACTCAATGTTGTGCAACAATAAATGTTGTGTGACTAATAGATAGAGTGTCAATTGAGCCAAAGATTTGTTGTTTAAATCAGTAATTGTGTGGGGCGTTTTGAGGCCTTAAAAGCCTATAGTAAGTAGTAAATACATATATAGGAAAACTAGCTCTGGGGTTTACGGAGCACATGAACACATTATCATGCCGTTAAACATCAGATCCAAAACACAGTGTGTTTTATAAGTGAACTTGTCACAAGAGAAATTAAAGACACCACAATATGCAGGTTGGTTTGGGTGTTCCTATATATTTTTAAACTGTATATACACTCACCTAAAGGATTATTAGGAACACCTCTTCAATTTCTCATTAATGCAAGAATCTAATCAACCAATCACATGGCAGTTGCTTCAGTGCATTTAGGGGTGTGGTCCTGGTCAAGACAATCTCCTGAACTCCAAACTGAATGTCAGAATGGGAAAGAAAGGTGATTTATGCAATGTTGAGCGTGGCATGGTTGTTGGTGCCAGAGGAGCCAGTCTGAGTATTTCACAATCTGCTCAGTTACTGGGATTTTCACGCATAACCATTTCTAGGGTTTACAAAGAATGGTGTGAAAAGGGAAAAACATCCAGTATGTGGCAGTCCTGTGGGCACAAATGCGTTGTTGATGCTAGAGGTCAGAGGAGAATGGGCCGACTGATTCAAGCTGATAGAAGAACAACTTTGACAATATTTCTATATTTGAACTATGCAGCAAAGCATTTGTGAAGCCACAACACGTACAACCTTGAGGCGGTTGGGCCATAACAGCGGAAGACCCCACCGGGTACCACTCATCTCCACTACAAATAGGAAAAAGAGGCTACAATTTGCACAAGCTCACCAGAATTGGACAGTTGACAACTGGAAAAATGTTGCCTGGTCTGATGAGTCTCAATTTCTGTTGAGACATTCAGAGGGTAGAGTCAGAATAAGTGTCCGTCTTATCTTAAACAATATTTAGTGAGACAAACTCATGACTTATGCAATAAAATATCTTCAAGATCCCTCTTTTTTTTACAACCCCCAGGATCCATAAGGAAATAGGACATAGAGTCTTCTGTTTTAAAGCACCTTCTGACTGGAACATTCTCCCGATATCATTGAGATTCATTAGATCCTTCAACTCTTCTAAACACTCACTATTTATGTATCTAAGAAAGTACTGTACATGTTTCTAAATACTGCTGATTACAATGTAATGTATAACTGTATGTAAGGGTCGGTGGGTGTGGGCTAGTGGGTTAAGTGGTCGGAATACTGTGTATTGTCTTTTGTATTCTGTTTTTCTGTTGTGTTATGTGTATATTGCATATGTGTTGGAAAAGTTTGGATAAAATGGGTCCCCTTGAAAACGAGATGGTACATCTCAAGGGGCTATGCAAAATGAATGAATAAATAATTTAAGGAAAAGGACCAATCTTACCTCCTTGATACCCCCATCTCGCCTTCCGGTCTTTTTGGCAACGCGGTTAAACACAAGGTTTTGGAAAGCAAAATGCCCCTGTATGGACTGCGGGGTGGCTTGTTGCACTGCCTTATCCTCCCATTGGAAACGTTAGCTGCAGACCATCATCTCTGCAAACAAAAAGTCCTGAGGCTGGCGCTTTCAGGAATTCGGGGGATTGCCACAAGACAGGCCAGATAGTTACTGTGCATTATTTTCAAAGAGTTCTGGGTCTCATGGCAGCTGCATCCACAATGATACCTTTGGGCCTCCTGCATATGAGACCGTTTCAGCTGTGGCCAGGGGTTTTTATCCAAGGGTCAATCCCCAGGGGCAAATAAAGGGGACGTGCCTAGGGCTTTGTACCCTATCTTTGTGGTTCAGACCCAGATTTCTCACTTTGGGTCTGACTCTAGTTCCATCTTGTCATCGCAGGGAGCTAATTACAGACGCATCCCTTCTGGGCTGTGGTTCAGTCTTAGATGGGTATAGCCATCTTCTTGCATGGCACATCAATTGCCTTGACATTAAGGCTGTATTTCTGGCCCAGAAATAATTCATCCAGCAGTTAATGGGTTACCTTGCCCTAGTGCAGATGGACAGCACGCCAATAGTCTCTTAAGTAAGTCGCCAGGGCAGACTCCGTTGGTGCAGTTTGAACAAGCAGGTTCTGCTTTGGGTTTGGGCATATGTATGTGGGGGTGGACTTATTTTCTGTGCTGTGACAAACGGCGGAGACCCCACCCCAACACAGTACATCAAATCTGGGAGAGATTTTAAGAAGCGGAAGGGGGACCTTTTGCTTTACAGGAGACAGCATAATGTCCCATTTTATTCCCTTTGAGTCCTCCAGCTCACTCGATTGCTTTGCTTCGGGGAGTCCTAGCCAAAGTCCCTCAACAGGAGTCTTGCCTACTGGAGGTGCCCTGTTTGCTGACCAGAGTGTGGTTCTCAGACCTAATATCTCTCCCCAATGGAAAATTCTGGTCATGAAAGATCAGTATTTTTTCCCAGGCTCAAGCTTTGGAACCTTTATGTCTGGCGCCTGAGCGGGACCAATTAAGAGATCTAGTGTAGTGGAGACTTTTCTAAGTGCTAGAGCTCCTTATACTAGAAGAGCTTACACCCTCAATCCTGTTTTCCAGAATTGGTATTACAGACCCAGTTTACTGCCGGATTGTTACAGTTCTGGAGTTTCTGCAGGGAAAACTGTCCTCAGTCTTATGACCTAATACTCTCAGAACCTACGTGGTCACCATTTCGCCTGCCTGCGCTGATTGATGGGGTCTTGGTGGGGAGACACCCTCTTTTATTATCCCCGGGGGTTGGCTGCCACCATCAGAGGCCACCCAGCATGTTTTGATGTTGGTGGGGGAAACTGGAGTACCCGGAGGAAGCCCATCGAAGCTCAAAGAGAACATGAGAACTCCACTCAGAAAGTTCCCTTCCAACCCAGGTGTCAAACTTGTCATTTGGATTTGTAATCTTTCTAATGTTATACTTAAGTATTCAAATAGAATATGTGTAAGAAAATCTAGTATTTAAGACTTTTTGCAGTAGTATGTCATGAATATATCATAGAAATAAACTGAAATAACCTTTTCGGTCTTGTGGGTGTAGATGTCTGTAAGAGCAAACAGCTGAGCGTTTGTTCAGACACTTATTTTGACCTTTATCAATAAGAACACAGTAAATAGTGCCAATGTTATATTTAGTGTGTGTGCTAATTCTGCGAGGCCACCTTTAAGAGCAGTTTAGAGCCATACGAGGAGCGCTGCTCTGTTTGGAGATGAAAGCAGATAAATGAAAGCAGCTGCTTCTCTGACATTTGGAGAGTACGCGCTCTTTAATTATAAGCTTTTCCATGATCTATTCAGTCTTCACAGATTGAGCTGATGTGTTTGCTGAAGAGCTCTCCACTCTGAGCAGGTGTACTGAACAGCTCAACTGGATATGACACTATTTTACTGTTAATTTGATCTGAAAGGGAAATTATTCTCAAAGTATCATAGTGGCCATTGCAGCAGAATCGAACTAGGTTTACATTTACATAGTTGATTCAAGCGGCTGACATCTGAGACTAATTTCCTGAGAGACTTTACTTTGACTTGAGCATAATTCTAATAAATATTACTTCTACACTTATTAAGGCACATTTGGTTTTCTCTCTTTTCATTGGCTTTACCTTCTGTGATTTTATTTTGAAATCCACAACTTTTGATAACCTTTGAAGCTGTGGTACAGAACATCCACAATACTGCAGGGTTTTAAGAACAGTTAAACTGATTTTTGACTCTGGCATTTTGCAGTGTTGTGTGGACAGACAAATAAAGAAAATGCTTCCTCCGTGTCTTCATTGATTGGTTGTCAGGAAAATACACTGTGTTTGTACTGCAAGATAATTGTAGTCTTTTTTAGGAAAACACATTGTGTTCACCCCAAAAAATGAACAAAATACAAGAACCCTTTTAAAAACACAGAAATGCCCCTGTCCCATCACAGCCATGTAAAACAAGATACTTTTTTATTTGCATTTAAATATGCCTCCTCTGGACCGTACTAACCACCAAGAGGAAGAAAGCCACATAGTCTTTAAACTAAAAACAATTAATAATAACTTCAAAGATACTATAAGTTTTTACAAATATTAAGAATACTCCATTAAATTTGTTGACAGTGATTAAAATTAGTTCAAAGTACCTTTTTATCACAACCAGGTGGTAAAGGCCGTCTGATGTGATTTTGTCATCTTTATATAATTGTATTTTTGTGTATTTTGCCCAAACCATTATTGGATATTAACAAGATGTTCTTGATGTTTGGTGAGTTTATCTGTAGAGTTATTATTCACTACTATTTATTTATTAATTAAATATTTTATTTTTTTCACAGTGCGCTTATATACTTTTTGGTTTCTAACAACATTTGATGAGAGTCTACAGTACTACAGTCTGAAAATGCAATAGTGTTGATGTTGTTGTAATGTTCTAAAGGGCTATTCTATGATGTGAAGTTTATGTGATACTTTTGACTCAGCTGAACATAAGCAGCTTTTTCATGACTTCCTACCTGATTTTCTTTTTGCCGATCCTGTCTCAGACTCCGTTCACCCCCAAAAGCAGCCTAAGGACCTCTCCTGCATCTCATTCATCATTTTTGTTAAAAATTTAAAACCGGACCAAGTTTTCTACCCAAAATACTATTAACTTACACCAAACCAAAGTTTGGAGCTGACTGTAAACATGTAGCTTCAGCGACTTCAGTGACTTCAGTGACTTCAGTGTCAGAACGATAATTATCTCCTCCTTGTTAAACATTAGGTGATTGAATTGATAGTATGTATCTGTGTTTTACGTTGTCTCCTTTTTCTCTGTTGATGTTGAAAAAGTCAGTGCTGAAAATACACTTTATCAGCAGCTATTACACTTCCTGGAACATCTTATGACAAGCTAGTGTAAATGGGAGCGCTCATTTTTTGAGCATGTGATTTTTGGAAGCATGTGATTGACCATAGGCTGGTCCAAGTTTTTAAATCCCTCATAAACAGTAGATGGCAACATAAAGCCTTTTTTTTTCAAAAATGATTGCTTTTACAATTTATTATTTGGGTTTAAAACATTTACCTCGACTAGAAAAGAAATATGTATCAAGTGCTGTGACTCCTATTTATCTGTAAAATGTGACTGATTCACATTTTACATTTATGTATTTTGTTCTGTTATTGTAATACATCTTCAGTGACGCCTTTTCTCTAAATACTCCAGTAATACATGAGACGACTACTATGACTTCTGCTTCTATGCCAGTTACCTGTACAGAGCCTCACACATGTCCCACACGTGCAGACACTGTGTGAAGACCAACCATGTGCAGTGGGGCTCACTCAGGTATGAGATTGCAGCTCAGGGAAACAAGGAGCCTTTTGTGTGAAGCTGCACGAAGAGGGAGGCAGACATTTTTGCTCGTATGGGGGGAGGGGCGTGGCCTATACCGGATCAGGACGGAAGGGTGATGTGAGGGGATCGTTTTCACAGGAGGATGTTTTAGCTCAATGACCCCGTGTCCTCTGCTTTGGGGCCGAGTCTGGGGCCATCTCATCAGGTAATTAGTCAATGGTTACACACCTTGCCGTTTAATGGTCCAGAACAGGACTGAGCAATTATTACCCACTGACCCAGGCCCTGCTCCTGTCAAAAACATACAAAAACATACAATACATATATTTTGAAGTACCTGGGTATAGGTCATTAATAAAGCCATGTATCCCAACAGGTTTTTGAAATGGTGCCGACTGCAGAAATGTCACATGGAAATCAATACGCTGTGATCAAATGATTCTTACTTGTGTTTTTCTGTTGCTGTTGGTTTATTGGCCATTGGATCAAAGGTCAAATCAATCTGAAAACTGCAGACATTTCAAAACAGAACGTCTGCATGTTTTCTCTGTGTTATCGTTCATCGTGCCATATAAATAATTGTTCTGTGCAGCACTAAAAGGATAACAATAAGTTCAGTGATAGTATGATAATATTATAAGAAATTACATTAATTATATAAATGAAATCAATTAAGAAAATTAGAAATACAGGACAGGACTTACTTTTACTGGCACTAACTTGTGGGTCTTGCCACACTGTGACTGAAGGCACTGGTGGGTGCATTATTTTTACAAACATGTGTGTAAAAGATTGGCAAATTAAAAAATATGGCATTTAAAATGTTATGTTATTTGAAGTATTATATGTGGGTAACTATATTTTCAATTTTTGAACTCTTATTTCAAATTATTCTAATTCGGAGTGAAAACAGTAATGACAAAAAATAAACATTAAAGTCACATGGCAAATGGTAAGCTTAAGGAGAATATGTTTTTCAGTTCCATTTCAAAATCTCCAATCAATGCAGGCAATGGGTCAGGCTGGTGCTGTACAGCACACAATGGCAGTTTTTTTAAGGCTTACCAGGCTGACCTGCTCAGAGACTTGAGCATGGGTGGAAACGTCAGAGACCGTTGGCCACCCAGTCTCGACCAGCTCCGACTTCTTATAGGCGTGAAGCCCAAAAAGAGTGTGGTGACATCATAGAGTCTCTATAGATTGTCACACTGCTCAGTCTGCCCCTAAGAGATCGGAACGGCAGACCATCATCTCTGCCAAGAAGAAGCCCTGAAGCTGCATAGTGTAGCCTTTGGTCCCCTTTTTGGATAAGCTGGCAGCATACAAGATACTGCCAGATATATTCCCTTGGGTGGAAAGGGCTGTAGGAAAGGGTACAGGATTCAATTAGCGTGTATCTTCTGGCTTTTCAAAAACATGGTCTCCACTCCCTTGAAACGGAACATGCGCATTTGCTGACACAAGAAATGCAAACTCTGATGGACAGTAAAACATGTTCCCCCACAAGACAGTCAAGCTATTTCAACCGGTACTTTCTGGTTCCCAAGAAAGACGTGAGCTGTGTCTGATATTAGATCTCCACAGCTTAAATCATTAACCCTAAAGGTACAAATTCAAATTCAAACTGCTAACAATCAAGATGATTGTGTCTCAGATCCAGTCAGACAATTGGTTCATGATTATCGATCTCAAGGATGCTTATTGCTATATCAAAATTTTGCCACAACTCAGGAAATTCCTAGGGTTCGTTTTCTTAGGCGAAGCTTACCAGTTCCAGGTTTCTCTGTTTGGTTAGCCTTATTCACCTTGTATGTACAAAATGCATGAATGCAGCTCTGGCTCCTCTGCAATTCCAGGGCATCTGCATTTTTCACAAAGACTTCTGGTTGGTTCTAGCTCAATCTCAAGAGTTGCTGTTTTGACATTGGAATGTTGTCCTAGCTTGTACCTCAGGGGTAGAGACTCTCCTGCCCAGAAGACAACATATTTGGGGGTTATTTGGGATTCAATTGCAAGGCAATCTGTCTCCTGCACGCGTTGAATCCATTTGGACTATCACAAGGGACATCAGGCTAAGCCAGGAAGTTTTTTGTACTTTCAGAGAATTCTGCGTGTCATGGCAGCTTCATCCACCGTGATACTGTTGGGCCTCCTGCACATGAGACCATTTGTTGTTGTTGCTCAGAGCCAGGGGATTTTATCCAAGAGACAAAAAAGGATTACGCTCCAGGGGCTTCATACCATACTTATGTGGTTCAAATCCCGGTTTCTCACTTTGGGTTCCACTCTAGGATCATGTTGTTGTTGCGCGGTCTTGGATGGCGGTCCACCCAAAAGGGTATGGTGAGGACATCATCTCGCATGGCACATCAATTGCCTCGAAATGATGGTTGCATTTCTGGCCCTGAAATATTTTCGCCAGCAAATAAGGGGCTACCATATCCTAGTTAAGATGGACAATACGGCAGTAGTCTCTTACATAAATTACAAGGGCGAGCTGCATTTGCCTTGCCTATACAGGCAGCTTCTGCTTTGGGCTCAAGACAAGTTCCTTTCCCTTAGGGTGATTTATATTCATGGGCACATAAATGTGAGTATGTCTATATACTGTTGGAATGGAAACTCCACCCACACAATCTAATCTGGGAAAGATTTTGCTTTAAAGGAGACAGCACATTGTTCCCTCTACTTCTCTCTGAGTCTCTCTGACTCAGAGAGAAGCGTCTCAATGCTTTTCCCCCAATTGCCCTGGCCAGGGTCCGTCAACAGGGGTCTCACCTCGTACTCGTGGCAACCCGTTGGCCAACCAGAGTATGGTTCTCAGACCTAATGTCTCTCCTCAGCATTTTGCCGTGGGTAATTCCTGTCAGGAAAGACCTTCTTTCTCAGGCACAGGGTACAGTGTTTTATCCCAGGCCTGAGCTCTTGAACCTTCCTGTTTGGCCCCTGAGGGAGACCAATTGAGAAATACTGGGCTTCCAGCCAGAGAAGTCAAAACTGTTATGTACTAGGGCCCCCTCTACTAAAAGATATATGCCCTTAGAAGGCATGTTTTTGAGGCCTGGTGTATTACACACCATGAAGACCCAAATTACTGCCAGGTTATTTCAGTGCTGGAATTTCTGTAAACTATCCTTGGGCTTACGCACTAATACTCTCAGAGCCTATGTGGCCACTATTTTGGCTTGTCACGCTCTGACCATTGGGGTCTTGGTGGTGGGACACCCCCTAGTTGCCTAGTGTCACCTGTCTTTAGTGCTTGAGGGGTTGTGAACACCCCTTTTGAACCATTGGTGTCAGCGTATTTCTGGTTTCGGACTCTTAAGATGGTCTTCTTGACAGCTATTACTACTCTTAAGAGAATCAGGGACATGCAGGCTCTGTTGATCTCATCATCCTGCCTAGATTTTGCCCATGGGCTGGTCAAGGTTATTTTGCACCCTTACCCTAATTGTCTACCAAAGCTTTCATTCTCGCCTTTAGATCTGGTCATTCTTGAAGCCTTCTGCCTTATGTCATTCACATCACTGAAGCAGGAGAGCCTTCACCTACTATGTCCTGTGCGTGTTCTCCAGATTTATGTCCACCGGACTTTTTAGTGGCGTAAGTCTGAGAAGCTTTTAACATGCTACGGGGGCCGTAACTGTGGGGCTGCAGCCACTAAACAGACGATGTTGCATTGGATGAACGACGCTATTACCCTGGCCTATGATGCTTGTGGTCATTACCCAAGTCTAGGTATAAAGGCCCAGACAACCCTCATGGGGTCCAGACACTTCCAGTGCGGTGGTGTTGGTATTCTCTCTCCCCATAGCGTATTGCTATGCAGCATCAAGTGTAGCTTTTGAAATTAAATGTCTCGGGTTGCTTGATGGCAACCCAGTTCCCTAAAAAAGTGGGAACGAGATACTGTTTATTGCCACACATGGTGGGCGTGTCTGGACATCCTTTTTAGACAAAGTTAACCTGAAGACGTTTCTGCGCACATGTATTTATAACCACCAGGTGCCGTCATACCCAGGTGCACTTTCACGCTGGTGTGGGTGATCAAGCTACATCACCAAGAGAGGTTATTTAAGCCAATTCTTCACAGAGGGTGTTCCCCATAGCGTATTGCTACGCAGCATCTTGTTCCTGCTTTTTCAGGGTTACAATCAAGAAACCTGAGATGATGTGTCCAAGCAGAGAAATTGTGTGTGTGTGGACCTGCATTTGAGCCTGACAGTTTGGTTTCCATGGGCAAATGTCAGTATAAGCTCTCAGAGTCACAGACTGGATAAATGGGCTACAGCACGGGGTGGGCCTAACAGGCTTAGCGGTGTCCCCTAAAGACCCTGTGTTCTGGCCCTTACCTCCTCAATAGACCGCAGCTAACCTGGACGGCTCACTCTGTCTCAGGGACGACTGCCCCTCCCTCATTTTACTCCAGACCCTCATTGTTTGTTTGTGCCTCAGCCTCAAGGACACTTCTACGGGACATTAGTTGGAGCTCATAGGCAAATACTGACCTTTAGACTGAGATTGATCTGTCACTGCGGCTGGGCTCAGCTCTGTATCAGAAACACAGATCTCTGCCACGTTACAACTTTCTATTTTAGGGCATTAGACTCACAAGCACAAAGTACATTTCCCATGTGATTGTATTCAATAAGTTTTGTGTTCCATAACAGAATATCAGTTTTAGAACGCTTATGTGGTTAAATTAAACAATTAAAGATAAACCTTTAGATTTATTTTATTAAATGTTTTTGATGTAGATGTTGTCCACTTCTGAAAACCATTGTTCATTTAAGCTTTTGTAGCACTGACTAATACTAAAGGCGTCACTTTTTCTAAAACACCATCTTTGGTTATGGCTTGGTCTGGTCCAGGTACACTTGGACAGAGTCAGCTCTGTGATCCCACTGTCGATAAGACCTGTTTAATAAAACAATAATTATGTACTGCTTCTTCAAATGGACATCTGTGGCGTTAGACTAAAAAATCTAGATGAGAAAATAGATGACTCTGATTTCTCTTCTTGATACGGCATGCTCTCTCACCTCTTTATCTCCCACTCGGCCTCCCCTCACTGTCCCCAGGGCTTCGGTGTCAGTGCTGAAGAATAGGACAGCTGTATCCAGATCAGCCACAGACCTACAAGCCCCCAGGGGGAGGTTAGGCCAATTAGAAGCTGTCAATCACCCAGATGTAGCACAGACACTTGGATCAATACAGAGGATAGTGAGTGACTGGGGGGGGGGGTTGGTACGAGGGGGTCTGTGTGAAGCGAACCACACTCATTGACCTAGGATAGGTTTGAGTGCCTTTTAGCTGCAGCGTTTGGGGCTGGGAACTCCTCAATAGCTACAACATGCAAGATCTTTTTTAACAGGGCAAAAGGAATGACGTTTGTGTTTTTCCTCTTTGCCACATGACTGCTTCCTTTCTTTCCTTTTAATATTTCAAACTCATATTTCAACAAGTTTACCTCGAGGTTTATTGAATTGATAATGAGATGTGTGAGTTTGTGGTATATTAGATTTGTGTGTTTGAATACCGTGCTGTTAATTGTTCTGTGTATCGCTGGTTGCATTTAGAAGCAGATTTTGCCACTTCAGATAGGAAGTCCAGATGCTGAGGTAAAGTCAGTTAAGTAGGTCTGAGGAGTTCCATGTGACCAGTGAGCTATGTGGAAGTGATTTGTGCATCCGGCCTTTACACCAACAAACTCCAGCTATTACTGACCATTGACACATTCAAGCTTGTCTTGTATAATGCCAGGAAGGAATAATAAGTATAAACTCATAGACTTGATTTATCCATTAAATCCCTGCTTCTTTTCTACATAACCGGTGCAGCTCTTAAGGTTTTCTGTTTTAAGGAAAATGTTTACTTCAGCTTCTATCCATATCCATACCCATACTTCTATTGCCAAGAGAAATAGTCGGTTCCTAATCATATCCCCCCAAAAAAGTATTTTTTACTTTCTGCTCCGCATTTTCAATTTCCATGTCTCTATCTGCACCCTGTTCATTATTAACTTGTCTCTATTCAGCTTTTTCTATATATTCTACTACACTTTTGTCTTTATATCCTCTTCCTTTTCCATCTTTTTTCCCCCCTTTTATGAACCATATTATGTTGCCAGTTTCCTTTTTCCGTATTAATCCATTTGAGTCTATGCCTCTTCATTGTGTGTGCCTTTAGTGCATTCATTCTCAACACATTAAAATGAACAGTAGCTGTTAATGGTTTGGATAGGGCAGATGTGTTGGCCTTTGAAAACCCTCATACTTTTCCACTCTTCTCTTCCAACATTTATTTGAACTGAAACGCCTTCACTTTAATACAGCCTTGAATGACACACTATGTTTCTTTATTAACCATCTGCATCCTATTGCCTCTTTTCTTTCATTTCCTCTGCTCAGCTCTGTCTCGTGCTTAGAGACCCCCACTTCCCACTGATTCTCTATCAGGGTTTTTTTCCTCAGCCATCAAGTGCAGATGAGATTGTGTGATGTCCCAAACCGTGATAAACAAATTGTCAAATTGTCTTTTACAGAAGCCTTTGGAAGACTGTGAGTGTAGACATGAATGCAGAACAGATGGAGACCAAGAACGAGACTTGGCAGCTTTTTTTTTAGTTGCTATTTTAGGCCTCATTGGCACTAGTCTGTATTTGTATCTGGATCTGTACAGATATTCTCGTCACCTTCCCTGTCCTCTAATAGACATTTTGATGAAGATCAAGTCTTTCTCAATGCTGGTCCCAGTCGACTCCCACCAGATTGCAGTGCATTATCTTCACTTGTCTTGGTCCCACTGGTGCCCTAGTGGGACCCTATGATATGCTTATTTTTGGGTCCCTATTTACACCTTTGGATCCTGTAATGTTTGGGGAAAATGCAGCTTAAAACGTTGTTCTATACTCAAAAGATAAATTGGGGCTTGTTGTGTGTAGTGTGTATGCGTAGAAAGAAAAAACATTAAATACCAGCTCCGGTGAAAAGTTCTGGTGTTTAATTTGGGACATCTCTAAAATAGAAACAATAAAATATTGACAAAATTCTGGGTTTGGGTCGAAGTTGTTTGAATGTGTCAAAAGTCAGTAAAGGCTGGGGTTTGTTGGTCTTAAGCACTGATGCACAAAGAGCAGACCTGCCATTGTCACTTACACATGGTTCAGTGGACGCATGGGACCAATGTGAGAGCTACAGGGGAAATGGCGAGGCCCGGAGCCTGGAGCAGAGGGGGGCAGAGAGGGGAAGGATAGGGACACATAGGGGGTCAAAGGAAGAAAGAAAGGGGTTGGAGGGGTCGGCTTGTCCACTGCCAACACCGGCTCATGGAACCATCATGAGCACCGTCTGTGGCACTGTTTAAAAATCCATATTGGCTCATTGATTTTCAGATATTCATATTCAAAGGCATCTGCTCAAGTAGAACTCAGCAGACCACAGAAATATATATCTCAGCTCATCCACCTCTTGAAATGCATGCATTTCAGGAGGTGGATGAGCTGAGTGAGAGGACAAATCCAGGACGTGGCCTTTTAGAGACGCTTCAGTTCACCTTTGGACTCTGGCTTTTTAGGATTACACAAGAAAAGCTATTGGGTTTTATTTGAATCAAGTCCTTCTTGATCCCTCTCTTTGGGCTTAAACATGTGACAACATACTTCACTCTACTCTCTTTAGTGAGGGTTTCTGTTTCCAGATACAGTACAGTTTATTTTTTAGATAAATATGTCTTGTAAGATGACTATAAAAATGTTATCAAGACACAATAAAAAAATTTTAAACAAATCTTGTTAGATTCTTAAGGATATTTTCATTCTGTGCATCTGGGATCACTCCTCACAGACGTTTTTCCTCTTTGCTTTGCTCGCTCCCCTTGTTCCCCATGAAGTGTATTCTGCCTGTTCTTTGAGGTCTGAACAAGCATATTTTCCGCCTGTTTTAACCCTTAAGGAATTCCTGAATTATTCATTGGTTTTTGCTCCCACTAGTTTTGCTAATGGCTCAGTCACAAAGCCATACATTTGTAAATGAGGGTAATCCACATTTACGGGACCCCGGCCTGTGTACTGTGTGTGTTAGAGTGCTCAGGTTTCGAGACAAGGAGCGTTTTGTCCAACAAGAGCCTAGTGTATGTGCTTAGCTGCTGCTAGGATTTGTTGCCTGTTCACCACAATGACCCTTTCATCCCAGCTGGGTGTGTGTGCGTGGAAGTGATTCTTTTCTGTGAGACCCAATCCCAATCTCTTTATCTGTCTAAAGCAATACAAGATGAAGGCTGGGAGGCACAGAGAATAGGCAGACAAGCAGTAACTGACAAACAAAGCATGCTCATTCTTTCATTCGGGTTGGCAGTGTGGCCTCTGCGTCAGCCTATAATGCGTCAAATCAGTTCATTTTGAACCCAGAGCATGTAAACAGAGCAATCAACACACTTTTTGTTATAAAAAAAATACTGAAGCATGACTCTTGTGCACCTAACTGTCCTGAGCATGTGTCTAAACCAGGGCTGTCACAACTGTCCAGTCCCTTGATGAAATAAAATTCAGGTCAAGCTCAATTCTGACATTGATGTTTTCATTGCGTGTTGTTTTTTTCCACATTACTTTGATTTGAGTAATTTCCTGATAATGCACTTTCATAATGGCATGATGTTTTGACATGAATCAAACTGTGAACAGAGAAGAAGAGCCCCTTGTCTATACCCAGATCTCAGTAACTTTTATCACAGGAGCCAACACCAAAATGTGTCAAATGTGACCTGGCTTTTCATACTGTGATTCTAGTGCTAATAGATTATTGAACAAGGTCTACATTTGACTTGACAAACACTGTTAGCTTTAGAGTTGTGGAGAGTCTCTCTGAAGCATGTTAACGTGACGTGCTATACATTTGTAGCAATGCATTGGGTCAATAGAAAAGCAGCTCTGCAGGCCTGTACAGTTTATGGTTACATCACAATGTCTTTAGGCATAGCTACACACATTGGTGCAAATGGAAAAAAGCCTCACATTCCAGAACTAACACACATTAGATCTTAGTTACTGTCCCGTGGTTATGGCCAGTGTGGTTAAAGCCATGAACTGCATATTAAATACAGTATGTGTAGTTTTAGATGAAACATGATTACAAGTCAGGACTGTATGAAGAAGCAGTGGAGTGAATAGCTCCCAGTCTCCAGAGTGTTGAGAGCACTTATAATGGTGTGCAGCGGCTGAGACGGTTTTAATAGCTCCTGATGAGGCAGCGTTTTCAGCTCCAACAACAGCACTGTACAAGAGCTATCGGGAATATACTTTACTTTTGATCAGACAGGAGCAACCGTAAGTTTATCTGCTTTACTAGTTTACGGCTACTTACTGTAGCTTTTGTCAGTGTGTCACGCGACAGGGCTGATAACAGGTAAAGAACACGGAGCAGGCAACCAGAGCAAAGAAGAACATAAACCAACAAATATCCCACAGTAACGCTACAATACATCAGAGGGATCAGAGAACAGATGCAGCAATGAAGAAACACAACATTAACACACCAATAAAACTACATACAAAACTCAGACAGTTGCTAGTAAGAGGAAAGAATAAAACAAGGGGAAAATGAGATCCCATGTTTATCTTGCAATAAAACATATGTGGGGGAGACAGACAGAACATTTGACATTTGACACACACAAAAAAATACATAAAAAGAAACAGCAAACAGGCAAACATATAGGCCCCCTACTGTCTAAAAAAACATCTTAAGCAGGCTACAAGACATGTCACAAGACCATCATGTGCCGCTTCTGACGAAGGCTACAGGAAGTAGCAGGAACTATTAAAGCAAGGTAAACAAACAGTCGCTCCTGTCTGATCAAAAGTAAAGTATTCCTAATAACTTGAAACTGAAGACAGTATGAACGTACACCAAAGATGTACAAGAGCTGCTGTTTCTAAACAACTCAAAGAACAGACTCTGCCATGTTACACAGCTTTGGCTTGTACTTATGGCCCTTATGATGCAGCTTCTGATTGTACACAGAGTAATGTGGAATATTTTTGACAAAGAGCAGGAAAAAGGAAGTGAAGAATGTGCTGGTGCAGGTTTTTGTTGGACAGGGCTCAGTCCAGACTAACATCTGACAGCAATCAACCACACTACCTGCTTTAAGGCCATTTCAGCTGTGCACTCTGCATCAGACTGGCTTTGGGCCTCTCACTTGCGCTCTGATGATTTTTCCATCGCAGGGCCCCTTCCTCAGCAAAGTGTGCAGTGCATTTTTGTGGTTTTGGCAAAATAACTAGGCTATTTTAGTTTTTTTCGCCGGATTGACCATACAGAGCAAAGTCTGGTAATATTCTCTGGCTCAGCTTTCCATCAGTTTTCTACTCGTTACATTATACAACTGTCCACTACTTAAGTATTTGCTTTGCACATGGATGCACATTAGCCTCTCTCGGGGGCAGCTGTGACCTCATATTTCCCAGATTTAGTTGCTCAAATGACACTTGTCATTCACATGTGTCCTCTGGGTCCACGTGGGTCAAATCTCTCGGACTTTGAAAGTAAAGGACATATACTATATCTGGCTTGATGTAATTTATCAGATGAACAAATTAAAATGAGTTAACCTTTAGAATGGGCTTTGGGTGTGACGTGTTAAATACAAGAACAGTTTATTTGACTCTAGATGGGGGTTCATTCATTACATCCATTTGCTGATTGTTTAGTCTGAAGCTAAAGTGGTGTGTGTGGGTGGTCCGGACTGGTCCTGGGGTCACTGGCCTACTGTCAGTACTTTCTGTTACAGTAGAGCAGTAAAGACAGATGATGTTTACTGCGTCACACATTTACATCTCAAAACAACCTGCTGCAGTTAAAATCTGTTTTTTGGGCCCCCAAACTAAGACTCTAAGTAAATGCCTTATAAATGAGTGTAGTGTGGTGTAAATGGACATGTCTTGTTTGTTCCTAAAGCCATCAATGGGAACCCAACTTCCACTTGCACTCTAACTAGGCCGAGAGCACACACACCAGCAGTGAACTTCTCTGCAGTTTTGGATCATTTTCATTCATAAATGTGTCACACTGTTTGAGCTTATAAAGAGCTGGAGGCTGATTTGAACACAGTAATCCCTGATTTAGCAAAGAAATGCCCCATGATGCCCTCTGCTGTCTTCTGGTCTCACATGGAGGATTAGAGCTCATTGAGTGGATTTGGCAGAAAAGGTGAGAGAAGCCGCTCGTATTTTTACAGTGACTATATTATATATACTATACTATATAATATGCTCTTAAATATGGCATATTTAACTTTTTTAGAATATTTGAGTATTGTTTGTTTGTGAGGCATTGTTTGCAGCTGTAGTTTAGCAGAGGCCTGTCTGAGATTGCAATTACAGGAACCCATTGTCACATTTATCAGATTCATTTCATTTTAACGGATTATATTCTTAATTGTTATGTCAGACTCTGGAAACCTAATTCTGTGTTTGGTAACTGGTCCGTATCAGTGACACAGCAGAGGCCTATATCGCTGGCCACTGCAGGCTACACTGGTAAAGATAAATTATATCACGATGTTGTAATATTGTATAGTTACTAGCTACCATTTTGGCATCTAATGTCTACGTCCATACAATTCAGTTCAATTAGATTCAAGACACTGACGGGTGAAGTTAATAAGACTGATTTAATTTAAGGAATGATCTAAAAAAGTTTGACATGGGCCAAACTGGTTAGAGCATCTCCAAAAGTTGAGCTCTTGTGGGGAGCTCCTGGTCTGCAGAGGCTCAGTAATGTACGTGGCGAGTGTAGCCTGGCCCGTGGGTCCCATTCAACAGAAAAGCTATTGTAACTGATAGAACCTTAAGGATCTGCTGCTGACATTGTGATGCCAGATACCACAGCACACTTCCAGGGACTAATGGAGTCCATGCCTTGATGGGCCGGGCTGTTTTGGACCACAAAGGGGACCAACACAATATGTGAAAGATGGTCATAATGTTTAAGTATGTAAACCTTTTGGAATTTCATGGTTTTCTCAATAACTTTGTCTTAAAATGTGATCTGATCTTCATCTAAGTCAAAGGTATTGACAACCATAATGTGTCTAAAAATAAGTGTTTTGGGTCGTTGTCCTGTTGCGTCGCCCACCTTCTACACAGTTTCAGCTGATGTACAGACATCCTCACATTATCCTGAAGAATTGTCTGCTATAGGCAATTCATCTTCCCCTCAATGATTGAAGCTGGCCAGGCCCTGATGCAGCAAAGCAGGCCCTAATCATGATGTTTCCTCCACCAGACTTTACAGTTGGGATGATGTTTTCATGATGATATGCTGTGTCCTTTCTTGATGTAGCGCTTCAATCATAATTTTATCAGTCCACAAAACATTTTGCCAATACTGCTGTGGAGTGTCAATGTGCTCTTTTGCAAACTTCAGGTGTGCAGCAATTTTCTTTTAAATAAGCAGTGGCTTCTTTTGTGGGGGTCCTGCTGTAGATACTCTGCTTGTTCAGTTTTTTACACTCATGAACAGAGATGTTTGCAAGTTCCACTGATGCCTTCAAATCTATGGCTGTCATTCTGGGTTGTTTCTTTACCTTATTGAGTCTTTGTTGTGCTCTGGGCACCCACTTCTTGGTAGAGTAGCAACAGCATGCTCACACAGCTCACAGGTAATGACGCATTTCCATTTGTAGATTGTTTGTCTAACTGTAGACTGGTGAATTTATAAAGTCATTGAAATACTTTTGTAACCCTTTACAGCTTTAAGTAAAGCAACAATTCTTGATCGTAGCTCCTCTGAAAACATTTTTTGGCGAGACATGGCTCACATAAGTGTGTTCTTCTTGTGCAGATCAAACTACAAAAGTTTTTTATAACTTAAAATAGTTGTAGTCCTCACCTCCAAACGTATTATCTTAACAAGACTCCAAGTGTGCTAAAACCTGACTTCAAATAGCTTTTTGAGGTCATTAACTCAAGGGTTCAAATACTTTTTTCACAAGAATCCTGGGTTTTTTTGGTTGTTCTCAATAAAAACACAAAAAAACAGATTTTTTTGTAGAATTTTTTAATAGACACATTATGTTTGTCAATACTATGACTTAGATGAAGATCAGATCAGATGTTAAGAAAAAATTATTCAGAAAACCATGAAATTCTAAAAGGTTCACATACTTTTGGTTGCCACTGTATGCTTGATTTTTCTACAACTGCATGCACCAGACTTGAACAAGGAATTAAACGTGAGGACCATAATTTAGCCATGCTGAGGCTTTGGTTTGACCTTTGTATTGAGAACGTTCTACATGAGCATGAATATAAAGCTGGTATTGTTTGGACACGAGTAAAGGCAGAGACAGATGGTGTTTGAAATGGCTTTGTTGCATGTAGATGTCATCATGCTTACACAGCTCACAGGTAATGACGCTCTACCTTTTTCTTTGAGTCTGTGGGAGTGTACGGCACTGAGGGCCTTGTTCTGCTCGCACTCATCATTTCAAAAGCCTGTGTTCTCTCACCGAGCCTGATGAGAGACAGAGGGAAGCCAGTTATCTGTGCAGAAGAGACTCTTTGTCTTGTTTTTTTTTACTTAATTTAATTTAATCTATATTTTGCATCATCAGTCCTCTAGTCCACGTGAATGTATCCAAAGAAAAATATTGGCGTGATTTGAATCTCTTTTTGCCTAAATTGACACTAGATACAAAGCTGCCATTGTCTTTATTTTCTTGTCAGTGTAGTTTAGGCAGTGTTTTCTCTAGTGACTGCTCTGACCTTTTGCTGTGCTCTGATTTAGAATGTGAGTTTCTTAATAAATACTTCTAAGTGCTGTTTATAGTGTCATATTTCCAGGCTAACAGACGGGATATGTTGGTGTTCTGTATTGGGTACCTGCATATGTCAGCTGGTGAGTGCTGCGTTGTTCGTCCATAGATTGGTTTGACCCTGGTCATGTCTCTAATCAACCCTTCACACCTTGGCTCCATCGATTGCTGGAGGGCTTCATTTTAAAAGGCCATAGATCCACAGCCATCAGGGATCGACACAGCGCTGCTAAAGGTGGCTGTGGTGCCTCCTAAACCCTCAGCTCATTCAGGTCGTTCTCACTGTGCAGTGCTCAGAGCACTGCTGGTGAAAGCTACATTCAACACAACAAGATGTTACATGACTAGAAAACAGCAACCAATTGCAAATTTATTGTGAAAATACAAGCTTAGTTAAATTACCTGTTGGTGCAAAACAGCAGTGCAGTCTAATATAAGAAACAAAACAACAACATGTAATCCCACAGCATATTCACTAAATCCACATTCCTATACATGAAAGTGTATTTCAGAGTAAATGGTATAATTTGCGCATATACTCAACATTTGACGGTTTTGAGGTAGAGGCTGCTTTCTAGTGTCCATGCAACACACAGAATTTCTCTTTTATTTTGTTGTTTTAGAATTTAGGCTTTGATCTATTATATATATATAATTTTGCACATATGAATATTACAGTAAAAATAGATTTGGGATATAATTTAAACTCATATTTTGTATATGTTATGGTGGTAGCAGTTAAATGGTGAATGTGTGTAATTTTGGAAATTTACACACATCTGCCAGCATCACACACATTACAGGCACAAACTCAAGACCAGTCTTCTGTCAAATGAAAAACACAATATTTAGCACACAACTCCAGATTTTTTCCACCTAATAAGCTGTGTGGCAAACCAAAGCACAAAAGCCCCCCAGAGAGCTGGCTTTATTAGCTCACCAAAAATAATTTTGCTGAAAATCAGGTGTTAGTCTCCTAGTGGGTTTTGTCCTGTTTAGGTCACAGCAGCACATCCACAGTCAGTGCCCTGCCCCATCATGCCCCAGGGCTGTTCCAGTGCTCGCTGACACCTGCTGTACGACTGAGCGTTTTATCAGCGGCACAAACAACAGCCACTTGGGGCTATACTCCACAATCAAATGTATGTCACTTTCAAATGAACAGAATACACATTGGAGCAAAATACTATTCTCAGCACATAGTCACATAAAGTAAATAACAAAGGGTACAATAAATGTCATGTTAAGACTTAATAATAATAAGCATTAGGCTAAGCTAATGGGAACCCAGGAATGGAGAGTATTGGTAATTTAGCATTATTCTCTCTGATGTAAAAGATAAGACACCGAGCCAATCCGAAGCAGAAGTCTCCTCTATGTGGACTCAGGTGTGAACAGAAGCTCTAAAACTGAAAAATGACATCTAAATCTGTTCCTCTGACCACAGCCCCTACTTGAGCAAGGGCTCGCACTGCTCCATTATTATATTATTATTATTATACATTCTTAAGTGGAGTTTCCATTCCATGGCTCACGCTCGGGGCCGTTTGAGTGTGTGACTGTGGCATAAAGCATTTATAGTGTTGTGTGTCTGTGCGTGGAGTTCATAAGGCCATTTAATACTGCATCCACAGGATGCAGATCTATTTTCTATCTCACACAAAATATAAAGTTTAGGGACTTTTTACTTTAATATCTATTGTGTCACTTTACCAATAACAGCATAAGTGAAAACATTAGAGGGAAAACAAATCAATTTTTATTTTCAAAGAGTAAAAATAGCCCAGGAGGATTTCTTAAAAAAAAAACACAAACTCAGGGAATTGCAGAGATGGAAGTAGTTATCATTTTGAAGAGGTTGTGGTTGTCCAATAGCTGCTGTCTGGACAAGTGCGGCCTCGGTTAAAGTCTAATTGATGAGAAGACCTTGTTCTCTAAGTGCAGTCTGTCTATTGATCCAGTTACTGCTGCCACTGCTCCAGTGATTGTCCTAGTCATTACCAGACAGAAAATGGCAAACTCACTTCGTGAGCTCCAAAACAACTTAAACACTCCTCAGCGGCTCTTTGGAGCAGTTTAACAGAGCGAAATGGGAGTGCTCTGACTGAGTGGAGCTAGCAGCTAACAGACACTTTGAAAGATTTGTAATAGTTTATAGACAGTCTCAGGTGTCCTTGGCCTTCTCTCACTTTGGTGTGAGACTAAAGTGTTCTTTTTTATTTATTTATCCCCCCTTCAAATTCAATAAGCTCTGTGACATCTAATGCACCATTCTTTTTTGTAAATGATCTTTAATTAGTCTAATCTTCATGGATTCTCTATTTATTTATAGGATCTAACAATACCCAAAGTTAAAAAGTTAAAGTAAAATATGTGGCCTGTGCGCAGGTTTACAGGTACTTTCCAAATGGAGGCATGGTTTTGGAAGTGGTGGCTTGATCATTAAATAAATATGTTTACGTACAGTACATTTTTGACAGAGGTTCCAGCTGCCTTTCTATGTGACTGAACAGTTAGAGAAAACAAGTAATCAAAAGAAAAACAGAGAAATGAAACATCTTAAAGCCCAACACAATGTAGTTAATTCAATTAAGAAAAGTTAGAGCAGCGGTAAACAACAGCAAAAAAAACAAAAAAAACAGCTCTATGGCAAAAATTTTAATTCTCTAAATAGAAACGGCTCTAACCACACATAACCTTAGACTGCTTTCACCGAATGAGTGAAATACACTGAATAATAAGATATAAATGATATTATAATAAAAGTTATTCTGTTACATTAACAACCACATGAAGACATGAGGCCAATGACCTCCATCTGCTTCACCCAGAAATCAATGTGCAGTGAGGATCCGGCGTCCTTTAGCAGAGGTCACGACCTTTACCTGCTGACTGCTCTCCGTTCCCAAATTAAAAGAGTGGATCCTGTTACATACAGACTCACAGCCCACTCCACTGACACACACATCGTATTACCTACATGATGACAAAGCTATTGCAGCTAACGCTACGAAACTCAATAGGCTTTTAACATTCATTTAGCCCGGACAGCAGCAGCAGCCGCTAGATCTGATAGCACTTGGCCGCAGTGAGATGACTGGAGGCTGACTTTACATTACATGCTCCTGATAGCTCTGGGGGGGTGGGGGCAGAGACAAAAAGACGGCAGAAAGGTGGAGGAATAACTAAAAATATAACTTCAAAACATGAGACGCCACTAAAGACTCGAGCTGGGATCAATCCAACTCAAGACACTATTAACACAGCACTGAACGGTACAGTACTGTGGGTTTATTTCCTGTTCCTACAGCATTGTACTGTTGTTCTGTCTGCTGCAGCGTGGGCTGAACAGCCAGTTTTAGCCCTTTTCATACGCCCTCACATTCAACAACACAATTCACACTTTGTTCCACTTTGGAGTATTTTGGGTTACATTAACGAAACACAGTAAGTCGGACTATTTCTATTCTCAATTTTCCCCCAAAAAAAGCCGTATAATACACTTTATCTGGGCTTTTGGATAAGACAGTCTCTGCCATGTTTCAGAGCAAATGAACCTGTTTGTGAATATCTAATATGCGTTCCTCATTGGACCAAAAACATGTGTGTCTCATGTTTATTTTCTGTCGCTAGTTTTTTGTAATGTTGAGCCTTTAAACATCAGCATGGAGTGGTTACACACTCTCACACTCCTGTCATCTGGCTCAGATCTAGAGATGATCCCTGATCTTTAACCTCAAAACTTCAAGGTGCATTACAGGAGATCCAGCATCAAAGAAGAATCTGCTCTTTTGTGTTCGCTGGAGGCCTGTCTATTCCCTGTGTTCAACTTTGCTGCTAGCGTTGCTTAGTTTATTTATGACGATAAATCTGGAAGTGAGAACCAGGTAAACGAACATTATTAGGTAAACGGGCATTATGTCAGGTCCACTGAAACAGAAAAGGAGATTTGATCCTAAAACCTTCTCATTTAATAGACTGTACAGGTACAGAGGCAACCGCATTTGCTTCTGTAAAGCCCAGATAGGCTTGTTCTACACATCAGGCTGTTGCTAATGCATGTATGGGTTTTTAAACCATTAAAAACTTCTGCAATGTACTTTTAAGTTAACTTTAGGTCACTACTTTGCTCTCGTGTCAACTGTAGAGACGGCATCCTCTCAGCAAACAATGACATTATAGGCACAACCCGCATGAGCAACTAACTTCTCTACAGAAAAGGGGAAAATTAAATATAATGTTGGGTGTTTTGGGTGGCTCCATGTGAACACGGATTGTGCCATAACGTTGTTGTGTAAAATGTAAACTGGTAACGGCATGACTGTCTTAGTTTTTAAGACAGTCATGCCCCACACACACACACACACACACACACACACACACACACACATACACGGGTCTCACTGGGACTTTCCTGGATAAATAATGGGCAAGTAAATAAATGAAACATAGCTGCTTTTTTTTGATTCTATACTTTCTATACAATACATTACAAGTCTGCAAGAATTTTGTATGTTTAAACTAGAGACACTGTTTGTACTGTTTGGTGCCAAAATTAAACTTAAATGATTTTCACAGAAGCACAAGATCAGCTTAGGTCTGAAATACATAATTTTATGTTGCGTTATTATTAAAGCACATGCGTCTACCTCATGCGCAATTATGCAGTCTATCTACCAAGTTATTGTTCTGCAACATTTTGTATATGTGAAGTGGGCCTTATGCATAAACTCCATAAACCCAACAATGGCTGCTTGCACTAAAAACAGCTATGGTGTTTTTGTGAAATACAAAGAGAAATTTGTATTGACATGTTAATGCTTGGCTTATCCTTTCATTTCGTGCCATGTTCTTTATGCTCACCATTATCGCATAGAGCCATTAATGCAGCTTTTAGTAGATCTTAAAACTAATGTGAGCCTGTCAACAGATGGACAGTTAGTTTCTTACCAAGCCTCTTATTGGTTCTGCATTTTACCCAGCATTAGCCTGTCCCTGTCCTCTCCTGTCTCCACAGAGCTTTTGGACCTGGCATTGCAGAGTGACCTGTATTATCTCTGCAGGCTGTATCTCAGGCTGAATGGTGACTTAGATAAGAGTATGTGAGCTGCAGGAGAGCGCCCGATGAATACCAAAAGAGCAAGGGCACAGTAGGCCGGGGGGAGGGCGGTCAGGATTTACAGACCAGCTTTCACACAGCTCTGTACCTGCAAAAGCCTCAGTTCTACCGGAGCAGCATGGTACAGGGCAGTACTGCAAGCTTATACAAGTGTTTTCATTGTGAAAACCACTTTGCTCTTATTGTTTAGGTACGTCTGCACACTTGTCAGCAGGTTGTAAACATTAGTGTGGAAAGTTAGTTAATCCAAGTTATGATTATAAATATATATCATGAAAGAGGAGGGCAGACACTGCAGCGTTGTAGCTACCTATCACTCCAGTTTAGTCTGGTCCAGAATTAAACAAAGCATCTCACATTCAGCATGTACCCAGCTCATGTTTTATTGTTCAGTTGCACTAATGTGTTACACTAAAACACTGTTTGTTTAGCCTGCAGACAATCATTCACCAGATTAAAGTCTGAGACTGTTGAGCTTTTCACACGTGCACTGAGATCCGGACTGTATGATGTTCTTTAGGACTGCAACTAACAATTATTTTAGTAGTCGACTAATGTGCAATTATATTTTAGATTAGTCAACAATTATTTTATGTCATGTGCTTACCAAAAAATCATTAAGTTCTAGCAAACAAAAGCTTACATTTACTGTGCCAGGTTTAATTAGCACTGATATTATTAATGCAGTTCATAATTTGTCTTATTAAAAAAGTGTGTGACATTAAATTCATACACTTTTGGCTCCTGTCAAACAATTTGATTTACTTGAAAGAAAATCAAAAGGAATCTGATAAAGTCACAGATGATTTATTGACTGTCGTTAACGTGAGTGGCTGGAGGAGGTTCACTGAGTGGAATGGAATCCCCTGAGTCCTTCGAGGAGCATGTGTGAAAAGGTTTGTCCTTATGTAGGCCGTAGAATCAGGGTGAGTAGACTGTAGTCTCTGTCACTGGGAATATGTACATGTATGTGTTTTATTTTAAGATATTATCTATATTAAAACATTATATATTTATAGATTATATATTTACTACAAAATACTACATACATACTCCCAGATACATATTGTATCTGTGGTAGTGGTTTTAATCTAACCTGATCTGTGAACACTTACAAATACAGTGTAAATAGCCTCTGCATTTGTATGTTTCCTTTTATTTAGAATTAAACCAAAACATGCACAGTACAGTTTTAAAGCAAGCACGTGTACAGGTTATTTAAAACATCATCAACTTAAAATCCTATAATAAATTAATGATAATAATAATTATAAACAGCAATATCTGAATGATCCTTCTTTAACTGAATAGAACATCTGTTGCCCAGTCATTCACAAAATGACTGGGCATGTTAATTTTCATTTTTTATCTGCATATATGACTCAAGGCATGTGTAACTTAATTCTATTGTTCAAAACCACTAACTGCAATGTTAGTAAAGTAAAAAAAAGTTGCCAAATTATAAATCTATAATTTAGTAATAAAATTAAATGTAATGTAATAAAGCAGTTCCCGTTGAATACATTCACTCATTTAGAACCTTCTACAGAACCATTTTTTAGTAGTGTTACTTTTACAGCTCAAGCAGTGAAAACCTGACTAAGCAGATCTGATGCATACGTTTGCAGTCATATCAGCTCAGCGTGCAGCCCCTTGTGTTTGTATTGACTGCATTCTCCATTCAGTGCATGCATGTTTATGGCCTGATCCTCATGACTTTTAAGCGTCTCAGGTGATGGATGAGGCGCTGATGCAAATGTCATCTGCAGCTAATCTATTCTTTATCCCACCTTGTGTGTTCTACTGCGGTTTGTGTTTGTGTGGGTTGTAGAG